>JAKTZB010000013.1:0-397624 GCA_030564745.1 Scheffersomyces segobiensis | reverse complement strand
AAGTAGTCGAGGTGTTCAACAGCATCTCTGGCATTATCGATTGCGTATTTTTCTTGGACAGCATTCCATCTGTCGAGACCCAGATTGTGCTCCGTGATGTCTACTATGTTCATGAACGTGCAAGCAACCTTGCTTCTCTTGCTGTCACTACTGTGTGGAACCAATCTTCCTTCAAACTCATGCCCACTGCTGTTTCTCATCTTGTGTTACGTCTCGTAGGTTCTTCCGAATACTTATCTTTATAAGTTCACGCATCCGCTTATTCGTCCTCCAGTTCCAGTTCCAGTTCCAGTTTTCTCTGTTCTCCATGACCGTTTACGTGATCCTCAAGCTGCTTTGGACAAGCAGACCCTCCTTCAATATCATACAGATGGTATCACTTCGTATCTGCCTGAATCTTTTGAAAGTTGTAACATTGCAAAACGTGCTCGTCGCCTTCTCATGTCTTCGACTGCCCCTGTTACCGCTCCATTGCAGCATCTTCATTCTGATGTGTCTGGTCGTCACTTTCCGAAGTCGTTGTACCTTCATGAAAATACTTTATTATCATTCTTCATGTCTTCACTTTCAAATGTGTTATTCCCATTGCACAGAAGTCAGAGATCTCTGCACAGTTGATTAAACACATTAAGCTCTTCCATTAGTGGTTGGTGTCGTGTGGCCACTCTTCGTGCTGTCAATAGAGGCGAGTGATGTAAAGCAATTCTATGTTCACTAAATTCCTCCAGGACTGCCCATCGGAGCACTGTGCCATATAATTCTAATCAGAATGGTACCGCCGAACGTTCTATTAGAACTATCCTTGATAAATCTCGGACTCAAACGAGTCATCGTTCGCTTCCTGCTTCGTGTTGGCCCCATGATGATGTGTGCGCCTACACCCATGAAGGCTACCGACCAGCTAAAGTTTTCTGTTCGGGCCGTCAAAGGGGTAATTGTTGGTGGCATTTTATCTATAGTATCCGGCTGATTGGTAGTTGGCATGTGTTGACGCGACAGGAGATAGTCTTTTAACAATTGTACGTTGAACTCTAATATATTATGTTAAAATCTTATGGTTAGTTACGTAGTAAACTATGGTGGAGCATGATATTTAAATCAGAAACAATTAGAGCTAGTCCACTAGATCGTTCTTACAATAATGAGGAAGAAATGATATACAGTTTTTCTTAATTACTCAGCTGTTAAAAATTCCACTTGGTTGCTGATAAAATTACATATGTCGTCCATATTGTGTTTGTCAAAATGAACGAAGTGTAATTTTTCTTCACATAGAATAGACTTCATATGCGTCCACTGTTCATGTTCAAAATCTATTTTGGCAAGCTTTCTTTCTCCACTACTGGTAGTTATGAATTTCTTGTAGCTCATTGAACTGTATAGTCTGTATCTCAAACGGTTTCTTTTCTTGTCATATATATCATCCCTATCAAGAAGTTGCAATGGGTCTAGCTTTGGATAGTTGCAATGAATGGTAAATATTGGAATTCCATTTTTATCGCTGAAATCGCTGTCCATGACTCCTTGAAGGATATCTATCTGGTCAGGAATGGACTTAGGGTTGCCCTCTTCGTTAAATATAGGATTCAATGCCTTTTCTTGAAACTTGTCATAATCTGTAAGTGGGTCCTTTTGGCCCATTGCAACTCCATTAAACTTTCCCTCTGAATCGAGATAGCCAAATGTCTGTATGAAAGATTTTACCTGATAGAATTTTTGATGAGTGACTGTTGCAGCTGCCACAAAGGTGTCCTTATCACCCTCGCCTTGTTCCCCTAAGGAGAATAATTTGTAATACAAACTGGGCCCATACATATTGTAGTATAGAGCCAACAAAAGCGTACTTCCATGGCTAGACTTATCAATTAGCAATTGTCCAGATTCTGTAGATAAATCTGGCATTGCTCCTTCTAAGTCATGGAATGGAACGTTGTTCATGTCCCCATTATCAATATTTTCACCTGGAGAGGTAGCCACATTCAATGGAAAACGATTGAACATAACCCTCTTTTTCTCATTCACATCAATTCCAGCAATCTGGTAATATTTGGGAGATGTGGTTCTTTTCCAATAATCTGGCCAGGTGATCATACCATAGTATTTGAATAAATTGGATTCAAAGATTGAATCAGGATTAGAGACAATGATGTTATCGGAGTCCAACAAAAGAACCTGCTCAAAAGATGACATGAGTAGGGACAACGATTTGAATTGGTAGTTAGCGAAATTCGATGACCACTTTTCCATGATTTCATCGCCCAAAGTTTCATGTAAGACAACGCAAGTTGCTTTCAATTTTGGCAAAATGGTATTACAAAACTCTAATTCTCGCTCGTAATCTTTTAGTTTTGGCATTACAATTTCAACTGGAAGTTGTGATCCTGTCTCACGTAAGGCGATCAACGATAGATAGGATAGCCATGAAAATCGACCTCCACCCACCATAACAACCCCTCGAGTTCCTTTCTTGTAAGCGTTTTCTGAAATCTTTGGAGGTAACACATCCAAAAATTGATCGTGTTTACTTTTAAATTCCTCAAAAACATCATCAGATATTTCCGCTTTGGAAAGTAATACTTCTTTTGTATTGGGACCTTCTTTTTGTTCTGATTTAGCGAGAAACTGGACAGCTTTGGGAAGCTGGTCTTCTGTTATATTCACCTTAGCCTCGGAAATAATTGTAAATATCTTTTTCCAAAATGCTTGAGAAAGTAATAGATTTTTGCTCTTCTGTTGTGGAAGAGATTCTTCCGGGTTAATTAGAATATCGACATCGTCGAGCTTCAATTCGTGTATCTGCTGCTCTTGGTTCAATCGCTCCACATCGCCTACCATTACTTCATTTTCTTGCTTCACTTCGACGTCATACCGTTTGTGAGATGAAAATCTTGCTGTTACGAATAGAAATATCAATATAAAGATAGTGATAGCCAACCTTGTTTTGGCTTTTGGTAATCTGTGTATCATCCTTTTGGATATGTTACGAATTAGTAATTCGGACCGTTTCAAGTAGGGGAAGGGATCCTGAAATGTCTACTTCAGCAGGCGGAGAAGTGTGTGGAAAATTAAGAATATAAATATTCCAGTTGAGCTTGTGTCTAAGCAGTCTTCGAGGAACTGTCGCTTTCATTCTCAAAATTTTTTTTCGAACAACCCGCGTTCAATAAATCTATCCCAACCTGCGAGTCTGATACCAATGACTCTGTTTGCAAGCAACTTTCTGTCCGAATAGCGTAACGACGGTCTCTCATCATAAATATTAATAGTTTAAATACCACTGTCAATATTATCGGGCAAAATATTGAGACTAGTCGGTGGATACTTGGTTTTAGTAATCCTTGCGTAAACTTGCTGAAAAATTAATTAGGTTCACAGGGATGTCTTACAATGGAATCGGCTTAAAATCTGCTAGAGGGTCGGGCACATCTGGCTACGTACAAGAAAGTTTAGCAAAAGACGAAGATTTGAAAATCAAGACAACTCATTACGAAAAGCGAAAGATTGAGAAGGGGAAAAAGAGAAATCTTGAAAGAGACTCGAAGAATCGCCATAATCGGATTGAAGCCAAAATGGAAATAATAGATCACAATAGGAGCAGGGAAGTAGAATTAAAGTGTGTTGAACTACGAGATGACTTAGAAGAACAGGGTGTTGAAGAGGAAGAAATAGTAGCCAAGGTAATCGAGTTGAAAGCGTCGCTAAATCAAAAACTGTACAAAGTAAGTTCAAAGAGTAAAAAGTCAGAATCCGAAGTTTCAAAGTTGGGGCAACCGAAAGAAAATAAGTCTTGCCATCTTTATGAACCAAGATTCAAGGATAATAATAACGTGAGGCGTCAATAGATTACGTCCATTAAATATCTATGTAAATGTCCTGAGAATCAGGAGTCTACTGTCGTGAGGAAGATGAAACATGTGTAAACATGTAAACATGAAGCTACTATGTTTATGACTAGAGAATCAATGATAGGGCTCAATTGCCGGAGAGTGTAAATAGAATACATCAATTCAGTTCTAGTTAAGATATTTATGTAATCCTCGATCCATAGCATTGTCAACTTGCTCCTCTCCTAGTGAAGACGATTTCTCAATCAGAACGTAATCATCATTTATTGAGGATGGCTCCTCTTTGTCTGATCCTTTAAGAACAGATGACTTCGAAGGTATCTCTTCGTCTTCGATGTTGCTTGCATTTACTTCTTCATCCACTGAAACAATTGTCTCGCCTATTTCTTCTCCATTACTGCCTTCAGAGTCAATACGAGTATATTCCGGAGAATTATCGTAGCCATAGGTGCCAATGTTGGAAAGCACACCTTTTGTGCCGTCTTTCGTTTCATTACTTTCAATTGCCTTGATTGATCGAGTAGATAGATTCACCTCCCATAAATCATAGGATGCCATCTTGAATCTTGATTCACTTTCAATTCTAACTGGCTCTTGTAATGACTTTGGAAGCCTTTTTCCTTTTGGTCCTCTTAATCTTCTATCATTTTTTGTCTTTATTGGTTCTGCGGAATAATCTCTCGAATTTTCCTTTTCGGGAAGCGGCTTCTCCATGGGAACCATATTTGGATTTGCCAAACCAGGTAATGCTACACCTTTTCCAACAACTCCACGCAAGCTTTCCGCGAACTTCATTTTATCAGATGATAGCTTCTTGTTGAAGGGCTGGGGAGGATTTGGCTCCCCTGTTGATACAACTTGTGGAGGTTGAGGCTCCTGAATTAACATCTGTTGAAATGCTGCTATTCTAGAACCTAACTTCTTCGGCTTAGGAGGAGGAGCTCTGGATTTGTTGCTTTCTTCTTGTCCTGTAGTGTTAATGGTTTTCTTTGGACGTGAAGGAACGATAGGAGATTTCACAGCAATACTCAGTCGCTGCTGTTCGAAAGTGCACGAATTATTGCCTGTGTCAGTACCCGATTCCTCTTCGTGTGTAACTATACTGCCATGATTTAAGTCTGGAACGCTTAACTTAGCTTCCATTTCAATTTGGATCTCTGAAGACTTTGGACGTCTTGGAACTAACGGGGGTTTCTTCATTGGATTTCCTGTACCTAATTGCTGTACATTATCCTTCTCATCAGCTTTCTCATGAATATGATGAACGGTTTGATCGTCTATATCCTTTTTGCTGTGCTCTAGATTAGAGGTCTGAAGCAGAAGTATCTCGACACTTCTTGATGAATTTTGATTTCTTTCCCTTTCCACGTTGGGATTTGTACTTTCAACTTGTCTACAATTCAATTCATTATCATCCTTTTCTTGCAGTACGGTTTCAACATCGTCATTGAAACTCGACGCATCCGATCCGATATTGGAGTTATTGTCGTCTTCATCTTTGAACGTGATCTTTGTATTGGAATTTCCTGGGGTTTTGTCCCCATCACCATCACCTGAAATAACAGGCTCATCAATCTTCATCGAATTAAGAACTGAGTCATCAACTGTAGAGGTAGTTGTTCCTTCTCTTCGAAGAGGAATTTGAACTGATGGGGCTATAAATTCCGTAATATTTCTTCCGCTTGCTTCTTCTTCGGAATGTCGAAAAATGTTTTCCCTCAATGGTTCGGCATTACTCTCTTGAGATTGATAATCATCACCTGTTATGGGCCCAATTACTGGACTCAAAATAGATGGAATGACGCCATCTGCTGCTTGAGTCATTGGGGCCAGCTCTTGGATTTGGGCTTTCTTGTCAGTAGATACTGGTTCGCCTCTTCCTGGACGTGAAGGTATCTCAGGAATAGAAGAATTTGAAGTAGTTGTGAAGCTAAGATCCTTACTTTCGTCGGTGAAATCACTTGATCTATTCGGTCTCTTCGGGACTAGTGGTTCTACGAGTAACAGCTCAATTTCTCCGCTATCGGATGATTCATTAGCATTGTATGTCTTTTTCAGTGACTTATTTGGCCTTCTGGGAATGGAAGGTTGATCATCTGAAGACAGCATTTGAAGGCAATTTTAACCTAGGCGTTGAAGACCTTCTCATCTTAACGAAATCTCTGTACTGTTTTTGTTCTTAAATAGGAAAATATTAGGGAGTGCGATTATCGTCCATGTATATCGTACTATACAAAACTATGGAGATTATGAGAACGCTGCCGAAATACGACTTAAAAACGCTGAATAATTTGTATTATTTGAACTCTATATCACTAAAGGGGCTTTAATGGTCGTATTCGACCTAATATTTAAGAGTAGTTCAATCTGAAAATGTCATTGAAGACATAGTAAGAGTTACCATCTGGAATCAAATGGAAAACTTGAGAGTAACGTTGGGCATTTTGTTCTTCGTCAATTAACAATTCGCCAGTAACCATGACCAAAATATCTCCACTTGGAGAGGCTGGTTGAGCATCCAAAGTAGATATTCTGTGGGCGACCTTTTGAAATGGTAAAGACACCAATTTTTCAACGATGTCCTTAGCGCCTTGTAATTGAGAGGTTTCAAATGTCAACATTGACTGATCTCTGTACAAATTACCCAATTGGGTTCTGTCAGAGTCAAATTGTTGGTAGTAAAAGTGGCAGAATTCAGTTGCAACAGTATTGAAATCAACTGTGATATTGTTAGTTTAACCTCTTTCCATATAAGTGTAATGTAGAGGAATACACGGAATGCCCATCAATAAATCTAATGTTTCACTATAAATCAATCACAACATACCAGACATCTCTTTTATATAACTTTTCTTTGTTTCCAAGGTTGGTGAAGAGTTAGTATAGACAACTAATTTGTGAACAAAAAAAATCATTACATGATTTCGTTCGTGCTGAAAATTACGCGCAAGTATATCTGTATAGCAGGCAGTATGACGTTCTTTCTTTGGCAGCCGACAAACAACGAATTTACCTTGAGACCTAGAGTAATAATACAAGCAATTTAAAAAAATATGCAAATGTTTTCTATTTCATTAAGTAATCATCGGTATTATCAACAAAAAATTTCGTAATCTTTTAAACCAATTGAGTATAATCTATCAACATGCCCTTCATGTGAGTGTTCGTAATTTTTCCTCTTCTTGCCTTTTTCTGTTTCTTTTCTTGTTGCTGTGGCTTCTTCTTCACTAAATTTGGATCTGCACTAGTTGGCTTCAAACTTTGGTCTATTAATGCTTGATACAAATTTTCCGGGTCCGGCAGCTTAACTGAGTTCCACATTTCTAAAAATTCGTCTTCAATGGTACCCAAGGGTCCTCCAAAGTTAGCCCATACCATTCTAGGAGCATTCTCCTTTTTATTGCGCAATACCAAAATCTTGTTACTCTCTTCTAATTCGTTAATGGCAGGTAAGCACCCGGCCCAACCGTCCTTCAAATCCTTGACAGCAATTCCTTTGAAAGTAGCTTGCCTTCTAAGAAATGTTAATAGATCGTCAGCACTTCTGATATTGTGCAAGGAAACGTATTCAAGAGTATTATGCTCAGAATCATACTTGATTCGGTCAATTTCCTTAAGCAATGGTAGTATAGTGTTGGTTATATCAAAAGATAGATAGTTTTGGACTTTAGATACTGGCAAAGGAAAGTCATGCTGTTTGATATATTCCACTGCTAGATGTAATTGTGTAGATAATGCTGACCCTGTTATCTCTCCCATGGATGCCTTTTGTCTCTTAAACACTTCCGTTGCAGAATCATTAGAGGCAAGTCTCTTAGCATTATTTCTGGTGTCATCATACTTTCTGTCTTTCAGCTGATTGTTTTTCATTGGAGACATGGGCTTTTGTACAACTGGTCTCCTGGCTACACTTACAGAGGGCCCACTCTTAATCTTGCTTTTGAAAGCAGATAACTGTGCTGACAAGTCGGACATATCTTTAATAAATATATTTTTAAATAGGAGAGCCGAAGGAATGTTTAACTAAACAATTAGAATGAAAATCACCAATATAGGAGTTTTAAGATAACGCACAGATAGTTACCCGGATTTGAGCAACAAAAAATTTGTTCTTTTTAAGTCAAGCTGAAGTAAAATTTTGAAGTTTTGACTCTTTCTTTACTTACGGGAATTTTGAATTCTGCTTGTATCAAGAAGCCGCTGGCATTAACAAATGGAGCTAGTCAGGTACAGGTTGCAATTTGGGGTTCGTAGAATAATCATGATTTCTCTTAAGGGAGCAGTCCTTTTAGAGAAGCCAGCTTTAAAACCATCGCTGTTAGAGGTCGCCGCTAGTTTACTAGGTCTGGCTGATCCATGAAACGGTGATGACCTGATGCCTGGGACATTCGCTTGTAGCACTCTACATTCTATATATTTCAAATTTATACCGAATTCTTTGAATCTACTTAGATTAAGCGCTCTATTTACTATTTGGTATTCTAAGCTAAGTAGTTCTCGCCCATGCGACCTCGTCTTAGTCTTTCTCTTCTTAAATATTGGTCAAATGTGTCGTACAACTCATCGTTGATTATCTTGTGCACCAATCTGCAACCTTCACGGGTTCTTAGGTCTATCTTCTTTGCCCATTGCAAGTTCTTGTACATACCTGAATCTGTTAAATCGATAACTAAATCTTGTTTGTACAGAGCAAGATTGAATTCCGTATCCATTATCTCATTATCTGATTCGGATTCTACACTATAGTTGTCTTCGTCAGACAAATATTCCTGGTATTCGTCTCTTTTCTTGAGAGTGACGCTTTTCAAAAAATTTTGTATCAGTGATTTGTTTAACCAGATCATGGATGACAAATTGAGATATTTCAAATTTCCTTTCTGATCGTGGGTAATTCCACTATTGAGGAACGAGTTACTGAAGAGCTGGATGGTGCCCTGAGACTTTCTGCCATGCATATTGATAATAGCATTTAATAACTCTTCGTCATTCAATTTCTTCAAATAATTATTGTTGATAGACTTCAAATTCAAGTCACTCAAATAAACTTTTCCGTCCCCCTTATTCAAATACGATATATCAGCCACTGTTTGGGGCAAAGGTGGTAATAAACTATTGTATTTCCTAACGGGCTTCGAGAAAGTGGAAATTGAATAGACCGAAGAAGCAGTGGAAGAAGTAGATTGATTCGATCTAAATAGAGTGTTACTTGAAAATGCACTCTGCCTTATAGAAGCCGCGGCGTTGTGAAAACTGGCTACTTCAATGTTGTTGCTGAAATTCCCATTCAAAATACTTCCTTCAAATGATAATTGCTCATCAAAATCACTGAGTCTCATTATGTCATCGATCTTGCAGATTAACTCCTTCGGATAATTGTTCATCAAGTCAAAAGTTTGATACTTATATATCATGGATCTGCTGATTTCGTAATCTATTGATAATGAAAGATTACCTAAGTTCAATGATATGACATTCGGGCATAAATTGATTAAATGAAGCACATACCCAATTGGAACATCTCTTGAAGTTGAGTAGTTGAGTAAGAATTTGTTGATCAAAGGATGTGGACTCTGTACTCTTTGCAAAATCGACGAAGTACAATTGACATTGGGGCCTTCCCCTAAATTTAAATATTCGACCCGAGGGGCTTTTCTTGCCTTGGCGGTGCCGCTTAAGGAACCGGATCTCACTCTTTTCTTCGACTTGAAGTATTTGAATGGCTTTGAAAATCTCTTCGAAGAAAGCGACTTATGAGATGATGTGCTTGACTTGGACGATAACATCAGAATTTGAGAATTGGAGGAAATCTTAGTAAGTGCTGTCGACGTACCCGAATGGACAGAGTACAAAGGATTGTTCTTAAATTTCCAATCTCTCCAACCTGCTAATATCTTTTCTGCGGTTGCGAAATCATCTGTCGTCTCTGTGGAATCTTGAGTCACGGTGCGTATTACGACAGCTTGATTATTATCTTCAATTTCCTCATCTGCTTCTTCTTCATATCCAGGCTTTATTCCAGATAAGTCAATTGTTTTCACATAAAGCCCAACTTCTGAGTTGAACCTTAGATACGATATGAATTGGGCAAATCGAAATGTTGATGTAAACAGTAGATCTTGGTAATAGTATGGCTTGGCGAAGTAATAGAAGAGTTTATTTGTGTACAAACAACTTTTGTAGTCAACCTTTGAATCTATCAAGAAGAAGATATAATCCAATATTTCGATTGGAAGACTTTGGAATTGAACCGGAGGAACTGTAATTGATTTTGAGATAGTTAAAGTATTCGCTGTAGATGATCTAGTGGGCGGACCGGAATTGCTATAAGTGGAAGCTCCTGACGATGTCACTGATGACATTAAATTTGGATTGCTTAGTCTCATCGACAATGAACGACTAACATCGCTCAATAGGGACTTGTATTTCATTTTGAATCCTCCGGAGGTGCCATTACCGTTTCCACTGCTACCTACACCATTTGAATCCTTGCTAAACACTTTGTTGGTACTGTTTCTCGTTGTAAATGATGAATGAAGAACATTCAATTCCTTTTGGCTTATTGGCACCAAAGAATGTGTCCTATAATCGTATCTAGCATTAGGATTCAAGAGTGACCGGTATGGAGGTAGATAAGTATGATAATCATTTTTGTCTGCAGTTAACATATACCCGGATCAATTACTATTGTTGTCGCTTGCTGTTGTATAATGACTCCTCTGAAAAGCTACTGGATCAGGCACGTTAGCAGAGTTCAGATAATGGTATCAAAAGTTGATGTTGCTTGAAAGGAATTCCTAGGATAGAGAATTCTGGGGCGAGCTCCCTTCAAAGATTTTATCGTGTGTATTCTAGATATAGCCTCCTATACAAACGGACCCAAAAAATAAAAAAAGGGGCGGGGATAAAATGAGGAGGTGGCCTTGAACACTATCGTGAGCAAAAAAAAGGCTATCTCAATATACGGGGCGTAGTCAGGTCTATTTGCATAATCGGTTTTTTTGTAGCACACCACCGCCTGAATAATTGTTCCCATTTGGGGATTTTGTGGAGATGACACCAGAACGTTGACATTATTGCTTACCTCCTCTTCATATTCACAACCACACAAGTGGCTGACACTTTGCGCCAAATTGATGCTTATGCAGTCGAGACACACATATAATAGATAATATGTTATGCGTATTTGCAATTGAATTCCTATGATATGAATCGTTCAAGTTCTAAACGGTAAGCTCTCTGTTGTTTTCAGGCTAAGCCTGATCGCCCTACTCGCTTCAGAACTAAGATGCTCTCTGCACAACAAACATGTTGCCTCTTTTGTCTTGAATTAGCCCCGAACTGCCTGCAGTAGAATACCTAGAGACGTTCCAGGAGTGCCAAATGTTTTTCAAACTATCGTTATGGTTTGCACTCTACGATAACATCCTTTTGATTGCAAAAGAAGTTAATTTTGCTATCTACGCTGTCTCGTAGGGGATCAATGTCTAGTTGTTTCTCTACTATATTTCTTTTATGGCATGCTTAATGATTGTGGGAAGGCGTTTGCAAAATCCGCATTAACGTACATTTGGTACCCAAGGCAGCCAAGGCAGACGCAAAGCCTAGTAATACGCTCACATTTAGGCATTCATTCAATTTTCATGTGGTAAAAGACATTGAATGGGTGATGGATCTTTCCTGTCATATTATCACGAACATAACAAATAGACTAGCAAGATCAGATAAACGATACAGGAAATCGAATCAATTTTGCCCTAGTGTTGCAACAAAATGAGTGATAGGTACCAAAATAAATCTTTTATTGAAGATTTCTGGTATGTTGTAGACAATCATTATTTGGACACACTTCCAGCATTACCGTGGAATTTGTTCCTATTGCAAGTGTAAGTTAAATATGTTTTTTCAGTTTAAGAACAATAATGCGATCTGGTACTACATTTTTTAAGGGCCCTGTTAACACCTGCTATTTGCATTTAGATACCGCATTTGCATTTCCTGTAAGGTTCATTATTTTTATATGTACCAATTTTATGCGTAGTTATTATATCGCCATTTATGTATGGAAAAGACTGGAGAGGGAAGTTTATAACGAGAAGGAGTATTTCCACAATTGTCATAACAATATGACATATTTTAGTGGCTCTATGACCAGTTTTTGTATGGGACCCTTGCTGTAGAGACTCTTTAATTTCAAGAATGCTGATTTATTAGAAGATAATACTCGTAAATTTTACAATTTTTGCCAAAAATACGACCTTCAAATCTTGTTTTCATTCCTGAGATCAAATTTTATCACGATATTTCTCCCATAAAGTAGCTCCACATTCCTCTTTCCTTATAAAACAGGTCAAATGACTGATTATCAGTAATACCTACTTCACATCTAGTTGACAAGGTTCTTTAAATCACCATTAATTTTTCTGTTGTAAAATTGACTCGCTCTGTAGAAAAAAGAATTGTCGCGAGAATAATTCAGAGTTAGCAATCAAAACCCCAGATTATTAGAAAATTTAGGAGAAACGAAACGATTGAAGAGTTTTGGTGTTGAGAATATTCGAAGAATAATCAAAGGCCAATCAATTCTCTTTGCCTGCATTTTCATTAACTAAGCAGAGAGAAGAAAGGCATTTACGGCAAGACGCACTGGGCTTTACATTGATGATCATTTTTATCTATGCGGCATCAGGCTATTCTCCATTAACCCGAATTTCAATATAAAGGTATGTGTGATTTTGCAAGTGGTATAAATGATTAGTGTTTGGAATATGCCTAAAGGAACCTGAGCATTTTATTTACGTGGGTAATTCCTTTCTTTTCGAATTCAAAGCGTAGACATGATGTTTTGTACACGCGCCATTCAAGTAGTAGATAAATTGCGTGAACGACAATTAAGACCAACTGTTCAAAAATACTCCCTGCATGCCTGTGTCCTTGAGAAATCTTACAGCAGATTTTAGCAAAGTCAACTTTGCGGACCGCAAACCCTCTGAGCAATAAACTCAAGCTTTAAAAACAGACAGGAATTATAATTCTTGCAATTGTCCGTAGTGACAAGTATTGTCTATTACTCCAGTTCTAATTACAAACTAAGAAATGGGTGATGACGTTAATGACGAGATTCTGCATATACATATTTTTTTGTACATCATGCAGATAGTCTTTCTGGATAGGTTAAAGTTATGTAATAAGGTTTCCAAGGACCTGGGATCATAACCACTGCATTCATTCATTTCGGTTCGCATTATTGCGCTATCCCAAAATGGTAATGTAAGAATTTCGGTCACATTATGTACAGGTAAAAAAATACAACACATCGTCCAAGGCACAAAAATAGTAGTGCTTCTTCGCTACAGTTTAGACCAGTGCCACAAAGAAACAGGAAGAAAGGGCAAACTAACACACACGAAGTACACATCATCATTCAAGATTTTTCGGATATCTAGGCTGAGTCCATGTGTTCATCTATGTCAATCAAACCTTGCAGCACGGGGACTGCTAGCTGTAGTTCATCAAATTAATTGGCAGATATATTTTTATGCTTGTTTATGTGGCACTAGTTTACGTATGGTCACATCATAAGGCTCAAATGTACGTCTAAACATCCAAACGCGAACTCTATTTTGTGTGACTGGAATGATGAGAGATTACTTCAGATCTAAGAAGTCTCTGAACCGACTGGAAAAGCTTACGCCTGGAAAATGCTTCCTTCTCTCCTTCTCTGGAACTATTTCACATCATTTGAATATCTCGAAAACTTTTCTTTATATCTGAGTGTTCTGTATGGACCTCAAATGTCACTTACTTCTATTATATTCACCAGTAATGGAACTGTAATCTCGAAGCAATATCTCAAGTGACACATTGCTTGGAGGTATATAGTATTTGGAAGTATGTTGATTCGGCAAACAGATCCCAATACGATAATGGTGTCAGATTGCTTCATTTCTGTAGTATTTTCCTCCTCGAAAATTAGCTAGATTGAACACTGGGGTAGACGAAAGACTTCTCGGTAAAACATATGTCAGTTTTATCGTTGTCGTCCTACCTACAGAGCCAAAAATTTTACAACCGAGATGTGCCGAGAGGAGAGAGGGGAATAGGGGATGCTGTGATATGATTTCGCTTCTAAGTGTATTCTCACCAGCAATACAAAGGGAGGGGATGAGAGGTGAATCAGCATAGCCAAAAGTGAAGTCTCCATAACCACACGTTAACGTCAAAAGATTAGCCGGTCGAAAAATTTCAATTTTGGACTTCCCGCAAGAATGAATTCCACCAGTTGTTCTATATTGAGAGATTTTTATGTACCGCTTGTTCTTCCAACCGAGTGGTGGAGTTGAAGTATGGGAACGTAGGTAATGGAAAAAGTTGATACAGTTGATGCACCCGAACAATGACGGTTTGACTAGTGTGTCGTGTATATATCGTACGAACATATGTACAGTCTCGGAATTTACTAGATTTGATTATAAATATTTTCTTTTGGTGTCATGGATTTTAGAGATAGTACAGTATTAGATATGGAACAATCAATTAGGTAGACCGCAAGCAAAGTATTCGGTACAAATTTCCGCCAAAGTGGCGTTGTCGTTAGGGAACGGTTTATTATTGATTTGATATATCACGAGCCGTCCTGGATTCTAGAGGAAATATATTGTTATTAACCCCTGTAAAATATTATTATCCAAGACTTAATAGTATGAGGAGACATTTGTATATATGGAGCTATTTTATGGAATGTCGTTAGAACTTTTAACTCAAATTAGCTTTTTTGAAAAATATTATTTTAAAAATACATTTCATGAAAATAAAAAACTGAACAGATAATATTTTAAGCTTATGTAATATTTATTTTCCTTACTTTTTTTTGGAACAAATTATAATTGTGATTAGTATAGTACAACTTACTTACGTATAGTGGTTGTAGATATATAAATTGAAGGTTTTTCTTTTTATTTTCTTCTCTTATAATATCGTTTGTAGAATCCGAACTTTTGTTGTTATCGCAATTCCTTGATATTTGCGTTAGAGTTGTCATATTACTCTCTTATTCAATCAAGTCCTTCCCCACCAAATCATTTCCATACTGTGGGAGCTATTCAGAAGGTAGCCAAGAGTGCCAGTAATAGACTTCAAAGTCGACAAGACTTCCTTTTGTATCACATCCTTCTATTCAATTTGTTTCTACATAGCTATCTTCACCATTCAATCAGGAGTCTGACTTTGAAACTATCAACAGCATTCTTCAAAGTTGCAGCTTATAGTTTACTAACTGGAAACAATTTACACATTAGGATCAGTTCATTTTAAAATACTTCCACATATTGTATTTAAATTTCCAGTCTCCCAGATTCTACTAAATTTTCAATTCATCTACTGCACCACAGAGCCGTTTCTTATCTGTTTTTCAGCAAAGGAATCTTTGCTCCTTATCCGTTATTCATATACATTCCGGCAGCCCCGTAATAAACCAAGTCGATGTCAACTACAAAATTAAACCCTTCATACTACGGGTATGTCGGTTCAACCAAGGATGCATTGCTAATTATTCAGGAAATCCTAGACAAACAGTTGGAATTGGTACCTCGAAGACCTCATGAAAGAGAAAGGGGTAATCTTATAAAGTCAGGCAATGTGTTTGTATTCATTGAAGAACATTCTGGGATAAAGAGATGGACAGACGGGATCGCCTGGTCGCCATCTAGAATACTAGGTAGGTTTCTAGTGTACCGTGAGTTGGACAAACACTCTTTGAGCGAGAAAGATGACAAAAAGAAAAAGAAGCGTAAGATAAGTATCAATCAGGATCCTTTAGAGAACGGTTCCAGAAAGCTGAATGGTTCCATCAATTCCACTAACTCCTTACCATCCATTCCTCATGCTCAACAACTTCTAAAGCAGCAAAATGAGTCCGTTAATTCCACTTCGTCGACTTCCACATCCGAATATAGCAAGGGCCTCTTGGGTGGTCCATTGGTGACTTCGTATGTGTTTAAAGATCAAGGTTTAATTAAGAAAACTTTAAGTTTGACCACTTCGTCAAAAGAACTTCATATTGAGAAGAAAGAAGAAAAACAAACTATTCACTTGATCAGTTACTATAATGCTGACGATGTTTTGAATGGAAAACTTCAAAGACCTTCCGAAACTGACTTGAAAAACTTGTCCATAACAAATAGCCTCTGGAATTCAGTGAAAGACTCACTGTTGGGAGGCAAAATACCGATTGAGGATGAAGCCTACTACTTCTTAGACACCAACTACCAATTGCAGAACATGTCTTTACTTCAAAAACCCCCGCAGATGCAACAGCCACCGCTCCCGCATTCACAGCACAGTGCTAGTGTTGGATCTCTAGCTCCTACAAATCAACAGCAACACCAGCCCCCTCCAAGTGCGATGCAATATATAACTCTGAAGTATGGTCCGCAGCTTGGTGCGCCACAAGATAGCCGTAGTCATGCACCACAGGTAGTAGCACATCCTAATCAACAGTACATGTTGCCCATTCCCCAGCAACAACAACATCAACCTCAACATCAGGAATATCCCCAACCACCTCCTCCAGCCCAGCAAATGGCAAACACGTACATAAAACGAGAGGATGACAACACCGTTGGCAACCAACAAGGCGAGTTGACGTTTATAAACCCTTTCACAGGAGCCACTCATCAGAGTACAGCCAACTACAACACACAAGCAATTGGCTCTGGATCAGCCCCAGGTTCGACTTCGGGTGCTTCGATTCAATCATACAACAACTATATGATTTCACCCCAACAATTCGCCACTTCTTATCAACAACATCAACCACAACCACAACCACAACCACAACCACAACCACAACCACAAGCCCAAGCACAACCACAACCACTACCACAAGCTCAAGCTCAAGCTCAAGCTCAAGCACAAGCACAAGCACAAGCACAAGCTCAAGCTCAAGCACAAGCACAAGCACAAGCACAAGCACAAGCACAAGCACAAGCACAAGCACAAGCACAAGCACAAGCACAAGCACAAGCACAAGCACAAGCACAGATACATCCCCAACCGCAACCACAAGCACAAGCACCAGGTCAACAACAACATGAACCGGGATCCACTAACACATCAATATCTCACTATCCACCATTCCCACAACATTTCCAACAACCACAACAAATCTACTCTGTCCCTAGCGGTCCTCAATATCATTTTGGTTCCGTATCCGGTCCATCTGACCAATATTCGACCAGTGGAGCCTCTAATGGTTCAATCAGTTCCACTGGTAGCAACGTGATCCATGGATCGTCATCCAACAGTTTCAGTGGTCCACCATCTTCTGTTACCCCCAAAAACAAGTATCGTAATAGTAGCGCTAGCGCAAGTTCTACTAGCATTAGTGGTCCCAGTGGTATGTACAATTCCGCCAATCAGGGCGGCTGGTTTAGTACAAATCCATCAGTCGGAGGAGGCTATGTTACAGCCCCTCCCCCGGTAGGTGGTGAGTTGAGCGATCCTCGTTATGTAGTCAGCGGTGGAAATGCGTCGCCACTTCCTCATAATCTTCCACATTATGCTGAGAGTGCTCATATTCATCCAAACCACCACCATCACATCTTGCCTTCCCATCCTCTTTCCAGCACATCTACAAGTGTAGCTGGCAGTACGGCTACAGTGGGAGCCAGTGACGACAGCGGAAGTGGTGCAGCAGCTGCTTCTGGTGCCTACAACTACACTGCTTCATCATAGTGTGTGTAAAGTATCTGCTGTCTTATATGCATCTTATTTTAATGTTCTGTTTGGTCTTATGTATTATTAGATATGCTCTTCTTCAATATAAGGTAATCATAGACAACTAATTATCTTTTCGCTTATATACGAGGTTTTGATGAATCCCAAGAAAATAAATCTTTTCCAGAAGCTCTTCGTAATTTCCATAGCTAAGTCAATCAAGTAAATATTTAATCCAAAAACTAAGCGAATTGGCAGACTTCCTATTAGTGATCTAGACAAAGTTTTGGATAGATTAGTGCATGTGTATTCCCTGCGAAATTGTCAGGAGCAAATTTTTATATGAATTAAGGTGTACAGTCAATCGCAAAATAATTACTTTCCGAGGGCAGAAATAGTTCGGCACATTTGAAGAAAGTCGGATTATCCAACAAAAATGTCGCAGCCTTTGAAAACTATTGGCAGTTGCACTTAACAAAACAGTCTTACATTTGGAACAAATATTTCACCTACTACAAGCAATTTTGTCGCCAACTGAGAAGACGCTTGTCGTTACTTTCGTTATGTAATTGTAGTAAAAATAAGCATATTACTTGACGTCAAACACAAAACTATACACTAACATTCGAAGAATTGCTACTGTTCCTAGGACAAAACTACGAACAAACTGATAATTACTAACAATTAAGACTACAATTTCTTCTAAAGTGCTACGCCAAAAATATATGAAGCTGCAAGATTGAACTTTTCACTGAAAGCGACTATGTTCTTGCTTGCCTAGGAAAATATGTTCAGAATGTAACGACACGAGCTTTTAAAATGAACGATATTTCTGTGAAGCAGTAGTGACAATTAATTTCGGGTACCACGACCCGTTTTTACCCTCGGAACACCTATAATTTGGGATTTACTGTACAAGGAATATCTGCAATAGTAAACTCAAGCGAAAGTATCACAAATGCGACTCCACTCACCTAATTGATTTGTGCCATGTGGTTTTTCCATTGCGGAATCCGCCAGGCAAGGAAAAGCATGGAATTCAGGATTTAGAATAAGGGATATAAGTTGACAATTGTCGTCAGACACTTTTACCTGGCCCGAATTGGAATGACATTGACAAAGAAGAAGAACTTTCATTATTCAAGTTTGGGATACGGATGCATTCCAGTGTCGTGGCAAGTTATTGTTTTTGGGCAACTGTTAAAGTTTACTTAATTGGAGATTCGCGACCAAGATTCAACCTTAGATGGGTCATTAATTACACTTCTGCAGCATTTTTTGGCAAGCAGCAGCGCGTTTAGGCAAGCATGCCAAACAATAGACATGCACAATATCCGCTCCAACGAATTTCCAAGTGTCGCTCGTCGTCACAGCAAACATCCCGCACCAGACACAACCGTAAACCTCAATATCCTCGTCTGGGATTGTACATTTCCAGTGTGCCCTATATGTCTACTTATTTTGCTGTATCAGTTGGTAATATTGATAAAGTACCTATGAACGAACTCTATCCGCAAAGTTGTATTTTCTTTGGCTTATCCATTTTAAAAAGACTGCGTTGCTTTTGGTGTCAGGTCCCAGGGCAATCTAAATGCGACCCCTAGTTTGCATAAAGTGTATTCAGCCTACTTCCAAACCCCAAAGTTTGGCACAATTGTTCACCCCGACTTGGAAGTGGATAGTGGCATTATTAGCGCTAAAACGGCTTTATTTGTGCGTAATAATGAACCAACGCCCAAGTGAATTACCATTTCTAAAAAGATACATGTATATAATCTTGATCTAATAATAACCGTACTATTCTATTTCTTCTTTCGAAGTACTGTCTTCATGTATGAGCTCGTTTTTGGCCAGCAGGTTTTGAAATAGTTGACACCAAATTAATATTTTCCTGCTTTTTCATCCAATTGTTCGGTCCCAAAAAGGAATTATTAATAGAAAAACCATTGTTCGGCCAGCCCCGTCTGCATGAATTGGAAGTAGATTTCCTCGTGAACTTAGTCCTAGTACATATGAATCGCATCCTCATTTCAATAGATGTGAACGACATTTCTGCAAGTGCTATGCATAACACATGCTTACAGGAAGGCGCATATCACACTCAAAAAGCCTAAATTTAGTCATACACCATTCTACTCAGAAGCTGCAGTATTTATTCTTGGGTTGGCGATTACGTAACCCACAGCTTCATAATTGAATCCCCCAATTTTACGTGATTCATCGCTTTTTGTTTTCATTCCCACAAATAAGTAGTCAAGTGCAAAAACATTTCGGGAGTGTGATCTGCAAAATCTAGAATGATGAATAAGATCAGCATTCTATGCGAATCCACATCATTCAGTACTTGGGCCCTTCAGTGTATATACGTTTCTCTCCTTTGGCTTGCCTTGCATTATTTATACAGATGTTTGAGTGGTAGACTCCGGATCCAAGGTATGGATCCTTCTGTTTACCCTGTGAAATTGAACCTTCAGTCAGAGTTTAACAGAGAACCTTACTTTGATTTTTTAGAAATGAATTTAAAAAATAACAAGATATTTTGTCAGATGATAACGGTGACGTTGAACTCCACTCGAGTCCGTTTATTTTGTTACCCATACTTCATTTATGGATATTGCGCTTCTGTCCGATTTCCACATTTGATCTCTTTTCAAAAGTTCTTGCCTATTTACAACAGTGCTGATGAGGCTACACTACGGGCTCATACAATATATGACAATCTTTAATTACGGTGGACTCCCTAAGATCAGCAGAGCAACTTTTAGCGAAGCCTGCTAATCAAAAAATATCGATCCCTGACACAAGACTTTCTAATAATTAAATATATCAATTGTGATTCTTGTCGATCGTCATTTTAGTCTGAAAGCCAGTTGATCTTTTCTGTTCAGAATAAGTTTGGTCTCAGCCTCCCCTAAAATTAATAATGGACAACAAGATTGTCGGATAACACTCGTCCCATATTAATTTTAAGTTTTCTTTTCTTTTACGTGTGGTTGTTCCGCAATGTATACAATGCGCTTCAAAATATCGAGCATGTCGTACTTAATATTTGCCAAACCTAAAATGGTGTAAAATATGAACTATGGGCCAGATTTCACCAACTAAATGTACTACAGATTCTCAGTATCTGCCCAATGATCACTGCGTGTCTACACTTCCCCGTTGATACACCTAGATTCACTGCTGGTGTTTTTCCATTGTTCTTCCCGTAAAATGTGTTCGCCAAAATCGTACAGTACTGCAAACAATAATGGTCCTACAGGATCGTGTACAACTGCCAGGTTTGCCAACTACGTTCATGTAAGCCTTTGGCCAATTAAACCTCAAGCTTTCATTGAAAATACAATTTTTCGCTAGGCCATGTCGCTGCAAACTTTCGTTGTTACAAGCACTAAACTGGCCAATGCGTACTTAATGGATCAATTGCACCTATAAATGAGCAAGCAAAAAAATGCACCTTTTGCACCCATTGATTTTTGGCGATGTAACCATCTAAGAGAATGGGCAATAACCAATTCCTACAGAATCTTTCACTTCTCGATATTGGCCAATCAAAATGCACTGAATAATTCATGTACGAGGATCAAGTTGTTATAGTTAGATCATCGTTTAGAGCAGGATCTAATTGTGGGCACTACATCTAACGCCCACAGGCACAAAGCTTTTCAGAGCCGCAGGGAATGCCATCGGTTTCGTAGGGACAGCAACGGGAAATGTGGTAGTTCAAATGCCTCAGATCTGTCCTCTTTGTTGAAGATATTTTTTAAATAGGACGTTGCTATGCGAATTATAAATGGTGGAGCTGAATTCCGGAATGGAGTTCCGGTCGCTGGCGAAAATTCGGTCCATGGGTGCAATGATGAATATGAATTTTTATAGGACTAGAAGCAGAAAGTCGTTCGGAGCAATTTTATTATTATTAGCATACCACTAGGATCAGGCGCGGAATTTCATGCGAGATTCATCGTATATATTTGAGATTTGTCTCCCCTTACAATGCCAATGGCTCAGAATAGAAACACTTTTATTTAAGAAATGTTGTCAGAAGAAATAAATACATTAGTTAAAATTAAAGATTATCAAGTAACATCTATGGGAAAACAAACACAAAGAAAACATCTACTTTATCATTTTCAAGACCGCAAGCTATTCGTCATCAAGAGTAAGTGATGAATGTGCTTCGCTCTTCTGTACATTTTTCTTCCATTCTAACAATGGTGCCAACTCGTCGATCTTCCCCGATTTATGCTGAATGAAGGAGTGCTCAAGTAATTCGTTAGTAGTTGCTCTGTATCTAACATCAACACAAAGACATATAGACAAAAACTTTTTAATTGAATTTGACAATAATTCTGGCTTCTTCAACTTAGGGGTACCATTTGTGGCAATCAAGTAAAGTGCCTTAAGTGGTTCTTCGTTCAAGTATGGAGGTTCACCCTCAATCATTTCTATTGTCATAATACCCAAGGACCAAACGTCCACCTTTTCATCATATTCTTTTTGCTTAACCACCTCCGGTGCCATCCAATAAGGTGTGCCAACCATGGTAGCCCTCTTGTTTCTTTGGTCAGTCAATTTAGCACAGAAGCCAAAATCTGTAATCTTGACATTTCCCTTAGCATCCAATAGCACATTGTCTGATTTTATATCCCGGTGGATAATATGTTTCTTATGTAAATGTTGCAACCCCTTCAAAGTCTCAAAGCAGATAGTTGCAATTTGTCTTTCACTTAACTTGAATTCATTGTTCTCGATGATTTCAGTTAAGGAGCCACCTTCCATGTATTCCATGATAACCCACAAGTCTGAATTTCCTCTCAAGTAGGAATCCAAGAAATTAACGATATTCTTATGTTGAGAATCCTTCATCACCAAGATTTCGTTGATAATCAACTCTTTACGTGGTTGGATATTCAAATCCATTTGCTTGATGGCAACCTTCCTATTGCTTTCCTTGACCATTTCTGCCAAGTACACAGCTCCGGAAGCCCCTTGTCCCGCCTTTTCGATAATCTTGAACAAAGGCGTAGGATCTTTGCTATTAACTACAGTCTTCAACTTTGCAATGATCTGCATGTCGTTCAACTTTTCCCTCTCTTTCTTTAGTTGTTTAGCAGATTTAATAGGTGCAGGGCCCATGGGCATCTTTGGCTTGGTATTGGACTTCTTCGCAGCAGAAGTTGCCGCCAGAGCAGCAGCAATAGCAATGTCTTTCTTTGGCTGAAGTGGCTTGATGGGCGATTCAACATTCTTGTTGGCTTTGTCACTTGCCTGAAGCGGTTCAGTAGAAGACTTTGTTTTCTGTTGTTGCAACTTGTTCGTGATACCAAATGGTTTGATATAACCAGGACCACTAGCAGGTGCACTCGACGGACCCTGATATTTACTATTAGCATTAATATAATTATTGGTCCCAGTTTGGATGGTCAAATCTGGATGAACCTTAGAATTTGGCGGTAAGGATGGCGGAACCTGCTTTGGAATCGTAGTGCTACTACCAGGAGATGTTGAAATACCTAAACCAGTAGGCATATAAGTGTTATTACTTGTGGGTATAGCCGAAGTAGAGTGGCTCGGCTTGAAGGCAGGAGCCGTCTGAGCAGGCCTGTTCACACCAGGTGGAGGGGGAGCTCTTCTTATAGGCACCAAATCACCATTATTTTCAGTTGTTTCAAATGTGGCAACCTGGGTAGTCTTTGTCATCAAGTTGCTCAATGGCGAAATGCTATTCGAAGACTTTTGGCTAGTTAAATGGTATGGTGTTGGTGGCTTTGGAGCTGCTCTTGAAGGTTGGAAGTTCGAATTCGACGAAGAAGATGACAATTGGCTGTGAGTATTGCTATTATTGTTATTCTTGGAAGGAGGTTTAGTCCATTCCAGGAGGTTCTTCGTCTGGTTGAAAGCACTAGCGTTATAATTCAAGCCTATAGCGGGAGAGCTCATCGGCGTCGAAGCTGCCGATCCCCCGTTGATATCGGAGTAGAACTCTAACACTTCGATCACCGCAACAGGGTCTTTCTTCCAGTCTTCATTGGTGATCTTAGAATGTTGCAACAACGTTTTCCAGGTATCTGGCAAGCCAGTGAAGTTTCCGCTGGCAGGATCGAAACCAACATGGACCCTGTGTGTGAAGTTAATGGGATTGGAAACTCCCGAGTTACCGGAGACAGGATTGGTGGAGTTGACCTGGCCGATTTGCACCAAGGGGCATTTCGTGGTGAAGGCATCCAACCAGTCCAAGTAGTCATTGTTGTACTTGATAGATATGAGAATGACCTTGCCATTGTTCTTGGGCACGATTTCCAAGCACTGCGATGTCTTGGTGTAGCCGTAATTGGGCTTGAGATTTATGATGCTGATGTGGTTCAAAGGGAACGACAAGTCTGGCGAGTCTGCTGGAGTTGGTTCGTTTTTGTAGAAGTTGAGCGTTTTTTCGTTAATTACCATAAACCGTTTATTCCAACGGAATGACGTAAAGATACCGTCGTCCTTGATGTGGACCCAGCCAGACTGGCGTTTGTTGGAGTTGATGTTGAGTTGAATGGAGTTCTTGTGCGACGACGTTGAAGGAACCAATGAAGAAGTCGATCCCGCAGTCGAGTTGATGCCAGATACGGTCCCAGGAGGCGGAGGCGGAGCTCTTCTATGATGTTTGAGGTCAGACGTGTAGATGCTTGTCATAATGGTAAGTATACAGAGAATTGAGATTTGACAATACGAAAAATGCTGTAGAAATGGGATGCTGTCAACGAACAAGGGCACGATGAAAAGATTGCCGGGCACTGAATACGCTTGTAGTGGAGCTGAGCCGAATGGGAAAAGTAGCAAAAAAACGGGATGTGCAAAGATCACAGTAAATCAAAAGCACCGCGATTCAATCTGTGAAAGAATAGGAGCCAATCAACAAAAGAGACTAAGAATGGCACAGTAAGAATCGGAGGATTTTGCCGACACAATTATCACAACAAAACCAATTGTGTTCCTAAGTTGTGAAGGAAAACCTTTGATGATAACAGAATCGTCAAGTAGATGAAAATGGATAAGTAGCCGGTTTTTTTCTTCAGGTTTCGAAATGAGGTGTTGCTATTTCTATACACGAAAAGAAAACCCGAAACGTCTGGACTGTGCAAATTTATTTCACACACAATGTAAACAACACGCTGTGGAAAGGAATAAAAACTAAAACCTTGCCACACTGATAGCTTCTTTAGATCTGAAATGCTAGACAGGAACAAGTCGAGCTAGAGGTTTATATATGGCTTGAAGAATAGTGAAGATAACAAGAACATACAAAAATCTACTCTTATTCATATAAGGACAAATACAGAATAGTTTTTAAATGTTGACTCAATTATTATTTTATGGCATCTGCCAGTGATACTCTGCAACCTGGTTGGATTTGTTAGGAGTAGATTCTGACTATTGGTATTTGCAAAAGGGTTGAATATTTCTCCTTCGTGTTCTGGGAGCCCCAAGAAAATATGTGAACACGCGTCTTTGTGAAACTTCATCCCATTTCCTCAATGGGATTTATTCCGCCAGGTGACCCACTCCAGGTGACACTTGGCATGTGATACGGTCACGTGCGAAATCCTTTTCCCAATCGTCTCATGTGATATGGGTCATATGAATCATCAGACCATAACAAATGATATGGAAGATATGAACAAACATACGTACCTGCACAAACGCAACAATATTTACGTCACATGATCAAGGCACATGACATTCTTGACTCGCCTCATATCTCCACAATCGTGACACGGAAGTAATCTAGATGCACTTCCCAATCTTTCAATTTCGGCAGGCATTTTTCTTAATTATTTTGATTAATTATTTGACTTTACTACAATTCTGTAGTTCACTTACAAAAAAAATAGACTACGAATCTCACTTTTAATTCGTTTGATTCGTTTTTTTCATTTGGATATTTCTGTTTTCCAGCCCGAATCTACAGCTTAGGCTGGAGGTTGCTATTCGTCCCTGACAGTCTGATTTCGCTATTCCCACATCTCTAAATTACTACTCACTATTTGTTGCATCACTTCCAGCTGACTAAGCACCTATAACGATGCCCTTGTTTCGTTCCAAGAAGAAGGACGAAGGTGGCGGAACGGTCAGTTCACCGGCTTCCAGATCTAACTCGTTACGATCGGTTTCTTCGCATGCTTCCACAACTTCGCAGTCTTCTGCCGTGACCAGCTCTTCTACGCTTAAGGGACTATTCAGACCTGACAGCTCCAAGAAGGTTGACGCTCTCGTCAATACGATAGATACACAATTAGAAACAAAGTTGAAGATCGCACCTGTGCGAGGAGCAACTACAGAGCCTAAGTCCAGTGCCTATTCGCTTCCACGATTAAAGAAGAAAGTAAGCACTATAGCAGAAGCTGATGGCGATGACTACAATACTTTGCTCAACGAGGAAGACAGTGACTACGATACTGATTCGAACAACTCGGCCAATTCGGATTCTTTTGACGAAAGCACGGCTGATTCTACTAATGAAGAAGAAGAAATCGATTCCGATGAAGAAGAAGAACACCTTCATGCTATTAAATCCAAAGGGAAAATGAACCAGAAACAGTTGGCGATTCACCTCCTGACTATTATGGGCTACTGCGGAATGGAATTATCACACAGCGATAAACTTACAGACATAGCGAACGAAGAACTGGCCAGAACGTATTCTCTCTTGGAGCAGAACTGCAAGATCCACAGATTGCCTCCAGGATTCGGCAATGAAACCTCCGTTATTGGCCAGGATCAGATAGAGTTGATCAACCACTTGAAGGAAAAGATGAAGAAGATCAGTAAATCAAAATCGAATATACAGCACCAATATGAGTGTCTTTCTAGCGGAAAGACCCTTTACGAGAGGTACGGCGTTGTGAAAGACGTCATCGGCAAAGGAGCTTATGGGTTTGTGAAAATTATCGACCCAAACCCCGAGATAGCAAGGGCCTTTCTAGACTCAACCCATGTTCTCTATGCTGTCAAGGAGTTACAGAAGAAGAAGACTAAAGAATCAGATGAAAAGTTCGCCGATAGAGTAATATCGGAATTCGTGATATCTTCGACTTTGAACTGTAAGCATGTCGTAAAAACTGTAGATCTTATGATAACGTTACCATCATTAAACTCAACCGTAGAAAGTAGCTGGAAGTTCAGTCAAGTTATGGAATGTACTTCTGGCGGAGACTTATTTACATACTTGACAACTACGGTTGACAGAAAAAACAAGCCAGTGAACTTCATGTCTTTGGATGAGATCGACTGCTTTATCAAACAAATCGCTAGAGGTTTGAAATATTTGCATTTGCATGGAGTAGCACACTGTGATCTCAAGTTGGAGAATGTATTGATCGCTTACAAGTCTTTGCCAAGTTCAGAGATTGATTCTCGTGGAAGAATGCTTTTGAAATTGTCAGACTTTGGTAAGTCTTCAGTATTCAAAACAGAATGGGATCAAAGTGAACAATTGGTAAAGAATCAAGGACCGACTGGGTCTATGCCTTACATTGCCCCAGAAGAGTTTTCTTGTGCCTTTAAAAACCAGTATTCGCTCAGCAAGAAGGATTGCTGGGCGCTTGGTATAATCATATCAGTTTTATTCAATATCAGATGGCACTATTACACCCGCAAGAAAACGGACATGCTATTTACACACGAAGATACAGACGAAAGTACAAATCCATACAGTTGTGGATATTTTTGGGAAACCACCGAATTGAAATCTCATCACTTCACTTCAAAGGACCAGAAATTCAAGGACAAGGTATTTGACGAATATACAAAGACTAGAATGGTTGCTGACTACGACAACAAAACGAAGGAATGGTTAGTTACCAAAGTTGGAACATTCCCACCGTTCGATAGAATATTCAAGACGAGAAGCTTTCACGATTCGGATGACGAAAACTCAGATGATGAAGTTAATGACGATAACGATAACGAGGACGAAGATGACTTATGCGAACTTAGAAGGATATTGATGTACAAGCTCTTGGATGTGAATTCCAAAACAAGAATCACGGTTGACCATTTCTTGAAATCAGATTGGATGACAGCAGTAGAATGCTGTGTTTAGAGAGATTAAATGCTACAATACGTTATTACTAGATAGACCTAATTATATTCCTTTGTTGCATTGAAACAGTCGTATAAGTCATATATAGAAATAGTATATACATATAGTGACCTAAGATGGAAGAGAATTAGACTATATAATAGGGCGAAATTGCACTCACCGTTGAATGCACTGGAAGAGGAAAGAAAATGAAACGATAAGTCAAAATACAAACTTAAGAGACGAAGAAAAAAAATTGGGTAGCTAAAAAGTTTCGTTCCTTGGTTTGACTTGCTTATCTGACTGTAAATGGTTGCAGGATTAAAACTAATGTACAGAGAATGCTTCGTAAAACATGAGGGATAGTTTCCATGAGAATAAGTAGTTTAAAAGTCATTGAAGAGCAGGCCATATGGATCTTCTACACCGCTGATACCATAGTCGAGGTCCTTATCTTCCGGATATCTATCGAACTGAGATGTATCTCCCACGCCAGAAGTGATTGGAGGCTCGTACGGCGTTTCTATATCTCTTGATAATAATCTTTCCCAGATGACCTCTTTGAACCATGGGTGGTTTTTCACATCATCAGATCCACCCTGCAAGTTCCCCAAACGTTGGGTCAAATCCTTAACAATCAACTTCTGTAAAAGATCCAAGATATCTGGAGGTAAATAATCAGGGTAAGTGATGGTACCATTAAGGATGTTTTCGTAAGTCTTCATGGGGGTTGGATCATAGAATGGGGTGTATCCGGTCAACATTTCAAATATTAAGATACCGAAAGACCACCAATCCACTGACTTGTTGTATGGTTTAGTAGCAACCACTTCCGGTGCAATATAGTCTGGAGTTCCACACAAAGTGTAGGTTACATCTGTTACCTCCTTGGCGAATCCAAAGTCTGTCAACTTGATGTGGCCATTCTTGTCCAATAAGATGTTCTCTGGCTTCAAGTCACGATAAATTATGTCCAATTTGTGCAAATATTCGATAGCCAAGAACACTTCCGCAGCATAAAATTTGGCTACGGGAGTCGGAAAACGTTGTGACTTTCTCAACAACGAGAACAACTCTCCTCCTTCTATATAATCCATGATCATGAACAAATTATGACAATCTTGGAAGCTGCCCCACATTCTGATGATGAACGGATGCTGGGCCAATTTCAACATTCTTCTTTCGTCGTTTGTGTGTTCCACCTGTTTCATATTCACCACTATTTCCTTCTTCAACGTTTTCATGGCGTAGAATCTTCCGTTGTGAATGGATCTCGTCAAATGCACTCTCCCAAACGACCCTGTCCCCAACGTCCTTAGTATCTGAAAATCGTTCAATGTGTATTTCCCGCGTGTAGTAGTGTCACGATTGGAATGCTTAGACGATTTCTTGGATAAACTGAGCTGTGATGCTGTCTTCTGGTTCTCTAGAACTAGTGGCGTAACGTATATGTTCTGTTGCTGTTGTTTCTGCGCCATCTCTTCGAGATTGATATCGTTGAGAGATCTAATACTCGTCTCTGTATTTTCCATAGATGTCATGTTGATACAATGATATAAATCTAGATGCAATTTGGTTGTATGAAGAAGACGTACAGTTATACTTGTTTCTAGTAATAGTTCTAAGAGTGATACAAACAAACAAGAGGTGGTATGATGACAACCCGGATAAGTTGATATGGCTGATATGAAGTGAAGTGTATTATTCCAGTCAAAGTGGTGTATATCGGTGGCTCGTTTGCAGAATTTTATCAATTTTGAAAGTTTCTGGAGTTGAAAACGGAAAAAATGATACCGCAGGTTTCGGTCAGGGGATGAGACGAGGGACTGGGTGCTGCCTGATGATTTGCACTGGGATAACTCGGTTGTACGTAGAGTTTACAAGAAAAGTCGATAACTTTTGGTGTTTTTAAAGGGAAAATTATTAATTTCCCTACCTTCGATATTCTTGATAACCAGATTAGCTTGAGACAGAAATACCACAAGTCGGTATGTATGGCGATTCTCGGAACGACAGGAAGTAGCGGCCCGACCACGAATCCGAATCGAACAAACTAAAACTGTGATGATATTGAGACTCACAAGCAGAACCAAACTAACAAGTTGTATCAAATTCAACGTTTTTTCTATTACGTTCGTGTGTAAAATGTCCACCTACAAACTGTTCGCCTTACTATAAGGTTGAGACATGGAAATTACGAAAGAAAAATTGACTAGAAAAAAAGTCCAGCCGTCCTGCAGATGAGAAAATTTCTTTTTTGAAGCGTTTAATTACTGTCTTGTATTTTTTTTCTTTCTTGCTATATTATTTTTTCCAGCCCTTCATATTATGACCCGTGCAGGGATTAAAAACAATTGACAGCTTGGTGGTGTCTGGCACCATGCTGGTAGGGAGCCCCTTCGCATAGGCACAGTCATCGTTTAGGCAGTGCCACCACCACTAGCGGGTGGGAAAACTAGCGACCTTGCAGGATCTGCGAAAGGCCGCTGTCTTTGCCAAGTTTGTCCGTGTTGGTTCCTTTTTTTAGAAGCAGTTCATCTGGGATTTTCCGCATCCCGACTTCGTTTTTTCAACGGTGAATTTTTCATTTCCCACTTTTTCAGTTGGCCCTTCTACACCTGCCCATCCGCCAGATGCCCCAATAGCTTCCCAGAAAATATACCGAGACTGTAATTATTCCCTTCTAGTACAGCTGCCCAAAGTAGAATTCGTAGGATTGGTTCGTGAGACTGATTTCCCCTTCTGTGAGCCAAGCGTCCAGGTGTAGGTATTCTTTCGCTAGACCTACCAGCAGTATCTCCTTGTTTACATGCATTTGTACGACTACAGATGTGACCTCACCTGACGGTCAACATTTCCATAGACGCACTAACTGTGACTGGATTTTGGGATCCATTGTAAATGCATAATCTGATTGGGCCGTCCAGCCAACCTCCAAAAGTGCGCTATATGCCCACAACTGGTTCCGAGGCATTTCTTTGAATGTGCAAATGGCTCGCTTAATATTCTATCTGGCGCTGAGGCCCTGGCAGTGGAAAAATTTCACGCCAGCCGCCGAAAATCCTGGCAAAAATCCATCTTGCTACATCTGCACATAGCACTCATCATGACTACTACCTACGAACAATCTATGCACCAAACCGCAGGAGACATGGCCAATGTATTTTACGAAGCTGTCAATCTGAACCTTGCATGATAATTATCCGGCTGAAAATTGCCTCATAGACAGATCGACGAACGCCAAAGTGGCACCGGCGCTTTCAGCAACCCTATCCTCTAGCGCCAAACATAATACAGACATGCGTTGCGCCCCATTTGAGGCGTACTACAAATGAACATCCTGGTCCAGATTAATTACTAAACAAATAACAATTCAGATACCACTTAATTGGCTAAAACTGTGCCTCCCTCCTTTCGGCCCTTTTTGCTTCATCTGCCTCTTTCATTGTAAGCTGGCGGTGATCTCATTACGTCAATACAGACATTTGTAAAATTTGCGGCAATTCCAGAAAATAAGAATATTTCGCTGTTGTTCTTATGTACCTTGTAGCATTGTCTTACCCCAAAACTACCATTTTCTATGCTCAAAATATAATAATAAGTCTGCTTTCTACACAATATACATTCTACAATCACATTTCGGCCATTAATCATAATATTTATTCGGAAATGGAAAAACTGCTCCAGATATATGTGCGTGTGTCGTAGGGATAATTACATCACCCAATATTCCCTAGGCTCCTCTGATTCGTTTTCCCCTTCATCATCTCCATCCCTGTTTTCTGCGTTCTCCATCTCCTGATCGTCGACGCTGGTCGTATCCGAGCTATGCGATTCCCTGTCTCCAGCATTGTAGTCGTCGGAATCATAGCCAAACCCTTCTCCGCCTCGGTTAACATCTTCCGGGTGCTGAATTCTTCCGGTGCTAGCAACACCGCTGGGACGTCTCACTCTTCTGGAAACCTCATCAAAAACCTCAACTGGAACAGCACTATCACTAACCCCACGTCCACTGGGTTTGTTGGTCACACGGCCTCCTCCTCTCAAAAGTGTCATGATCTGATGATTTGCCTTTTTCAAATTTTCTAGCAAATCGTGACTGTTCTGAATGTCAAACCGTTTGGGCGCTGGCAGCTTATCATTGTTCGAAAGTTTATTTTCTACAGCGATACTTCCCTTCTTGGTAATTTCGACGACATATCTACTCTTTTTCTCCTTTACTGCTGCAGGAGTCTCGAACTGCTTCGAATAAAGGTTAATTAATTTAACCAATACATCGGAAAATCCAAACCGATGTAAGTACAATGCTCTATCCCTCACTGACAATTCATCTGGTAAACTAGACACAGAAACATCTTCTTCCGCAATTCCATTTGCATCAGAGTCGTCGGAGTCTTCAACCATGATTCTTCTTGTTGGGAGGCTGCCTTGTCTCAAATTGTAGCCGTCGACAGTATCGAATAAATTGTAGTTTGCGCCCTCACGTACATCGAAGCCATAAGTAGAGTATTTCCACGTCAAATTAATGATTATCCACACAATCGATAACTTGATTTCGTTTAAATTTGTAGAAAGATTTATTTTTTCGTTTAAATCCAATTTCTGCAAGAATGCCTCCAGCGGGGTCAAACTTAAAAAGCGAATCCATAACTTCAATAAAACATCACGAGGGAATTGAGACCTCTTGATAGTATCTATGCTTGTGTACTTATGGTCTTCGAGGTAGTTTATGGCACTCACTAGATCAACATAGTCATCATTAAGAATCAATCCAGTTAAGAACTCATCATTGTGTTCTATCGATCCTGGAACATCTGTAAATATGTTTACATTCTTAATAGTTGCAACAATGAAGTCTGCCCATTTGGCCGGCAAATTAGGGTCCTGTGCGAAGCTAATAAATTCCTGTTCGTAAGTGTTGGCCAAGATAGCATTGAAACTTGGTGATGCAGCTGTGAAGTTCCGCAAAATACCAAAAGCTACAAGTTTTTGTTGCAACTTCAAGTTTCGAATTTCTATAGGATCTTCTTGATTGTAATCTGATAATCCATACACGGTCTTCTGGAATAAAAAAATCAAGGGAAAGTAATCCAAAAGCTCTTTCTTATTTTCGTTAGTTTCGTTGAACATGAAATTCTTGACAACATGCAATGTATTCAACTGAATCACATTCTTTTGATAAATATCTTCATCACTCAATTTATTAATATTAATACTTCCAACGTTGACTGAAGTCGCTGCATTTTGAAAGATGACCGAAAGACTTTGCAAGAAATTGTCATAATTCACAATACTGTAGCGAAGAGCACTGAAGTCCAAGATAAAGTTGGCCAAAATTCCAAGCGAAGCGGCCTTGTTGGTCATCTTTGCTCTTCTGTTCAAGTAGTACGAGCCGTTGATGTCAACATTTTTGTTCAAATTGTTGAAGAAGTCTGAAATCTGGTCCGATGATTCGTAGCATTTGAGAATCTGCAAAAAGTTTGTAATCAATCCACCGGCAACATCTTTAGAACCATCTTCACTGACGAAGCTGGAGATGGAATTACATTCTACAAAGAACGTTCTCAATGAAGAAACAGATCTGGAGAGCGATCTGACCAAATAGAAACAGTTCGTGTAGATAGAACTGTCGAGCAAAGTTGTAACTATACCGAGATTTCTACCAAACCACGGCAAGTCCTTTTTTGGCACTAGACGGCGTCTTTTTCGAGGGTACAATAAACGGTAATTCAACTGAATCTGGGTCAACAAGAAGTGGTAGTTGTCAATGATTTCAAAAATGATCTGAGGCAATAACGAAACCAGTTTACTATTTTCAGATGCGTAGTTAATTACCCTGTGACGGTACTCTTCCGTAGAGCTAGTGTATACACTCAATAACAATAACAAGTCAGCAAGAGCACTGTCATCTCTCGGTGTACTTAACAAAACCGTAAAGTCTACAATTGCCTTTCCATGGTTGGAATTTTTCTTGAGTGCTCTCAACACCTTCAATAAATGGCTAGACTTGAAGTTTGCCTCCAAATTCTTGACTACATTGAGGTCTATGTTGGCGTCCTTGATTTCGTCATTTAACAAGGGATACTGCGCACATAGATCAGCCAAAATTCTTCCAGGCGAGAAAAGGTACATTGGAAGATCCAAAGCAGTTTTTGATTCTTTTTTCTTAGAATCAGAGAAGTGTTTCTTGGAGATTTCATTATCCAATTCTAACATTTCGATAATCTTGGGGAACCACTTAGTGTAGTTCTTGTAGATCAAGTTGTCGTTTAACTCATTAGACGGTCTTAAGTTGTTGAGATAGAAAAATATCAAGTTCAATGCAGAAAGGTTTAAGAACCTGTCATCATACTTAACAAGTAGTAACAACGAAAGATAGACACTTATAGATAAAACCACAACCGACGATCTCTGAACCGGATTTTTTGAAGATGTAGATCTTGTGAATGTAGCAGTAGAAGCAGCAACCACTGATGAGCCGGCTGGCGAAGCCATGAGAATATCGTAATCATTTGCCTTGAAGAAACTGAATATTTGCGCTGTGCAGGTGATCAAGCCATTGAGTAAAGACGGATTTATGTTTGTTCTTATGATGTTTCGGTTGAGCTCTATATTGGGCAAGTTAGAATCCTCAAATGCTAGCCGGTGTAGGAGTTCAGGCGAGTTGGCAACCAGGGGAAAATGGGTCACCACGATGACATCGCATTCTCTTGACAACCTTTTCAACAACGCTGTCAAAAGAGTAATGATCGACGTAATGGATGATGAATAGTCGATTCGGGCATTGGACAAGAGAATAGGAACCAATTTCAACAGCTTGGTTAAGAGATTCCAGTTGGCGACAGAGTACTCGGAAGTCTCTCCAACGATAAGTAAGCAGATGATAAATTTCCATAGCCGATCCGACGAGATGTTGTGGTTGTGTATGTTCGCAAGGTTCAAAAAGATGTCCAAAAAGTAGTTCATCAAGGTCTCTATCTTAGATATAACGTCTCTGTTACCAGTGTCTAGTTTGTTCTCGGAAGCTGGAGAAGATGAAGGAGAAGAGGCCAACGACGGGATAAAGGTTTCGACGAAGTAGTTCAAGAGCTGGACGATGGGAGCCACAACTTCTTCCAATGACCGTAAGCAGGTGGTGATATTTTCATGTTTGTTCGTGTTGACTTCAGAAATAAACGAGCACAAGATGTTGACCACGACAGCCTTCTTTTCCAACTGTTCGAGAAAGTCCAAGTTGTTCAACGGGTGCAAATGAGAATCTGCCAGTGTCGAACTGGCCACGAGGATCTGGGTAATTTGGGCACGGACATCGGCGACTAGCGCCTGGATAAACTGCACGTCGCCAACCTTCTTGAACTTGAGATCTTTGTTGCCGATGAGACTGACTCGTAGCTCAGCTAGCTCTTTAAGAGTGTAGATTGCAGTGGAAGACGGGGGCGATGCTGTGGTGCGCCCAGAATGTTCTGTTTCCGAGTGTAGGTCAAGCGGCATCGATGGACGAGTAAGACTCCGGAAATAGACGTATACGATGGAACTACAATAGGAAGTGATATAATCAAGAAGAAGTAGTTTTCGGAAGAGTCAGATAGTTTCTCTACAAACTGTCCCACATTACTCAATCGCAGGTGTTCTGTAGAAAATGCGTGCAGGAGCATCTACGGGGTTTGGCTAGGAGTACGAGAAACGTATGTTGATGATAGTCGTCGGTAATGTATGGGATTGGTGACAAATGAAATGGAGGTATGGGAGGTAGCGTTGGTAAAGCAGTTATACTAGGTCTATTTCCCACCCAGCATTAGTATGTATTTGTTACGTGAAAATTGGTTGCAGAATCAAGTTTTTTTCACCGATAAGCCCCACAATTCGCGACCAATACAGTCATATAATGATTATTAGTATGAATACTTACGTATAGGAATTCAGATGATTTGGAAGTAGGCAGAAGGGTTCACACCATCCAGAAGATTTGGCAAGATGTTAAAGTATTGAACAGTAATACAGTCATAATCGAAAATAACCTATAAGTGACACTGCACGTCGTTTGTTGCTTCTTTTGATCTCCATAAGCAGAATACGTATTTCAGAGAAACCCTACAATATCAGTATAGAATGGATAGAACATAATCTATATAAATAGCAATAGTGAAATAATATAAATGTCAACCGAAATGTTATCAAATAACATAATGAATAATTCAAACTGGAAGAGTCCCTATATCTTGCTCCTCCACAAGTTTTGCGAATCCTTAGCTGGTTTTCCGTTGCGGATGTCTTCAGCTACCTTGGCATCAGCCTCAACTCTCTTCGGGATATACTCCAAAATGCTGGGCAACTGCTCATCATCAGCAAGACGGACCACTCCGTTCTTATCTGCAATCAAGTAGTCTCCTGGGTTGATTGTGAGGATTTTTTCGGCTTCATCCAACAGAGCAACTTTGATTTCAAGAGGAACGTTGATGCCTACTACTTTTAACAAAGGACCGGGTGCGCTAGTGCCAACACTGTAAGACCATACAGGGTACTTCAAGGCATTGTGTTCGTCGATATCCCGGATACGACCCAAGACTACCGACCCATTAGCTTCAAGATAGCGGGCTCTGGTAGACATGAGTCCTCCATAGAGAGCATTATTGACTCGAACATACGGTGCTTGCACAGTTTGAACCTCAAGTGGTAAGCCCAAAACTACGATACTATTTGCGGGCACTAAGTCAATATACGATTCCTTGATGGCTGGCCGGGGGTCTGACTTAGGAGCATAGAGAACAGTGTATGCCTTTCCTACTGCTGAGCACTTATCGCTACCAATAGGTGATTGGTTAACCAAATTGGGAATAAAACCACCGTCTGAAATACCATGTTTGTTTTGAGAGTCACTGACATCACAGGGAGTAAACTGGGAAAGGAGAGATATTACCTCCTTTGCTGCAAGCTTCTTGGTTACGGACATGTTGTGGAATCTATAGTTGCAAAAGGAAAAAAGTAGATCTTGTGAAATATCACCTCCGCATTTCGCAATTGACCATTCGCAGGAATATTAAGTATGCGGTTTATTCAACATGGGGAAAGATGTATTAAGAATATCAATGCTAAACTAGTAAATATGTAAATATTTTACTACATTATATCTATTTTACACATATCGGATGCACCACTTGGAGTATGCTGGTCAACGGAATTCTCTTACGAAAAGTATCAAAATCTAAAACTTGTGCTACAACATAGTACCATATTTCATATACTGACCCCAACTATTTACAACTACTTCCTACTTCTATTCCAAATTTCAATTGTCTAAACTGAGCCTGCCTTTCAATAACTTCAATTTTTCAGTGCCCATTGCTTCGCCCAACTCTCCGTTCTCTTCTGTCATCGCTTCTGGAGAAGAAATAGGTGTTACTCTGTGGCCGATTTCATCCTCCTTTGTATTCTCCTCTATCACCGCTGTGTTTGTAGCCACCTTGAACCGTTTGCCCAACTCCTTGAGGAAATCAGGATGCAATTGGTAGTCAAGTAGGATCCTGCTATCATCGAGTCTAGGATCATGAATGTCGTTTATTATAGCTCCCAAGGTTCTAGCATGCACCATAGTCCGTATAACTTCGTTTTCTGTAGAACCAAGTCCGCCTTCTACACCTTGCTTCATATGACTCTGGACTTCCCTTTCCCCTTCTTCGAAGAGCTGTTTACGAAACTTGAGTTGTTTGAGTGCCATAGATTGCTGTCTCATACGAACATCCTGGTCCAACGAAATCGAGTGTATCTGCTTACCTAACCTTGTGATGGAGCTAACAAATCCTGAATCGTATGAATCGGTCCCGTCAACTTGTGGATCTCCTCCGTCCTTTCCATATGGAACATTTACTTCGCTACTGAGTTTCGTCACTTGTTTGCCAGCCAACTTTTTTTTGAGAAGCTTAGGGTCAAATGTGATTGGACTATTTATATTGGATGAATTTATAGATGGACCTTGATTTAGACTTTCGTCTATTGAATTAGTTTTAGTATGTGTTTGAGAATGGCTCTCATTCTGATCCTGGCTTTGAATCTGTTCTTGTTCTATATGTCTTTCGTACTTCTCTTTCAAGGCTTGTGAGGGCAATTGGTTCACCTTCTGTGACCGATTGATAGCTTTCCCTGTGTTTTTAGTGACAATATGTGTGAGCTTCCTAGCGGGCTTCGAAGGTGTGGATCCCATCTTGGTGTGTAGAAACAAGGTTAATCGTGAAGAACCGTTCCTGATACTCTCTTAACTATGAACCCCAAAAAAAAGTTTTCTACAAAATTCGCAGACTTTATTTTTCGATCCAAATAGCAAAAAGATAAAAGTCCAACATCGAACATCATAATTTTTTGTAAATATCTTATATACCTACAGTTCACTCTATAAGAAACTTATTATAACTGTACAACTCTTATATTAAGATTCTACAAATGGTACAAAATGCAATGTGTGAAGAAACATGAACCAGACAATGAGTCCGACCCATTCCAATGATAACTTAACCACGAAGGCAGACAATAGTCTAAATCTATTGTAGTTTTATTAGGTGATCAATGCTTTTCCTTTCTCTCCCTTTTCCCCTTCTTTTCTTTCTTTTCTTTCTTTTCTTTCTTCTCTTTCTTTTCCTTCTTGCTCTTCTTTGGAGATTCTTCTGTCTTGGCCCTCTTTGTCTCCTTGTCATCGGCATCGGCTCTTCTCTTGGTACTTTCAGGAATAGCTCTGGCTTCCTCGTAGGAATCTGCCCCATATCCCGAAGGGAAATGTCTCATTCTCAAATCTTCAACCTTCTCAACATCTACCCTTGGTATGACTACCTTTTCGAGATCTATTTTGGGAATCTTCACTGTTTCTCTAACGTTGTAAAAACGAGCTATGCTTTGACTTTCCAAAGGTACGAAAGGAGAATTCTTCTTGCTATTGACTAAGATGGAGTATTTACGATTCTCATTGGAATCTTGAACTAATAACTCTTCATTGATCTGGAATGATTGTCCCCTGACTTTGACAGGAGCTGGCCCATTGGTTATAGAAGTGGATGTGAAAGAAACGGGCAAGCTCTTTAACTCATTAATGGGAAAACCTTTTGGTGCCTTAATCAACCAGATCTCCTTGTTTGAAATAGAAGATGCTATTGGGAAAGGTGTGGATGCGGAATTGGAGAATTTGTGAAAATTCTTAGGAGGTTCAAATTGACCGTCAGCATCGGAGTCTGAGTCCGAGTCCTGAATATATTCACTAGACTTGTACGACACCATGTCCCGGGTATACACTAACACAGGTTTAGATGAGAATGCAATTGTTGTAAAGTATCAAGAATTCAAAAAATTTCAAGCATCTCATCCAAAAACGAATCACATGCTATTTCGCACGTGTCAAATTTATATGTATCATGCACTATAAAGTCTCCTTAAATAATAAATTAAGAACTTAATTTCGTGGAGACCCATTTAACCTGGATGTCGCAGTAGAGAAGTAGTCCTCGAGCAAAAAATACTCTAGCTCTAAATTTAGGGAGTCTGTTGCAAAAAATATTGAGAGAAATGAGCCTTTTCAAAAGAAAATTAGGAAAGAATTTTGTTCCTTGATTTTGCTTACCAGAAAACTTCCTTTCAACTCCAATCATTATTGATAGGTGATCGATAAAATATGCTCATAGTTGCAATTGGACGAAACAAGTGAATGAGCGAAATACATATCTAGCGAGAAAGCTCACTTGTGGGGGAGACATCCAGATAAGATAGACTATATCCAAGGGCTCCTACATTATCAATCTCACAGCCAAGTTGTAAATCTTATTGCCAACAAAATGGGCTTCGCTATAAGCAGTGGACATCTGCCATCAAGAACAGGTAAGCGTCATTATCATGCCAGCGGCGATGGTTGAAAGCGTATCGTTATCATCGAATTTAATTTCTGCCACTGACAAAGTATCGTTTTGGTTGACAATAGGAATCAATCCCATGATGAGTTGCGGGCATTTCTATACTGGATGAAATCCATGATGTCATTTCTAGTAATTAAGATCTGGCCAATTCTTTGGTCTAACTGTCTGAACAAATCGTCAAAAAAAAAACGATCAATCGTCCTTGGCCAATCGAAACTAATGCTTGAACAGTTGCAAGTTTGCTGGGCTTCGAAGCCCGTACGATGAGAAACGAGCCCCTACTTTTATCTCCTTCATAGTTATGGCTATTTGAGCTTCGCCTACTAATTACACAGCAGACGGTCTAGCTAGCTCGTTGGTTGCTTACGAATATATTAAGGGATCCATGGAGTTTGTCAATGCTACCGTGTTTATTTCAGTATATTACATTAACGGAGACTTACAAAGAAGAGAGGGATGGACATATCGATACCATTTTGGAAGAACTGGTGGAAAAAAGTGGAAAACTGATGTATCACAGGTAATTGATATGAACACAAGGTTTTTAATATACATTTCACTTGCTTTAGTTTTCAGGCACGTAGTCGACAGTAGCCAGTACTTGGACCAATAAAGTTATGTTGTAGCCATTTCCAAATTCCGGATTTGGGCAATTGGTTTCTCCAGTCAAGGCATATATATCATATTCGCTTCTGTAGTTACCTGCGGGACAAGCCAAAAAGTCCGAAGAACCGTTGAAAGTCAAAAGAGAACGGGAAATTCCGAAATTTCCCAGCGCCTCCGTGCTAGAATTGGCATTGGATGTGAGCCTGCCTTTTGAATCAACAACAACAGCAACTGGGGAGGGTGGTGGAAATGTTGCGTCAGGGATATTGAGTACGAACCCATGGTTACCCTTGATTCTTCCAAAAAATGGGGGAGCGTCGGTCCGAAGTTTGACATCAATGCCATCAAACTTCACCAAGCTAGACTGGAACTGGGCTCCTTGATGTAAAGCGATTAGGGAAAATGTAGGCGATGTAGGTTGCAATTCTCTTTTGAGCATACAGTATGCTTCGCCGAAGCAGGCGAACAAGAATAAAATAGAGGAGTAAAGCATTGTGGATAGGACAATTGTAGCTAGTCAAGATGTCTGATGTTGGAATGACTCTGGCAGGGGAATGCCGATTTATATATGACAAAGTATTCGTCATTCTTGGGGTAGGTATTGGTCACTGAGGGCTAAGCGAATTGATGCAAAGTGGTGCACATAATAGAGGCTCCAAATGGCCGCAAAATATTTCAGTTTTGCATGGGACACTTTAATCTGCTGAACACTACCAGAAAGTGTACATAGCTGCCAGAACCAAGATTAGAAAGGCAGATATAATGTAAATAGTCGCCCATTTATTACATTTCTGAAACGTTCGTGTGATAGAATTGGGTGTTTTTCCTTTCCCGAGATGATTCATTTTAGACTTTTTCAAAAATGCATCTTAGATGTTCAAATTGATCGCAAAATCTGGAATATGCGGTGGACTTGGCTAACTTACCTTGCAGAAGGGTGCTTCGAGCCGTGATCAAGCCTGCAATATGCCCCAGAGTGACTCTAGTCAGCTGTGTTAGCGACATATACTGGCATGAGGCAACTTGAACCGTCTCGTCTTCATGTCGCCTTCATCTGTATCTGACATTTCGTCATCGGCTGGATTCATCTCGGGCAAGATGCAAACTCCAAGAGTTGAAACCGAGCAGTGAAAAGTGCAGTTCCAAGGATATCCGAGGGCAAGTGTACGTTGACGACCGGTCATCCTGTATGGCCACTACTGATAAGCAGGCGGCACCCGGCGATATGGACACCAACATAAAACCCGAGAACAGGCATCATAACATCGGGCAAGAAATCCATCAAGGAATGCAAAGGAACGATCTGATGGCCAATAATAGGCGTTTTTTGAACGCGTGGTTGGAAGGAAATGTTAGCCGTATCTCCGAATCGAATAGTTTTAAGCCTGGAAAATTTATTAAAATCTCCTTCCTGCCGATAGCTCGAGAAATCCTTTTTTATTTTGCCCGAGACTGTTAACAATGGACCACAGGTCAAAACTATGATTACATAGTAATTTATGAAGTCAAACTCACATACAATAGTCAAAATACGTAAAATATACAAGATTCTATTCACAATAAACAATTCATAAAAAAAATTTACAAGAAAAAGCACCATCTGTAAACTGTTCGTAGACTTGCAAGAATTAAAAAGAATGTTGGCTGATGCAAAACAATTCCAATCAACTACATTACAATACAAATATAATAGCTCTATTAATCAGATATGAACATGATAGATATGATTGCAGTAGTCTGGTTTGGATTGGTAGCCACCTCTAAATCGTGATGTAGATTTTATTCAATGTATACAATTTAAAGAAGAACTCGGATTCAGGATTTTAGATGAAGCGAGGATGGATAATGAAGTGCAGCGGTCTAAGGTCTATTAAAATTATTATAAATGCTAACGGCGCGTTTACAAATCGACGGCAGGAGGACAGTTCAAGGCCTTCTTCAAAGAACCGTAGATGGTGAATTGCAAGGAGGTCAAGGTACCGACCATGACCAATCTGGTTGGCAAACCGGTGAAAGAACCCTTAATACCCAATTGCTTGGCCAATTGAATCAACAAACCGATGGTGGATTGACCTTCAGACTTCTTGGTCTTGTTGACCTTCGACAACAAGGTGTCAGCAGGTTGGGAAACGATAGCAGCAGCACATCCAGCAATGATACCAGCAGACAAGTTAACACCGGTGGTGGCAATCGAGGACAATTCGTTCTTTGGGGTTGGGACGGCACTGTAGATGGCAGCAGCAGCTCTTTCGTAAACCAAGAACTTAGCAATGTTGTAAGGAATTTGCTTGAACAAGATAGGGGTGAAACCGTTGTAGAAAGAACCAACACCTTCTTCCTTCAAGATTCTGGAGAAACCACCGATCAAACCGTTAGCGAAAGTTGGCTGGGAAACCAATCTGATTCTGGTGGCTTCCAATGGACAAAGAGCAATGTCGGCGAAGAATTCGGCAAGAGCAGCAGAACCGATGTAGACGGAGTCCTTGTATCTCTTGGCGGTGTCGTAACCCAATTGTTCAATGAAATTCTTCTTGAACAATTCGTAACCACCAAACTTGAAGGCACCCTGCAAAGAGTAACCCAACACAGTTGGACCCAAACCGGTCAAAAGAGCACCAGCACCTTCGGTGGAAACGACTTGCTTGAAAGAGCCAACCATACCCTTGTTGTAGACAGTTGGTTCTAATTGGATTCTGGTCTTGACGACATCAATTGGAGTCATGGCACCGTGAGTGACACCACAACCCATGGCACCGGCCAAAGCGAACGAGGCGTAATCACCAATGGTGAATTGAGGAATAGCAGGAGTGGACATTGTGAATAAATATGTATATATAAGGAGGAATCTACTGGATTGCGTGTGTACAATAAATAGATAGATGATACCTATATCAAATAAGACCGTATAAACTCTATCTGTGCTTTACAAACAACGAATGAAAAGAAAAATTCAAAAAAAAGATTTCAACGTTGAAAGAAGAATTGGTAAGGTATTTAAATCATCGACACCCGAAAAAGAAAAAATCAACCGCAAACGTGAAAAATTTAGTTTCGGGGCAAGTCGGAATACCCACATTTACACAACTGCGTATATGTGTGTATCCGGAACGTCTGATTGGCCAGCGCGTTTCTTTTTTGAGTGGTTTTACATATAGTCGGCTTTCCACTTCGGTCTTTTTGCAGCAGTCCCACAACACACATGTAACCTGCAATATATCGACCGGGTTCATTTGCAACCGTTCCGCTGCCTTCGTCACACTGGCGAATGGTCACACTTCCGGTCGACCAAATATCGTACAGTAGACTGAGTTCCGGTATCACCCAATTGCGATACGTACATTGCGCGCCTTCAAGAATCCTCTTTGCGCTCTGCGTTGCGCACTTACTTCAAGTCGGATTTAGGCAATCCAGTAAGACCGACGTAGTCAGCGAATAAAGTCGAATTGTGTCAAATGTTCTTTTGGCTCCCCAAACCAGATCATTCAACAGCCATAAGGGACTACTTCCTTGACATCAAAAGTATCAATTACAACTATTTACTATTCTCTGCCGCTTCAGAAAATTCGCCAGGCCCAAACAAATAGTATTCTTGTGTCCTGTTTATACGACAAATAGTGATACATTAAAAATATTGCAACCATTCTTAACTACGAATATTTGCAAGATGTATTGAAATGTGGTTTCAAACACTTCAGTCGGGTTTGCCGCAGACAGTACGATTACGGTATCGCCTCCTGAAAACCCAGCAACAATTCAAGTGCATATAATAGAGATTATTATTCTTCCCAAAGAATCATAATAGCGTTCCTTTTTTAATCAACAGCAGTCTATAAGTCCCATTATGTCTATATGTGAATGCCCAACTCTTGCAACTTGTTTCTGTTCTGTAGAGCAGCAACGGCAGCCTTCTGAGCCGCGACCTTTCTGCTAATGTCATATCCAACACCTAAGACCGTTTTAGTATTTTTCACTATGACTGTAGCTTGGAAATCGTTGTTAGTCTTATAATATACATAGTCCGGCTCCAAATGAACTTTTCCCAAAATGGCATACAAGTTGTTTTTTGCATTGTTGCTGTTATCCAAATTAGTTGGGACATTGTCTCTGACGTTGATCCGGGAATACACAGATTGCCCATACGAAGTTTGCCGGGAATTGTACGGCGGCCCAATAATGTTAGGTACCTGGGACTTTTGTAGGAAGAGTTGTGGTTGCTGGTATTGTTGTGCATACTGCAAGCTTTGAGGGTGCTGCTGTTGAAGCGGCAACGGTTGTTGATACTGTTGTTGCGGAAGAGTTGGATACAGCTGGAAGTCTTTTTGAAGGCCAAATTGCACCGGATGATTATTAACAGGGGAAGAAGCGACAATTTGAGGCACTGGTATGTTTGGTATAGACGGGGGTTTTGCCGGCTGTTGTACCAAATTGTCAGAAGACATGCTTTCTCTATTGTGCTGGTATTCCTTGATCAAAGTTGCAGTAATCTTCTTTAGTTTGACTTCGTCATTAACGATATCAAACGCAGCTCTTTCTTTAGCTTCTTCGAAGCTGTTGCTACTTGTCCCGATTCCTATGACTTCGTCATTCACCATAGCCTGAGCTACATATGGATCTGACTGTAATTGCTTGAACTCCAAATTAGCCTGATGTACTGGTAATTCGTATAAGTTTGTGATTTTCTTGAAAAGGAAATTTAGATGTGCTAGAGATGCACTCGCACCAGCGCCTACATTGATAGCCTTATCCAATTCTTTCAATATTGGGTCGTACACCTTTCTTATCCACAACTTAATTTCAGATTGTGAATATCCGTCCATAGATAGCCCAGCTACGTAGCTCAAGAAGATCTTACCAAAAATGTCCATTTTCTTGTTCACATCAATTTCACTAGACAAATTGTACTTGTATGGGTCTACCAAATTATAGCCAAAGGCCAATTTGGTCAAGATTCCCGGTGACAACAATTTATGACGAAAAACAAACATTTCTTCTCCGTACATGTTAGGAAATCTTTCATCTAAGATCTGATAAAGAAGCAACTCCAATACTGATCTGCCCAAGATGCTGAGCTTTTCATTGTGCAATCGATTAATATCGTGAGTCCTTGCTTGCAGCTCAAGCATATCACTAGGCTGGTGAAACGATTTGTCTGTCATTACACGAAGCAATAGTGCATCATTGGAAATGGGTGGAATCATCGGCGGGTAGGAAGACACGTCTACCTTTTTTTCGTTGCTTGAATTGACTTCTTCGTCGTCTGAAATGGTCTCAGGCGGGTTTGACGGATCAAACTCGAGGAAATACGAAGAGTACTTATCGGCTTTAGCACTCTTGAAGTTAATCTTGCAAAGAGCCGAGAGAAGAGGCATCTGTTTGCTGTCGTATAGCTGACGCAAACGGACTCCCACTTTGATGTGTGGAGAGGCAAAGAATCCGTTTAACTTGTCGATTATGGGCTTGTCATTAGGGTCATGCGACTCGTTCAAGCTGGTGAGCAAACCGGCCAACTCCTGAGGAGTTGGAGCTTTGGCTGTGATTTGGTTCACAGCAGCTTGAAGCTGAGAGACACTACCTTTGATGGTGACAAGATCATCCGCCCATTCCAAAAGCGAACGATTCGACATAATTACAGAAAAATTAAGAGAGTACAGACTTCAAACTCAGATAGCACAAATATCAGAGTTCAGAGAAAGCCCACAATAAGAAACAAAAACAGAGAAAAGGACAAATTTCACAAATAACAAATCACGAACGGCGGTTCGAAATTCCGCAATGTTGCAGTAGCACAGCAGTGAATTCAGTATACAAAAATATAGTTAAGAAAGGAAGAGACCAAATTAAATTAACATTGACACTTTCCATACGCAAATTTAAAAAACCAAGCTTCACCAAAGTCGTGCGAATACCACTTTTCATACCAAGACTAAACTAACAATTGTATGGATCAAGTCCTGGTTGAAATAGTTCAATGGGAAGATTCAATGACTTCGAAGAACAGAAAGAAAAAATCGAAGCTGGGACTTCGTTCGGCTTCAATGCTACTTTTACTTCTTATCTTCTCATAATTAGGAACCACCAAGGCTGATAGAAAGCCTCTCTTCTCTGAAATAGCAAATGCTCTGAATAAAGAATTCGAACATATATTTATCATACGTAAACCGATCACTCACAAATCAGAAACTATCATGAGTCCTCCATTTTACAACTACATCAACTTTTCACAGAAGAGATACTTGCGTGAACAAATTATTATCACAATCATTTCCATATATCGGAAAATAGTGTGGGGTATCCGAGTCATGTGATCAAATTCTGTCAGAGAAGTGCCATTATTGCAATAATTTTGTTTCTTTTTTTTGCTGCGAAAAAAATTTTAAGTCTTTAATATGTTTTCTTAGTGCATTTTAGTATCAATTTTTTGTGAAATATAAAGTCAGACTTTCGTCTGGCAAAAACTTGAAGAGATTCTTCAGCAGACCACGTCCACTTCTTTGTTTGTGCCCTCCAGCCGTTGAAGCTAAAATAGCGAGTAAACAAACCAACAGTTCTTGTTTGTTGCTTGTTCTCTCTCATCTCCACCATTTCGTTGCAAATCAAATTTCTCCTACGATTTACGGATTCACCATTATGGCCTACTAACTGACATAATTGTTTCATATCAAACTGATTTTTTTTTCTTCCATTTTATCACACATACAAGAGGAAGTTTTGTTTTTTAGCGGCTTCCACAAATAAATAAAATCGTCTTCCCAATTTTCTTATTCCTAGCTAATAGTCGCAAGACCTTAAATCATCTCATCCCATCTAATTTTATCTGTTATATCAGTTGACCATACACCCCGAAAATGAGCGGAACCCTCGAAACAACCGCCAATTGCTACGACGATTTCGTCCCAGGTACCACCAACATCTTGGTTGGCAATGATGCCTCATCTATTGATACTAACACCAGCGCCAAACCTTTGAAGAGAAACAAAGACGGTATTATCTTGATGCCTCAGCCCTCGGAATCACCAAATGACCCATTGAACTGGTCAACTGGCAGAAAGATGTGGCATTTCGTCTTGTTGTCGTTCATCACAGCATTGACGGCTGCTACTTCCAACGACGCTGGTGCAGCCCAGGATTCGTTGAACGCAATTTACGGTATCAGTTACGATGCCATGAACACAGGAGCTGGTGTTCTCTTTATCTTCATCGGTTGGTCATGTATTTTCTTTGCCCCGGCCTCTTCTCTTTATGGTAGACGAATCACCTATATTATTTGTCTTCTTGCAGGTACATTGGGTTCCGTATGGTTTGCCCTGTCCAGAAAAACGGCAGACACCATCTGGTCACAGGCATTTGTAGGTATGTCTGAGGCTTGTGCAGAGGCCCAGGTCCAACAATCGTTGTCTGATATATTCTTCCAACATCAATTAGGTTCGGTTTTAACTGTGTATATCTTGGCTACCTCTGTAGGCTCCTTTTTGGGGCCATTGATTGCCCACTTGATTTCGCAAGCCCAGACCTTCAGATGGGTAGGATGGTGGGGTGCCATCATCTGCGGTATCACCTTGATTGTCATAATTTTTGGCTGTGAAGAAACTGTTTTCGACAGAATGAAGCACGCTGTAGTCTACCAATCCAACCACTCTGTAGAAGGAGAGGCTAGTGATGAAAATGAAGATTTCCAAAAAGAAGAAGTTTCCTTGGAAAAGAGCGAAGACATTGAATCAAAGCAGAACGATGTCAACGAAGTTCTGTGCGAGACTCCAGTCGCTGACGCTGAAGCTCAAATTCAAGAGAAGTTGAAGCCATACCACAAAAGAATAGCCATCATCACTCCTTCTCCTTACTTGAAAGGCTACGGCTTCAAACAGTACATCAAGAGATTTATCGTCAACTTCAAAATCTTCACCTTCCCAGCGGTATGGTTGTCTGGTCTCTTGTGGGGTTTGCAAGATGCCTACATGACCTTCTTCTTGACCACCCAGGATACCTATTTCTATGACGATCCATGGAACAAGAGTGAAACTGGGGTAGCTATCATGAACGTAGCCACATTGATAGGTGCTTGCATTGGATGTTTCATGTCTGGTATGTTGTCAGATAAACATGTCTTGTGGATTGCCAGAAAGAATGGTGGTATTTATGAGCCAGAATACAGATTGTGGCTCTTGTTCATCACCTTGATTATTTCTCCTGTTGGTTTGATCATGTTTGGCGTTGGCGCTGCTAGGGAATGGCCCTGGCAAGTCATCTACGTTGGCTTAGGATTCATTGGTTTTGGCTGGGGTTCGATTGGTGACACTGCCATGTCGTATCTTATGGATGCCTATCCCGAAATTGTCATCCAGGGTATGGTTGGTGTTTCCATCATTAACAACACCTTGGCATGTGTTTTCACGTTTGTCTGCTCCTATTGGTTGGATGGAGCTGGAACTTCCAGCACCTACATCACATTGGCTGTAATTGACTTTGTCTCTATAGCATTCATTGTCCCCACCTTGTACTACGGTAAAAGCTGGAGAAAGATGACTAAGAAACACTACATCGAGATGGTCGAGTTGACCCAAGGTATGGGTTAATACGAATCTCGCTCTAATAGTTAATTGTAGCTTTCACGGTAGCATGGGTTTATATTATTCTAGTCTGCTATCATATAGATTAATTACAAGAAATGAAAATTGATTTTTGAATTTTTGGAAGTTCAGTTTTGCTTTCTTCGAAATTTAGATGTAATCAATAGAGTTTCGATTTCTATCAACTTGCCTTGATTCAATTTGACTTATTTTCGATTCATTTTCATATTGTCAATTTTGTTTAGGTTTTGTTTTTGTCAATATTCCGAAAATGTAATCAATTTCTAGTCCCTCATGTCGGTATTTTGAGAAGCAGGTTCGACAGATTCCGAAGTACCAGAATCACCACCGTTGTTCATATAGGCAGTCAATTCATTATCAAGATCTTCGGCAGACTTCTTAACATGCTTAGGTCTAGGCTCCTTCTTCTTCCTTTCTCTTCCTCCGGGTGCTTGCCCGATCTTTCTTTCCCTTCCTCCTGGAGCAGAACCGCTCTTGCCACGGATAATTCTGGTATTAGTAGGAAGACTTGAAATTCTATCAGCCAAGGACGTGGCACCTTCTACAATCAAGACGTTGCCCATAGCCTTTTTGCCGTTGTACTTTTCGATGGCAGCAGCGTTGCTTCGGGTATTATCAGTTTCAAAACAGACGTAGGCGACACTGTCGTCTCTGTTGTCGAACTTGACAAACTCAACAGCCGATATGTTTCCAAATAAATTAGACAAATCTTCACCATTCAAATCTGGATGGATGTTTTTGACTCGCAAAACTGGGCGAGATTGTGACATTTCTCTTATATAGCCAGGCAATGAAGAGGAAGAAGAATAAGGGCGAAAGTTTGAATGGGTGTTGGTAGGTCTCTCTCTCGAGTATGGAGTCTTCTGTATTCTGCTTTGGTTTCCTCTTCTGGAAGGTCCACCAGACCGGCGATGGGGTCTTCTTTGGGACGACTTGTTTTCGCCTATGATTTCGTCGAGAGACTTTTCCAATATATCAGACATTGTATGGTTTATAGATAGTAGAGTAGATATCAAAAAAAGAAAATCATATCGAGATTTGTTTAAATTTCATTGACTTGACATTCGGAGTGCACAAAGTGGACAACTTCCACTATGGATGCGAAAAACGTATTAAAATCAATATATTAAGAATGAAACATATTGAGTTTTATCGAAAGGTTCTTAGCTTTATGAATTTATACTTATAATCACTAAGCTGTAGATAATTAAACAAGAACAATCATCAAATAACACAGAGTGTATTTGGTTTTTGCGCTTAGACCTCCCCTTACATACGTAGTCATAGACTTTCACACAAACATACTGTATTATACATATACTAAAATTATATTCTAACTATTGTCTAATGCCACAGCACCTGCAAAAATCACTCCTAGTTCTTCTTCTTACCTACACTCTTGAAGTTGTCCTGTTCTACGAACTTAATGCCAGATACATTACCGTCTGCATTGCGTATCTCAACCTTCTTCAAATAGTCCAACGAAACCAATTGTGGCCAGTTCACAAACTGGTATCCCTCGCTGTTAAGAAAGAGCAAGCTTCGGATGTTGAAGAACAAACAGCCACCAATAACCAACAAGTTCTTAGCGTCAGAAATCAAGCCTCTTGGAAATAATAAGATGGCTATTAATACAAGTAACGATGTGCCCATCAAGTAGGGCAACAACTGAATGTATGGAGGTCTTCTGTCTGCGAACGGGGACATCACTGAGTCTTCAAAAGGCTTGTATCTTCCCAAAACTAAGTCGAACGAATCCTGTCTACTTCCATCCTTGTAGTTGTTCTTGTAGTAACGAGTGATCGAGTTAACCAAGTCGTTAAGTGCACCCTGTTTGGTTCTCTTACCAGTACGTGTGAAATCAGTCTTTAAAGCACCGGTACCAGAGTAGGCACACGAAACAGCATCCGCATTGTCGGCCCAGAAGTCCTGGAAGAACAAATTGAAATTTGGATCCAACACTTCCCAAGGAGTGATATTCTCCTTGGGTAAGTAGCCTGCTTTAGTCAATTGATTCTGGAACACCCAACGAGCAATCATAGATTGCACGACGTTGGTTCTGTCCAAACAATCCATACAGTTAGTTCTTACAATCTTAGTTTGGGTCGATAAGACCTTCTTAGTGGCCAAGTCGTAATGGAAGTAGTTGTCGCTTGTGTAGTTCAACTGGATCAAGTGTTCCAATAACAACTTGATTCTGTCCCACCTCATCTTTCTACATTCGTGATGAAAGTCAAAGTAGATGTAGTTGACTCTATTAGCAAGCGACAATGGCAAGTTCTCTACAGCATGTTCGTACGCTTGTTTGACTGGTTTCTCATAACCCTTCTGGTTGACCAAGTTGACGAGATAGTTGTCGCCATACAATCTTACCTGTTCAACAAAGTGTTTCTCGGTCGCATCTAGAGCCGACTGCGATGAAATAACCAAGTTGGGTTTATACTTCAAGTTGTTGATTTCTGACCAATAAACAGGCACCGAGCCTCGGGTCTGAAGGATTGAGTATATGTGTTGATCCTTCGAGGTGAAGATCTGTTCTGTTTCGTTGAAGTTGGCTACGTTACCATTGGTGTCGACACCTCTACGCATATACCTGGTACCAGCTCTGTGGACGGAACGACGTGTCAACAAAGCAAAGTCCAAAGTATGAGGTCCATTGAAGTTGGCCGAGTGCGACTTGAAGTAACCGTAGATGACGGGGGTAACAAACTGTTGGGCTCCGCATTCTACAAGCTCCTCGGACAAGTAGCTATTCCACCAGAAACGTTTATCGAGGGAAAGTCCTTCGGTGGTGAATTGGCGTTGCAACGAGTTCGTCAAGTCATACTTGTTACCAATGGAAAAGAACAAAGTTGCCAGCGATAAATTTTGTTGCAAAAGATCCAAGTAGCTAGCTTCTTCTGGGTTCTTTTTGGCGTACAGGTTCACAGCTAAGGGCAAGATCAGGAACAGATCGATACGGGCAATGTCGTTGCCCAAAATGGAGCCGGTGACCGTGTGCTTGTCAGCAACGATGACATATCGGTTGATCTTCAACTTGATCGTACCAATGACACACGAGACTGGGGCTCTCGTCCCCGAGGTCAATTTCAGGTAGATTGCTGGAAGCGAGTCAGAGACCGAGGCTCCGGCTTCCCCACTCAAAAAGAGGTATTTGCCAGAGTCGGAGTGGTAGAAGATGTGCGAACCATCGGTAGCAATAGAATGAGTGAGAGTCATCGCGAGATTAGTAGATGGCACGAAGAAGATGAAGAAGAAGAATAAGACAAATACAATCTACAGTAAAAAAAAGATTTGGTCCAATGAATAAAAAAATGTACACCACGATGAGGAAAAAAACTTACACCAAATCAAAACTTCTGATATTGCCAACCAGATGTCAACTCCCCTACACAATAAAGGCTTCTATTCACATGCAACCCTGTGCAGGAGGGTTCCACATGCTAGTGTAGGGGTTGTGGGGAAGAACGAATAGTTAAGCTGATGTTTAATAGGATAATTCATTTATCAGAATTTGTATGATAGAATTAATTTGTAGAAATGATATTCTAGGACTGAATGATTTTTCAGTAATTCAAGGACAATGATACAGAAATAAATGTTGAGAGATAAAAGATGCAAAATTCTGCGAACAAATTGGATTAAACTTAGTACAATTTTTCCAGACGTCTCGAGGGTTTTGTTAACGATTCACATTGCCTTAGAGACAAATATAGATATCGCATCCAGACGTTAACTGCACCAATCATATTTACGAGGACTATAAAGCTCAAAATAGTCGGCATCTGTAAGTGAAAAGACTATTATAGCAAAGTTGTTTTAGCATTGTTCTGAAAAGTCTATTTTATTCGCAGCCATATCTTTTATATAAATTATACAGCAACAATTACAAGACAATTGTAAATTCACATTCTCCACCACTTCTTCCAAGAATATCTTCCGTCATCCTTTTCGTTGAATCTCTTTTTCTTTCCAATTCAGTAATTCCAGAATCCAGCGGTAGGGCATACCTTTTGGTGTACCTTGGTTTCTTGCAATGATATAGACTGGTACAGAGTGGTCGATACAGAGGGTTCTGAAGAAATTGACTTTGTCAGTCATGGTGTACATTTTACTTTATTTGGCTGATCTCCCTTTCCATCCCCTATCGGCATCTTCACGGACACTGTTTTCTTCGTATGAACGTTTGTTAGACAGACCCATAGTCGGCCGAAGTATATGTTTAGTTGATTGACACTCTGAAACTTACATATCAACAAATTTCAGAAATAAGGTTGATATTGTTAATTTTAGCTGTTTATCTAGCGGGTATTAGAAGTAGCGGAATGTTTGTCGATTGCAACTTTAGATCGAGTTTGTAGCCTAGCGAGAAAGGAAGCTTACTATTTTTCGCAGCCATTTTTTTCGTTTCCTATACGAATATCCATTCAAAGAGATAATCCAATTTGGCTCGTCTATTTTTTTCTGTCATTTGCTTCATTATTATATCAGATTTGTTCTGAACAAGCTGCTATTAATAAATTACGTGTAAGTGTTGAATAGACTTTGCTGCAGACTGATGTTTCTCTAGTAGTTTTTTCATTGTCCGAGGAGGTACTCCTCTTTTTGTTATTAAGAATTTGTTTGATCATGAACCAAGCTGATACAAGCACTCTTAACCAGCTAAGCCCAAAGCCATGTAAAATGCAATTCTTATGTCGTGTACTGAAGTCTCAAAGCTTGGTGACATATCCCTAGTTTGGTGGTATTCGACAGCGTCTGCAAATCCTAATCCGATGGATATGGAATAATTGACAACAGTGGAAACCAAAGAGCCAGCTATACTGTGATGGAGGTAATTCAGAACTAACAATGATACAAGCAGAGGGAAAAGACATATCCATACCTATAGGCTGGTTGAGCAAACTGAGATACCTTTGTATCCAAAAAATCAGACCAACAGGTCTTGTTCCCATGAGGACTAACCCAACGAATTGATAAAACCAAAACAAAATAAGTTGGGAACCTTTGTAACAAGAATGCTTCAGATATAGCACAAGAAATCCAGTTATGATAGATGGTAAATTCTTAGTAGCTGTTACAAAACAGAGGCACCCAGCAGCAATACAACCCTACACAGCACCAGTCTCGCATTTCAACACGGAAATAGGTACCAATAGATCGACTACTTCCTTCTCGACCTAAGAGAAAAGCGCAATTGAAATCAACTCGACTATCATGAGAAAATACACACATGATTTCTCCCAGCCTGAAACAGAACCCTGATTCCGGGCGAAGTTAAATGTAATTAAGTCAACAATGCCTGAGGCAGATACAATATCATCGAAACTTCCTCTTTCAAGTGTACTCACACCGTTTTTGTAATCACAAGGAATCCAGCAGCAGTGATTACAAAGGACACGATTCCATAGATCCAAAAAGTTTGTGGCCTCCTGATAGGTTGGGCAAAAATATCATTTAAAAAGGCTCCAATAATGAAACCAGTAGGAATCATAGAACAAAATAGACACATGCAAAGGTTCTTTCTAAATCCCTGAGGATAGTAACTACCAATCAAAGCAACAAAATTAGGCATTAGAATAGCAGGTCCTATCCCCTGTAAAGCTCTCATCACATCAAACAAAATGCATGAGGATGAAAAACCTGGCAAAACCAGTCACTAGAGATAGTATCTCAAACAAGCGTACCCTAGCAAAAAGATCAACTTATAACCATGCATACCCCCCAACCGCCAAATATAAGAATGAAGATGCCAACTGTCAAGGAGTGTGAAGCTGTGAACCGATGTGATTTCTCCAGGTTTGTCTTGAACTCCAAATGTACGAGCTACGTATTCCCGATTGTTGACTGTGTGAGACACAGGAGCTTGTGTGAGCAATTAGGTCATACATAGTAGAGAAATGATGAACACTCCCTGAACGTGGAAATGTCTTGTTAGTTGGGTTGTGGGTTGGTAAATACTTTCCTATCATTGTAGAAGCCGTGAGCTGTTTTCTGTACATTCACGTCGCTCCTGCTGCGAGCATAGAAATTGTTTTCGCTTGCAGACTTTCGTAACTTTCCTTTTGTAAATACAGATTGGTTTTATTTCCAATTATTTACATCCGGATTGTAGAACATAAGCGACAAAATCGCCGTTTATAACATTATTGAAAAGCCACCATGTGCTAAAAATTTCAAAATTATAATTTACAAGAGGCAAGAGGATTACTCACTGAGTTGAAACACAACATGTATAATCTGAATATTCAATCTGTTATGATCATGCACAATTAGTTCAAAGTGTTCAAAGTGTTTCTTTGGAAGTACTTATTAACACTCTAACGTGGTATTGTATATGCATGGAAAAATGCTTGCTGCACGACAAAGATTCTGGAACCCTCAGGGCACTACATAATAATAACTTCACGAAAAACCACTTGATTTTGACTCGACACATTTCGAAATGTATTCGCATATTGTTAAATTCTCAACAGCACTGATGACGACATTGGGAATTTATTAGAGCTTCATGTCTATGAAGAATATGGGCAAATTGGAGATCGGAGTCTAATATCAGAACGGCGAGAAATAACGGTCCTGAATATGGGCAATTCTCTTCTGCTATCACTAAAACTCGGTTTTATAAAGAATACCGGAAATAAGACAATACTAAATAGTAAATTACTGTTGAACAAGAATGAGAACAACAAGGAGTTCGGCAGGAGAAATGCCTTAAGTACAATTAAGGTAAAAGTCAGGCTCCTACCTTAACGAGTGTCTTGGCTCTTTTAGCGACTTTGCTAGAGTTAGTGGTAGTCAATTTTCTTCTACTTACTTGAACCTTTTCTGTCTTGACCTTGATTTCTTCTTTCTTAGCTTCGACCACTTCTATTCTGTTTGTACCGTTGTTCAAGTCTCCAAGATCAGATGCAAATAGCACTGATTGCGCCCATCCAGCATACTCTCCAAACAACTCCTTAAAGAAGAGTCTAATCGCATCGTATGTGACTTTGTTCATGGTCTTCATATCTTTCCTTCCCTTAAACTTGTAATCTCTTACAGCAATCTGATACACATGTGTATCAACCGGTACACAGTTGTGTTTGTCTAAAGCCATTAGACAGATGCAATCGGCAACTTTTGGACCCACACCCGTTAACTGCAACAAGAAGTTGTGCGAGAGTTCGTATTCTTCGTTTCTAAGGTTGTTCAATTTCTCGATGGTGATATTGGGAAAGCCTTTGTTGTCCACAAATTTGACTGCTGTTTGATAAATGTATTTAGCTCTATAGCCAAATCCCAATTCCCGCAAACGAGTTTCTATTTTACTTGAAGAAGCTAATTTTTCAGCACTTGGAAACGAATGGTAGTGCACTCCATTATGTTCGTTGATATAGTCTCCAAACTCCAGGCACAAACTGTCACACATCTTGGATATTCTTTTAACATTGTTGTTCGAAGAGCAGATAAACGAGATGACAGTTTCCCAAGGATCCTGTCGAAGAATTCTAATGCCTTTGAACTGCTCAAATGGGGTTAATTTCGATTTCTTAAATGGCTCATGCTGGGATGACCAATGATCGTAGAGATCAACTAAATTGACAGAAAGATTAAAATAGTCGTTAACAAATTGAAGAGTCTGGTTTTCCGATTCTGCTCTTGACTTTTGTGTGGTCAAGCTATCTTTCATTAAATGTGAATAGTGAAGATATTCTTCGTCTTGCTTAAGAAGTACTACTCGATCGTGAATTGCGAAAGACCATACATTATTGATATTCTTCCAGCGGAATGTCTGTCCGCAACGAAGCACCCTCGTTAGACTCAATTCAGCTTCCCGTATGGGGATCTGTCTCCATAATATGTCTACCGTCATTTGCATTCTTCCAAAACAAAACAGTTTGATCTGACAAATCGAGATGTTCAAATCAGAAATGAGTCGCGTCTTTGAATCTAAAAAAATTAAATATAGACGCATATAATTTTCTTACCTATATAGGAAATAAGATAAAGACTTCACAATTTGCATTCGCAAAGTTTGTTACAAATTAGACAATATTCATCATAGGAAGTATAACCATAATGTAACAAGAGCACTTTGTTTGATGCTTCTCATAATACAAGTTTTCAGCATATAAAGGATACTCGCAGCATATCAAATTTTCATATGAATACCGAACATACACTATGACAATAGCTAAATACTTGTAAAATGAATACACAGCAAATACTCATAATATAAAATTAATACAAATTATACTTTTGCTTCAGAAAAAAACACAAAAACTAATGGAGACTGTTTACAATCCATGCTTCGTATAGCTGGTTGAATTGGAAATTATTATACATGCACAATCAATATCAGCATCTACTCTTGCATCTCTACGTCGTCGGTAGCGTGATCAGCTGGTCTAACCTTCACTTCATTATTTTCAGTTGAAGCTACATCTTCAATTTTATCTGCTTTAGCGGAAACAGGGTTTGTTTCTTCAGAGGTCAACTCCTCTTTATAGTCAGCAGCTTCTTGATCTACAGCTTGTTCTGAATCCTGTGGTTCTTCAATTTCTTCATCAGCTTCTTCTTCTTCTTCTTCGAACGACAAAGCCTTAGGTTTCCACACCTCCAACAAGTTGTCGTCACCCACACTTGCATATAAGCTCCGTATCTTGGGATGTACATCCACGTCGTTGACTCTATTGGTATGGCCCCCGTGGATGAATCTCAAACAAGGGTCTATCTTCACAGCAGCTCTTCTTCTTGAGCTTTCATTTCCATCGGGATATGTATATTCTTCCTCTAAGTCCTTCAAATCCCACGTTATTATGCGCTTGTCCAAACTCCACGATATCAATGTTCTGGGGTCTTCAACATCCCACTTGATGCCAGCAACACTATCGTTGTGGCCAAAAAATTTACGCAATGGAATCTTATAGTTTCTGATATCGTACAATGATACCACATTATCTTTTCCCCCGGTTGCATATAATGTTTCAATCTCAGGATGGACACAGACAGCCATCTGGATATGTTGGTTTTCCAGTTTGATAACAGGGCCGTCTCCAGAAATTCTAGAGTCGTGAAATTGTGTTGTTGAATCATCTGAAACAGACGCAAATATGCTGGCGAAGTTGGGGTTATATGAGATGTCGTTGACAGCTCCGTTGTGGCTCATGAAGAGCTGGGTAGGAGTAGAAGGTTTGTCAAGTGTCCACAACGCAATCTGCGAATCGTTGGAACCACTGATGAAACCATCATTTCCAAACCACGTAAGTGCATAGCCCTCAGCCTTGTGATACTTGTAGTCGATGACATCGTTATTTTCTAAGTCGTAAGAGTGGACGATCCCATCGCTGTTGAAACTCAATACTTTCTTTCCATTTGGAGAGATGTCGAGTTTATTAATTTCCGAAGTCTGTTTCCACTTTGACAAGATTCTGAATTCAGAAGTATCTTCGACAGCCAGTGAGGGAACGGGAATGCTGTCGACATCAGGATTCACTGTGGAAAAGTCGGGAGCCAAAGTGCTAGGAATGTTTACAGATCCCAATTTCAAGTAGTTCAGAGAATTGTGTGAAGTGTTGGTGCCTATCAAAAACTTGACATTAACAAAGTTCTTGTTATCTGAATAAGTGTAATCAGGAAGCCATTTGATGGCTAAGGACGGATAGTCCAACACATAGGTATATATGGTGTCGTAGAGAAGGGGAACTGTCTTTTTCCAGATCTTGAACTCTTCATTGACGACTTTTTCTTTGAGCTGATGCTCTTCCACGATTTCACGTTCGGCCACAGCCAAATCTTTCTGGGAGATAGTCATTGTGAACCTTTTGTAGCGAGAATACAGCAGAGTATAACTGATTCAGTAGTGACAAGTGAAATTTCGCATTTACATTTCTACGGTACTAAGATAACAGAATAAACTGTAGACTTTCCAGACTCACAATTACACTTACCACTGCATTCTACACAGTACTCTGTAATCTACAGTACTAACAATAACCAAGACAAGAACATATTAAATAGTACAGCTATGAGTACATATTACATGTAGTAGATTAAACGATAAACTGTAGATCTCTTTCTATATAAACAGCTTGGACATACCATTCGGAAAGTTTGCTCTTTCAGATGACTCCTCCGCCGATGTCGGCCACTACGTCTTCCTCCTCAGGCTCATCAAAGAACAGACTAAAGGTGTAGACCGTTCCGTAGATCAAGCAACCGCCTACAATCGTAAGAACCATAGCAGTCTTTGTGAGAATATGTGAATGCTCCAACAAAACCGGCAAGTAAAACCCAGTCATCACCAAAAAAGCCGACAAAAATTGACCAAACTCTTTAACTACATTTCCGGCTGAAGATGAGCTGGGATCGAAGTTGAAATCGTAGTCCGATGATAAAGTCACGGCTCTCGTTATGGCGACAGGCAAATGGGCAATGCCAAAAATGATGCCGATGATTATGGGAAACCAATTGCCATAGATCCCTGCCAAAATCACAAGTAGAAACCCCATAGATAGGAGTATGGAGAGACTAATGATCTTGTTTAATGGGTTGGATTTGAATGATTGTGTCGAATTCATATCAAATTTATAATTTCTCACTTGATTTATAATGGATCCACGGGAAGGCTACAGGAGGATGAATGGGACTCCTTCTTCTCGCAAAATGGCTGGTTTAGTATAGCAGTTCACACTACCAGTACAGCCAAACGACTCAACTCTATTCTCCTCTCAAAAGTGAAGTTGGAGATCGTGCACACGTGATCACTCACCACAGAAAATAAAGAATTGAATTGAACAGATTAAACGGAAAGATGTTATTCTGAACAAGTATTCAATTCAGCTACAATTGCAATTATAATAATTCTTATATATTTATACTGAAATTGAAGAAATGTCGTATACCGAAATAATCAAGCCGAAAATTGTCGCCACACCAAAATCTACAAAGAAGCCTTTGCTGCTCCCTCCAGGGTTTAGTCAGGATGGAAAGTCTTCTTCAGGAAAGACTAAGAAGGTTCTGTTCAAAAGCGGTGAGGAGCAAATGGAAGAATTGAAGGTGAAAAAGGCATGGGAGTTGGCTACTGGTCCTGCTAAGTCCATACCGATGAACGCCATCATGAGCTATATGACTGGTAACTCGTTACAGATCATTCCTATGACTATGACTTTGATGTTATTGTGGAACCCTTTGAAGGCCATTTTCACAGAAACCAACAACACCTTCAAAGGCTTGGTCACCAAGAAGAACTCTTCCAATATACTATTGGCCAAGTTGGGATTTGTTTTCTTCCAGTTGCTTAACATGTGTATTGGGATCTACAAATTGTATACCATGGGTCTCATTCCTAACACAGAGGCGGATTGGCTTGCTTGGAAAGAGTTGAAGTCTTTCGATGAAAGATTGTCTTTTTATTAGACTATGTACGATGCTATGCGATTCATAAATGTATAATACAAAAATTAGTTTTCTTTTAGCTCTCTGTCCTGCTCCACCTCAGCCTTAGTTACAGATTCGGACTCTTTCTCCTCATTCTCCTTGTCTGTCTTTTCGTTCTTATTTTCATTCCTCTTACCAACTCTACTGTGGGTATTCGTATCGTCCTTATGTACACCTTTCTCAAAGATCTGCTGCAAGTTGAACCTGTCATACTTCATGTAGTTGCTGGCTACACTCATACCAATAGAAGTCTTATAGCATTCTACCAAGATGATCTTGTCGTAGTTCTTCAAGTCTACAGAGTGGCCATGATCTCTCCCTACACTTTCTGCTATCAACTTGATGATCACATCCTTGGGCATGGCGTTGAAGTTACGTCTTGAAACCTGGATGGCAAATTTGATAGGTTCTTGCCCCTCGGGATTATGAAAATGTGGAGCAAGCACTCTCAGGGCTAGTTTCTTCAACTCTTCCTTAGTAGGACTTACAGAAAACGTCACCGGTGTAAGTTTCTGGGTGTATCTCGTATTCTTGATCTTTGACTCGTAACTCTCTTGACAAATGCGTTCTACCAAGACTTCAGGATCGATAGGACGTCTGGTTTTTAAAAAGACAAGGCATTCGCAGTCTAGTTCGATAGGCTTGAGAAGCTCTTTCTTGGTACCTTTGACTTCCTTCAACCCTTCCAACTCTTTCTGTATCTGTTCTTCTATTGAGAGCTCTTTGTCTTGCTGCCCTTCATCTTCCGAGTCTTCTCCATTCTCCAAGTCAAAGTATTCACTTATCTTGTCTTCAAACAAGTTCATCAACTCTTTTCTACAGGCTTGTTCCTTATGTCTGTTGCAAGTAGCATATACACCAGTGGTGTGAGGGTCGATGAAGCCGCTGGATTTGAATTTCTTGCTCTTTCCACCACTTCCCTTTTCTCCAGATCTTCTTTTGCCCATTGTGCTGGTGCTTTTCAAGAAATATCTCAATGGTGAACAAGTCATTTAATCTCATATCATGATGGCTCTAAATTTTTCACTCCATACAATAAAATATTCGGTGCGACTATTCGGAACATCTCGCCTAGTATATTTATTTCGAAATGTGTAGTAGAATAATTCAGATCGTACTTCTCCACTTTATGTGAGCAGCTCCAGCAATCCAAAGCATGCCCATATCCGATCTACCGGTTGATATCCTCAACCGTGTGATCTTCTTGGGCTCCCTCGAAATCCAAGATATCGTCAATTTGTCTCTGACGTGCAAATCACTTTCTCAATCGAGAATTGGATATGCCTGGAAAACTATATACAACCACCACTGGGGGAACATGCTCCACGATTACGAACTATACTCAGAGAGCTGTTTGCCCCACAAGTCGTGGCATGACATGTCGATGCAAATGTTCAAGAAGCAAAAGAAATTGGCTTCAAAGTTGTCGAAGTATTCGCCCCGAGGAACTACAAATATAGGCGTATTTCTCGATAAATTTGCCAACGATGATCATTACATTCCCATAATACAGAACTTGTTTGAAAAGCTTATAGACAAATCAGAATCAGAATTTGTCTCTTTGGGAGGATCTCTAGATATCTCTAAACTATCGCTTCTTGCAAATTTGATAAAAGCACAAACTGTCCGTATAGCGATTGAGCACTTGACACTGATTTCAGTATGTTCCGAAGCCAGTGCCTTTAGAGCTGAGACTATATGTTTCAGGATCGCACTCTTAATGGGTCCTAATCCGAATTTGGTGAGAAATAGAACTAGAAAGTTGCAACAGATAAGAAATACGCTCCGTCGGAACTTGCGACCAGAATTACAGCTACAGAAATTCAAAAGTTTCACATTAATGCATGGAATTAAAGAGGACATCCTTAATTTCAAAGATAACAGGGCATTCAAAATATTTGCTAAAAGAGTAATTGAAACCTGCTATGCACATTTTTCCATAAAAACTACTACCCAAATGCCTTATTGTCCAGTAGACGTAGATACTTACAACCCCTACGACTATTTCGAAGATTTCAACATATTGAACTTGTATTCAGATATCGCCAAAGGGTCCAGTTTTGTAGTCATGGCTATTCTTGGACGCGCAATTGAAGAATTCTTGTCAGATTTTCATATAGTCATTGCTGAGAAGAGAGTCACAAACTGTCGTGTTACTTTAACAAAGAGTTTCATTCGCATTGGTGATACTTTATGTCTACTAAGACCTACCTATGTATCCGGGAGATCATACGAGATTGAAGTATTCACAGTAAAAGAATTTCTTCTGGTTCTTGCCAGAATGAATCGCCTTGGTGAGAGGAACAGCTTTATAGACCCTGTGAATGAGAAGTACGTAGTTGACTATTTCAAAGACATGAACGTGTTCCATTCGTTGTCAAATTTCTACGAAGAGAATTACTCAACAGAGTTATGGCTCAGGCCAAATAGTTCTTTTGTCAATCCCGATGATTTCATGCTCGCCAAGGTACTTTGTCATTTGATTGCTGGACAATATGAACATTACAGCAGTGAGATCCACTACGTCTATGATGGAAAGGATCTTAAACGGGAATTGCTAAAATCCAACAATTTCATTCACTTGAATACAATATACCAAAACTTTGGCAAATACCAACCAGCTTTAGTTGAGCACTTCAAACTCTCTAAAGGGATACGTTCATCACATTTTTTCGCCAAATGTATCGACTTGTTAGATAATACTAGCGGAATCATATCCTTTCAAAAAGTAATAGATAATACGTGTCCTGGTTTATCCAGCAGTATCTTGAATGGACAAGCTATTTTTCATGCCAGAACATGCGAGCCTGCCGTTATTCTAGGAAGTAAACAGGAAGAGCCTGATTTACTTTTCACGTTATTGAACAATGGACACTACAGTATTTATAGAAGTGAATCAGTTAAGCTTACTCGTTTTCCTCTGGGAGATAGCAGTTTGTTCAAGAAATTGCTTGGAGCAGTCCGTTTGGATATTCTTGGATTGTTATATTTCGAAGGTATAGAGCTTTATGGAGAATTCATCAGATTCTATCCCATGAATTAATGACTAAGATTAGGCTTAGATAGATTCTGAAGTAGAAGCGATTTTCAATTCTTAAAATGTATATTATAAAGACATACGCCTGAATGTTCTATTTTATCATCAATATATTGTAAATGTGTTAATTAAGTAGGCTTACAAATACATTTCGGAATACTTTGCTTAAAATCTATGCTGGTAAGAAATAGTCATTATGAATTTTGCACCCAATATCCAAACATTGTCCGAAAAATACGGTCCCCACGGAATATGGAATCTTTTTTTTTTTCAAAATTGTTTCACAATTTACAAATGTACCACTTTCAATTTCAGGTCGATTAATCTGAAACGGCAATGGAGCTAATAGCAAGACATAAGGGCTAGAAAACCACACAATAGTATTAGGAACCCTTTCTCCATTATGGTACACTGTGCAGTCGGTCATTTTTTCTGATCCAAATACATAATATGTCAAAATCGATTTTGCGAACTCTCTGGGGTCAAGAAGGATATCATTTTTAAAGGCGATTCTTTCAGATAAGTTCATTATTGACTTTATAAACAAGCTTTCTATAACACTTATACCCAATTCTTCATAAAAGTTCTTTAAAAGTTTTTTTGAATTTCATAATAAACATACCAATTTCAGAATGCTCAGTACAAGTCTAGCACGGCAGATCCTAGTAGCAAGTCGAATCTTTGAGCGGAAGTTCCACTCGGTGATTGGTATAGACTTGGGAACTACTAATTCTGCCGTGGCGATTGTGGAAGGTGGGGAAGCAAAGATATTGGAAAATGAAGAAGGGGGGAGAACTACACCTTCTGTAGTGTCTTTTTCCAAACGAGGACTAGATGAGGAAGTTCTAGTAGGATTAGCAGCTAAGAGACAAGCCGCAATCAACCCAGAAAACACTTTTTTTGCCACAAAGAGACTCATTGGTCGTAAATATGAAGACGAGGAAGTCCAGCGTGATTTGAACAATGTGCCCTATAAGATATTTGGCCATTCCAATGGCGATGCCTGGCTAAGCACTACATATGGGAAACAGATGTCTCCTCCGCAGATCAGTGCTTTAATTTTGAAAAAGATGAAAGAAGTAGCAGAAAACAATCTTAGTAAAGACAAGTTGCCCATCAAGCATGCCGTTGTGACTGTGCCAGCATATTTCAACGACGCCCAAAGACTGGCTACCAAGATGTCTGGCAAACTAGTAGGCTTAGACGTATTGCGGGTAGTAAACGAGCCTACGGCTGCAGCATTGGCTTACGGCATAGATAAGAAGCAGAACGATGGTATAGTGGCGGTCTTTGACTTAGGGGGAGGTACATTTGATATATCTATCTTGGATATAGAAGACGGCGTGTTTGAGGTCAGAGCCACAAATGGAAACACCCATTTGGGAGGCGAAGACTTTGACATCCTTCTCTTGAATTTTATCTTGGATAAGTTCAAAAAGGACAACGATGGTTTTGATTTGCTGAACGACAGGTTTGCTGTTCAGAGAATCAGAGAAGCAGCCGAAAAGGCCAAGATTGAGCTTTCTCGCGTTAAAGAAACAGACATCAATATTCCATTTGTTACCAAAGATAAACACATCAGTATCAAGTTGACTGAGGATGAGTTGGACCAAATGTCTTTGCATTTGATCAACAAAACCATCGATCCCGTCAAGAGATGTATTCGGGATGCAGAGTTGAAAATCAAAGATATCGACGAGGTAATTTTGGTGGGAGGGATGACGAGAATGCCTAAATTGAGAAAGGTTGTAGAAGAATTGTTCGAAAAGAGGCCCAACACAGCGGTTAATCCAGATGAGGCCGTTGCTCTTGGTGCAGCGATCCAAGGAGCAGTTTTGTCTGGTCAGATTAAGGATGTAATCTTATTGGATGTGACTCCTTTATCTTTAGGTATAGAAACTTATGGAGGAATTTTCAGTCCTTTGATTCCCAGAAACTCTGCGGTACCTGTAAAGAAGGAACAGATCTTTTCGACGGCTGTCGATGGGCAAACAGGTGTAGAGATTAGAGTATACCAGGGAGAAAGATCTCTTGTCAAGGATAACAAATTGATTGGAAACTTCAAATTATCCAATATTCCTCTTGGACCCAAAGGCTCCCCACAAATAGCCGTCAACTTTCAAATTGATGCTGATGGAATTATCAATGTAACAGCCACTGACAAGACACCGTATCCGAAAGATCTGGAGTTCTTGAATAAGCCGAACACAGTTTCAATCCAGGTTTCTGGCGAAACCGGACTTTCAGAAGGAGAAATAAAGCGTATCCTTGAAGAAAGTGAAAAGAACAAACTTCTTGACGAAAAACTTCGCAAATACTACGAACATGCTTCAAGAGCAGAAATACTTTGCACAGATACAGACAATGCGCTTGCCCAATTTGGAGAATTGATGGAAGTTAAAGAAAGAGAATCAATCTCAGCTAAGAAGGATGCCGTCAGAGTCAAGATCAGTGAAATCAGAGAGAATAATATTCTTCACGATCCTACGGTTCTCAATGAAGAGGTCAATGCCATGCAAAACGAGTGTCTCCAGGCAATTAGAAAGGTTGCTGCTAAGCAACAGAAACAGCGTAAGAATATATAATTAAACAGCATGTAGGTGAACTTCATATAGTTAAGTAGTCCAATCTACGATTCTCCACCTTTTGTTAACGTTATACATTCAGTAGATGCCTTTTATATTCTTTGTTGATACTCACTTCGGTCTCTTGTTTTGTTCGATTTCTTTAAATTCCGTATCTTCTTCGCATCAATACTTTCTTTTGATTCTGTACACGGTGTGCTTTCTTTGTTATTCGATTCTTTACGTCAAACTTCAGATACATTCTATTGTACACTTTTCTATACTATTTATTCATCAGTTTCCATTCTGTCATCAGTAGATGGTGCAGATACATCATCCCCAGAAGTAGCATCAGTAGAAGCTGCCCCAGCAGCAGTTGTACCAGCTTCATCAGTGGCCGTGCTTTCATCGGCAGCTTCTTCTTCAATTTCTTCGTCCTCTTCTCTGTTTCTAGTATTCGACACTGAGCCCAACTTGTCCAACCATTGCTGAACCTCTTCGTCGTCATATATAGTGAAGTCTGTATCTTTACCAACTACACTCACAGATGTATTCTTGAATGTCAATTCTACATCCTGCGACAAAGTGTCTCTCAATGCGTTCAAGCCGTGTACAATCAACAGCTCTACTGTGTCGCTTTCACGGATTATATCCAAGTTTCTTTCCAAATACGTTCTGGCTGCTTGGGATCTTGCCCCAATGGCAGCTCCATAGTACTCCAATACAGATCCAGAAGGCTGAAACTCATAAAGATGTGCTCCGGTCTCGTCGTAGCCTGAAACCAACAACCCCACCCCGTATGGTCTAGACCCATACGACTGGGTATTCTCCTGCGCCTTATCAGCAATGGACAAAACAGCTTTCGAAGTCAGCAATGGTCTGTTGAAAATCATTCTAGAAGACATTGCCTGCTTCCTCAAGTAGTTCGATAACACTCTTGCATCAGGAGCCAAACCAGCCAATGCAATTCCCATATGGGTATCCACCTTGATGATCTTTTTCTGGTAAGAGCCCAATTCTTCAGCATTACGCTTCAATGCCACCAACACAACATGGCTCTTTGACGAGAGTCCCACTGCTGCACTACCCTGTTTAATAGCCTCTAAGGCATACTCTACTTGGAACAATCTGCCGGTTGGAGAGTACGTCACAGAATCGTTGTCGTAGTTGTTTCTGAACATTGTGGTGAAAATAGAGTGGAATCAGAAAAAAGTAGGCAAAGAGCCAAAAATATGATAGAAATGGTGTGGATGAATACTCTTAGATTCTACCTATTCTTCTTTCACTTTTCAGTTAATCTCAGATCGCCACTGGAGCATGAGGTCAAGTGCAGTTGATCATGTGACTAAATGACTACGGAAGTGCGAATTACTGTGAACAATTCTACAATAGTTAATGGTTCAAGTATGAATACCATACATAATGTTTTATGTGTATAGATTTTAAATATATTTTCATTCAGGTCAATGCACGAAGTCTATCAAGTGTATAGCTATCATTCAAGGCCATCAACTGGTTGAAATCGGAGTTCAGGAGCTGTGTCTTCAACGACATGATCGTCTCTTTCAAGTATGCCAAAAGATTGGTCTTGTACACAGGATCCATCTTTTCAAGCAAAAGCCCATATCTATTCTTCTCACCATGAGGCTTGATATCAGGATCCAAGTAGGCATAGTCATCGATGTCCTCGTAGGTGAAGTCCAGTTTGTAGGCGTCACAGCTTCCGCTGTCGTTTTCTTTTATTTCTTCTAAGAAGTAAAATGTTCTTTTCACCACCTCGGCCAGGATCTCTAACGCTACCTTAAAATTCTTAGGTACGCCATACGCAGTTAATGACAAGAGCGCCATCAAGTTAACTTTCTTGTTACGTGGGTTTCCGTTGTTGTTGTAGTATTGGAGCCAAGTCTTGAAGAATTTCTCTACGTCTACTGAGGCAAAATCCAACATTCTGAAGAATACATCTGGCGAGTTCTTAGCCAATCTGGAGAGAACCAAGTAGATTTTGGTGCACAAGATGATACTTTGATTATCATCTAGAACGTAATTGATCATAGCGCTAAACAAACCACTAGTAAGAAGATTGTTAATGAACGATTCATCAGACGAGTTCTCTAGCAACAATATGTCTAAAAGAGACACAAACACAGAAAAGGAGTCGTCTCTCATATTATTCAAGTAGCCAGCCAAGACTCTGAACAATTCCATTGAAATCTTGCTAGAAAACAACTCTGGTGCGTACAATGAATAACTTCTCAAGATCGACAAAATCGTTGGAAGAATTTCGGTAGAGTTCAAAAGTCCACTTGGGATTAATTCGAAGAGCTTCATAATCTGGTTATTGTTCAATTGTGACTGAGGGCAGTACTTCAACAAAGTCAACCATAAGTCGTATCCGTCTTCAGACAAAAGCGAGTACAATTCCGAAGACTCCAGACAGCAGCTGTTTACTAATGGGATTGCAATGGCGTGCGTTTCGCCTGAGTTTTCGTTCAATGAGATTGTTAAACTTTTCAATACTCTTAACAAAGAATTTTTGATAATGGGCTCGTTGTCAACGGAGCTGGATTCCCAGTATTTCGGTATGATTCTAAGAATATCTATCAATGTTTGGTAGTCCATTAATGGATTACATCTTTCGATTAAGACTGCCAAAGTGTTAAATATGTATAATTTGGATTCCGTGAGTTTCATATCATTTAATAAATTAAGGAGCAATTTGACAAAGTCGTTCAAGAATGGTTGGAAGTCGTGTTTGTTGAAATCCCAATCATTCACAATTGCTCTGAGCGTTTGAATGGACGCAATTTTGACAACCTTGTCGTTGATCTGATTGGTAGGTTGTAAGAAGTTGAGCAATAGTTTGTATATGTCGATTCTGCTTTCTCTCGAACATTGCACAGACACCCATTCACCAATAATCAAACAGATTCTTCTCTTCAAGATTTTGTTCTCAACTAGGTCGTTTTTCAAACCCTCTGGAATGAATACCTCGTGCAATAAGTTATCAAAATTGACACTGTTAGCAATGGCGCTAGATGATAATTGGAAAGTGCAAAGGATGGCATCTTTCATCAAGATTCTATCCACAGATTCATTCTCTACAAGTCCATGGGAGATCTTATTGATCACATAGCCAGTGAGAGTGTCCAGGAAGTATCTAATTAAGTCTTGGTAGAAGTTTTCAGCACAGGGACGAATCTGATATTCCCAACTGGTAGATAATTCTTCATTGACCCATTCTTCTGGTTCTAAGAGCCAGCCTTCCAAGTCAGAAGGTTTCAAACGAAGATACCAATTTATCACCAATTCGCACAAATGTTGAATTACATCTGGTGTGAAGAAATCTGTCGTCAATTTGTTGATGGCACTGGAAACTTCTACTTTGTCATTTCTTTGTTTCAAAGTGATGGCACCTTTTTTGAAAATGTAAGCCATGATCTTCTTCAAGATTACGAAACCCTTCAATGCAAGTATTTCCCAGAAGTCGTTCTCTTCCGAGCTATTGTAAATGAACTCGGCTCTCTGCTCCAACAACGTAAGGAAAGTAGTCAAAATTTTCTGCGAGCTAGGCAACAAGACAAAACTTGTAGGGTTGTTGTTAATTATGGTTACATATAATTTGCAGTAGCACTTGACGTATCTTTCCAACAAATCTGACGAGTATTTGTCATGTTCTTGTATCAACAGCTGTAAATGATCGACTGTAGAGGCAAGAAACTCAGAAACATCTTGGTTTTTGTGTGGCTGTTCGAATCCTTCCGGAATGATACGTCTCAAGTTCTTCAAACAAAGATAGCAGATTTCCATCAAACTGAGATCCAAACTCAGTGTCCATCCCTGAAAGAACTTTTGGTACAACTTGATCAATATGGTAACTATTATGGGCGCCTTGCTTTGCATGGCATGTCTAGCACGGCCAATTCGCACCATAGATATAGTCTTGATGATTCTGTTGAGTATTATCAACATGTTATTGGTAGATACCAAGTCGTTGGATTTAAAGACAAATTCGTCCAAACTCTTAGCGATGTCGTCGAGGAGAGTTGGCCATTCACTAGGGAAATCAAACCTGGCTATTTTGGACACGGAATGGGCATTCTGGACGGTTAGCTGATTGTTTTGTTCATGAAGTAAGTAGAAGACTCGCGAACGGATTTGCACTTTTTCCTCTTTGGAAATAGCATACTGTCTGGAAGAGCGCCAGTACCTGTCAATTCCGTTTTTGAAACAGATAATGGCCAACCACCGGATCTGCAATGGGACCTCTGTCTTCAAGTAGATTTCCTGAAGCAAGTAATGGTAGCCTGCAGAGACTTCCCATTTTTTCAATTGCGCTTCTGCATTCTGCTGTTCGAGATTCCGCTCAGAACCGCTGGCTAAAGTGAGTACAGTCAACAAGTTCCCTGACGACAATTCCATGGTGAAGCTGAAAGGTCTGGTTCTTATTGTACTAGAAAGGCTCTTGTTAATAGACGTTTTCAATACTGCGACTGACCCCAGTAGATGGGATGACCGGTGTATGCACTACCGAATAGTTCGATACTTTATGACCAACTATGGCATGATATGGTTCGTGATCTGATACTACCTTACTGTCTTCTACCAGCTGTTCTGTAATTCTGGTAACGGTATTATAATATTGGACATTCAGTCATTCTATTTAACAATCATACACACTCGGAAAATTATCGAAAAGTTATTTTGAGTCTTTTTATATTGTGCTTGCTTAAGTGTTTGCTCTGTTCTGGTTTATTCATGACCATCTCTTGGACTCATCTCCTTCGTCCCAGCGTTTTTCTTCGTAGCCCAATTCCTTCTTCACCCTCGAAACAATTTCTGGATTTCCCATATTCTTGCCCAAATTGTCACTGATCTTGATCGAATCATACCCTCCAGCATTCTTCAACTTGATGACAATATTAAGTGGAGCAGACTTGGCGTATGGTTCCACTGTAGACTTGAAATCATTTGTGAAAAATGTCCCTATACCAAAGGTAGCCATTAACCCCAATTCGTCCGACTTTTGTTTGTACTTAAAGCACTTTTCAATGTTCAACGAGTCACTGAAACAAATGATCTTGGAGAAATCGGCATAGCCCAATTTCTTGTAGTGAGCAGCAATCTTCTCTGCGTATACTTCTGGATCACCCGAGTCCTGTCTTACACCAGTGTAGAAGTCAGCGTAAGGCTTGTTGAAGACTTTGAGATAGGATTCGGTTCCAAACGTATCTGTGAGGGCGAGTCCAGCATTTTCTGGGCCAAACGTATCAATCCAATAGTCCATAGCTATCTTGTTGGCATTTGTGTAGTCTTGGCTGATAGAAGCAGTACCCATGAACCATTCATGAGCTACAGTGCCAATAGGAGCCAATTCGTAGTTCTTGGCCAATAGCACATTAGAGGTACCCAACAAGTAGTTTTTGTTTTCTGGGTGTGAGGTAGCGTATTCCTTTAGAGCCTTAACGACGATATCCTGAGTTCTGAACGATCTTCTACGTCTGGTACCAAACTCGCTGAAAAGACAATTGTGAGCAAACAATTCAGAACATTTTAGCTTGGCCAATGCGTCCTGGCCATCGTAGGTCCAGTTGGTATCAACAAACTTGAAGTAGGCTTCTGAAAGCAACGCCAAAATTGGAATCTCGTAAAGGATCGTTTCATCCCAGTTGCCAGCGACTTCGAGTTGGAAATCGGCAAGTTTATCCTTTCCATCATTGTAATATTTAACTTGGTTAGCTGGGTCTAACTTGAACGTCTTCAAGTATGTTAAGTACTCTTCAGGCAACTGCGGTAACGTCTTTTTCAAGTACCCAATCTCGTCTCCCGTGAAGCGCAACTCTGCCAACAAGCTGATTTGCTTCTTCAACCAGGCTATGGAGGCCACATTGAAAACCATCGAAGGCGTTCGGTTGGTGTATTTGTAGGTTACAGGCGTGTTCTTGAAATGCTTGTTGACGGCAGCATGCATGTACAACTTGTACAAGTCTGTATCCAAGAGGGAAGTGATGACGGCCGGCTCGTTCAATGTCATGGTAGCCTCTGATGTTGAGAAATCTTGAAGATATGATGTCCACAAAGTTTCAATCTGCTTGAAAAATTGATTATATATATTATTTTTTCTGATAACGCACGCTTCCTAATCGGATCGATAATGCGACCCCGAGATTGTCTGTACAAATGAGAAGTGAGTAAATGACTAATTAAGTCTAAATGCGAAAGAGAATACGAAAGTGAAATTGCAAATTTTACGGCTGCGTAGTTGAAGTTATTCTATACTCAGAAATGACATCACTTATGGGAATTTGCTAGCACCGTCAGCTAGTAGTCTTGTGGGTTACAGTGGAGGTAATTTCCGTCTGCCCCCTCCGGACAGAGCTATTTTCACTGGAATAGTGGTTTAACATTTGATGATACATCCGTATGTTCATTTCGTACTACGTAGGGCCGGCGAGAAATTTCGTTGCAGCATATTGGTCACCCAAAAGGGCAAAAGGAATGCGCCGTAGAAAAGCATCGGAACGTTTAATTTCATTCTTTGTCTTTTGGGTACTTATCTCCTTTTTCAGTTCCTCACCTTCGTAAATGGTCTGAGGTTGTAATGACGCTGAAGCCGTTATTCATCTACACATATACAATTGGCTACTAGCACAAGTTGTATAGTCGGAACTTTTAGAGCTTTTGGCCGAGTTGGTTGGGGCCTGACTATAGCAGTCCTTTCGGTGGTTCTTGTTAGTAAATTCAAAGAAACGAAATGTTCTGTCTCACATGTAATTTTCTAGTTCTCCAAGCATTAATTGAACTCTGACATAAACTTTTCTTGTCTATTTAGCAAATTGGAAACATATTTGCAAAATGATTGTAATTATTTCTTTAACTTTTAAGAAAGAGAATTCTATATTTAATATTTTTGATTAGCTACACCTGTTTAGACCATTACATTAGTTGGAGTAGGCTAGTATGTGTACTGTACGTGTATTTGGATATCCTTCTATACACTAGTTACATATAATGAATTGAGCGCCATATGCTGATCTATGACATATCAAAAGGCACAACTCATTTGACCAGTCGTCTAAGCTTCAATTTTTAGTCACTTGAAATACTTCTTCTCAATTTGAAAGTACTTTTGACTTTTCAATATAGAAATTATCGTCATTTTGCAACCATTATATAAGCTGCACAGACGTATTGTAGTTTATATATGCAGTATATTGCTTAGTTCTGGTCCTGTGCTGTATTTCTTCCTTTTTAAACTCGTGTGCAGTCCGATGGCATTCACATTTTTTTCTGAATTTTTTGAGTCGTGCGCAGGCAGATTTGAAAAATTGTAGAGACGAAAATTTTTCAGGCTTATAGAAGTGAATTTTAGCCCTCTCCTTATTCTTTTGAACTTAATTCTTCACCAAAAAAAGACTATTCAAAATGGCTTTCCAAAAGGCTTTAAAGAGCTCCTCTTACCACTCCCGTTTCCAGACTCCTTTCCGTAGAAGACAGGAAGGTAAGACCGACTACTACCAAAGAAAGAGATTGGTCACCCAACACAAGGCCAAGTACAACACTCCAAAGTACAGATTGGTCGTGAGATTCTCCAACAAGGACATCGTCGCTCAAATCGTCTCTTCTCAAATCACTGGTGATGTCGTTTTGACTGCTGCTTACGCTCACGAATTGCCAAAATACGGTATTAACCACGGTTTGACTAACTGGTCCGCTGCTTATGCTGTTGGTTTGTTGGTTGCCAGAAGAGCCTTGCAAAAGTTGGGCTTGGACGAAACCTACCAAGGTGTTGAAGAAGTCGAGGGTGAATTCGAATTGGTTGAAGCTGTCGAAGACGGCCCAAGACCATTCAAGGTCTTCTTGGACATTGGTTTACAAAGAACCACCACAGGTGCCAGAATCTTCGGTGTCTTGAAAGGTGCTTCTGACGGTGGATTGTACGTCCCACACTCTCCAAACAGATTCCCAGGTTGGGATATCGAAGCCGAAGAATTGGATGCTGAACTTTTGAGAAAGTACATCTTCGGTGGTCACGTTGCTGAATACATTGAAGAATTGATGGACGATGATGAAGAAAAGTACAGAACTTTGTTCAAGTCTTACATTGCTAACGAAATCGAAGCTGAAGACATCGAAGAACTCTACACTGAAGCTCACGCCAAGATCAGAGAAGACCCAGTCTTCAAGCCAACTGAAAAGAAGTTCACCAAGGAACAATACGCTGCTGAATCCAAGAAGTTCAGACAAGTTAAGTTGACCAGAGAAGAAAGACAAGCCAAGATCAACAAGAAGATCGCTGACTTCCAAGCTGAAAACTAAATGTTTTGAGACTGTCTTTCAAAGCTTTTTTCTTAATATCTTAATATGTATATCTTTTGTTCTATAGGGATTTAGTCTATAAAATTTTTGGGTATTCATTTAAAACTTTCGCAAGCCGTAGACCAGCTGGTGCGGGCTTCAGGTTCCGTGTATTTTCTATTTATATATTATGTGATCTACTCCTGTTTGTTCAGCCTAGACCTTTGGGCGTCGTTAAGCAACTTTTCGTAAACCTCATCAACTACGGCATTGACTTCGTGATCTTTGTGGGAACAGGAGACAGTGTCGATAGCGTCGAGATTTGAGTCTATCGAGACTTCATCTGCTATGTCTTTAGGCTCACATTTTTTGCAAGCTTTTCCATCGTCATCCTTTCCATATGCTTCGTCTGCTGTAATAGCTGTCTCCACGCCGTATGTGGCTCCAATTATTTTTTTCTGTGAAACACTGTAGATCTTATCTATGCTAGCGCGGTCGTTGTTGTTTATCTTATCAATCAAGTCTGTTACGCTTTCAATTCCTTTTGCTGCAATGATAGCATCTCTTAATTCTGGACCAGACGGCAACACATTCAACAATGGCAAAGGCTTACTGGTTGATGGACTAGAAGGGGTCTTGCTTTCTGAAGCCGGCTCAGACTTTCCATTTTCATCAGTAGAGTTATCTCTCAGTTGCATAAAGAATCCCAACCTGTGGAACTCACCTTCTTCCTTTTCCTGTTCCTTAGCATGTACCGACGTCTGACTGATGGATCTCATAAGTACGGGTCTACCTGTCAAATAGTCTATAGGTACGTCAACACCATCTGAAGTTGCTTCTGACACAACTTGATGAGGAAGAAAAGCTGGATCGGAGCCAGGAAAGTATTGGGCCTCTGGCTTTGTTATATGAGGAGTAACAATTGGTCCAGATGTGATCAATTCAGTAGAACTCTCGTGCATGTTGTCATGCGCAGTGATTGTAATTTTCAATGGAGAACTAACTCGATCAATTCCCGGACCATTGGATATGTTATCAATCGGATTTGCATCCCCTGCAAATGAAGGCGAAGGAGAGAGTGGCTCACCCTTCAAAACACTCTTAGCTGCCTGTTCTTCGAACATATGTACAAGCTTTTCTAGCGAAGAATCCAAAAGACAGAATCTGAGTAAAGTTTCCTTTCCTTCTAATGAAAGCGTTCCCTGATTACGTTTTTCAAATAACGTATCAATAGCAGCATGGATATCCTTACGAATAGCTCTTGTTCGCTCAATCAAGGCATTGGTGACAATACGTTGAATCTTCAAATCTTCTTTCTGCTTCTTGACGTCGTCTTGCAGTTCATTCTCCATCAACAACTTTTCAGCAGTCTGCATCAACAAGGAACCATCAAACATGAGATCTTCCTCGTTATCCTTGTGGTTAGTTGTAGAATCCAATTCGGGTCTCATAGTTCTATCCATGTTTCTCATTAAGTAGAAAGCAATTCTCTGCGATAAATCGTCAGGAATCAAGTCATAATCCAAATCAAGTGTAAAGATGGAACTAGATAGTTTTACAGCATTGTATAATGTCCCTGCCGCTGAAATGTTAAGATTTCTGTTGCCAAGCATTGAAACATGAACTAATGTTTTTATCCTTGGTAGAAATTCCGATATGACTCCTATGGATTGAGCTGAAAGCTCATTAAGATCAAAGTGAATTCTCCTGAGATTCTCATAATAGGGAAGATATTTTCCTAAACGAGAAATAATAGCTGGAAACATATCTGGGATAGAACTTAAGTCCAAAAACCGTAAAGTCTTTACCTTAGCAAGCGACTTAATCAACTCAGTCGTCTCATCAACATCATTTAAGTGGGTTGAATTCAAGGAAAAGAACAAGAGATTTGCATTTCCTTTGTCAAATGCTTTTATGAACGGTTTCAATTGTCCCCTGCTGAGATCATTAAAAGCGATGTCTACACCAACACATTTGGAATTTTCATTCGATAACCAATCTGCAACAACTTGTGCCTTGAAGAGGTTGAGCTCTATAGAAGCGATTCCAAATCTGTAGGTAGAAATACTAACAGTATTCTCTACCAAATCTTTGAATTTTTCATCGGTCAATTTGCATCCGTTGATAACCAATTCTTCGATGCCCCCTCTCAACACTAGCGATTGTATAAACAAGTCCCAGTTCATATTGGCTCTGATACAATTAGCCTTTGTTTCGGTCTTCACTCTCTGCTGTGAGATATCAAGCTTCTTGATACTGGTATTTCTAGATAAGAACTTGCACAAGTACTTCCACCCTATATCATCTATAGCAACATTTCGAAGAGATAACTTCTCCAACGACTTGTTGTAGACAAGAGAGGCAAGAAAATGTTTTAGCATTTCAGTTGTCATGGTCACATTATCAAAGATAACAGTGTTGATAGGCGTAATGGCAATGAAGTCGCTGAATGATAAGACATCAATAAGTGTAGGTTTTGGATTCAATAACTTAAGGACCTGTAACGGTTTCGATTTATTCTTCAATTGTCTAAGTGTTGCAGGAATAGGCAAGATTTCCCGAAGATGACAGCATCTGGTGTATATTGCTTCTAATGACAATTCACCAGTAGGTTCTTGGACAGCTTCGTCGAAGTGGTTCTCATGGACATGTAAAGGTTTATCGATTTCGATCTTGCCCAAATCATGAGCCATATCTCCAATATCTTCGTCTTCTTCAGTAGTAGAACCAACAGAAGTGCCAGAAGTAAACGAAGAAAATCCAACAGATGAAGAAGAACGAGATTTCTGCTGTTTAAATAGCCCAACTTCTAAAGCTATACGTTTCGCAGACAAGTGGGCTTCTTGGGCATGTTTCTCGGCCTCTACAAGTGCTCTTCTCTGAGCATCTATAGCCATGGCGATTTCCTTATCGGAGTACTGGTGCGTCTGCAGCTGCTCTACTCTATTTCCATCATTAAGAGAGATACCCTGAGACAAACGTGGTGGAGGCGCCATCAAGTCCTGAGGGATGAGAACGTTTCCTTTCTTGGGTCTTCTGGAGGGAATCTGCTGTTGTGGATCATATGTCAATTTGTCGATAGCAAAGGTTACTCTACGCAAGTTTATTCCTTTCAAGTCCTTCAATGGGATCTTCTCTCTATTGGGGTTCTTGTTGAGAATGATTCTATTAGTAGCTGCACAGGATGAGATTGACGAAGAAGATGTCGTAGAAGACGACTTTATGGGGAAATCCAGCGGAACCAAAGAAGAACGCCTTCTCATAGAAGTCACAGCTTCTGTGACTGGAATGAACATCTCTTTTTGAGAGGGACTGGACCCGAGTTTTGTGCCAAAGGAAGTTCTACGTTTGCCAGGAATGCCAGCCGGTGGTTTATTTACTACTGAAGCCAAGTCCTGACTGTTTGGGTCGGTCGAGCCTGAAGCAGAGCCGATCAAGTTAGGATTCAACTTCTGTTGTGGAGCCTGAGGAGTTGCAGCAGATGCAGTAGTCGACGAAGGTGTAACTGTTGTTGTTGAAGCTGGAATTGTTGACAGAGATTTGAATTTGGAAGAAAGCGAGCTGAATAATGACCTCGATTTACCTGAAGAAGAGTTACTTCTGGAGACATTCGGAGAAGAGTTTGGCGACGCCGAAAGGTGAGAAGCTGCAATATCGTTGTCGTTGTAGGCAAGATCGCTGGTTAGAGACGGGGAGATGAAGTTCAAACTGCCCCGTCTTTTAGTAGCGTTCTGTGCCAAAAGCTTCTGATGCTGTTGAGTCTGAGTTTCTAAAGGTTGGCTGGGAACTGTAGAAGCCGAAGATGAACGAGACCGGCCAAACTTAAATTTATCGAGTTTGGAGAGCTTTTCAGCAACTACATCTTTGCCAGCATTTTGATTGGGTGCCACGTTGCTATTGGTTGCTGCATCAGATGGAGCGGCCTGATTTGAAGATACTGGCGAAGAAGAGTTTGCTGGAATTGCAAAAGAACCTATAGAATTTGAATTTGTAGCTGCATTGGTTGATGTGTTTGTATTTGTAGTTGGGTTCGTATTCATGTTTGAATTTGCCGGTGTAGCGTCTTTCGTCTCAGTAGGGCTCGTCTTTGCAGACAACTCCTTGTCCTTTTCAGCAGCGTCGTCATCCTTGGAGTTGTTCCTGCGTTCGCCGCCGCTGACGGGAACGATATTCATCTTTTTGGTCAACTTCTTGGACTTGCCTCGAAACAACCAATCGACATCTCCATTGGATACACCTGTGTCATATTCGGATGCTAAAGATGAGCGGAGCTGATTGACTTCCGCAGCGGCGGCTCGACTGCCATTGGAGCCCAGCTGGAAAGATGGAGGACTGCTTTCTGGGTTTGTAGCCATAACACACTTCCGGAATGTAGATGTAGTATTTCAATGGAGGAAAATTGGAGGAATGAAGATAAGAAAATGGGAAGAACGAAGATACGAAGACGAGAAGAACGGTGGAGTATGCTAAATGTGGACTAGCAGATTGTGATTGATATGGCTGGTGGATATCTTGTCGTGATGCGTATCTAGAATGGATTCAAGATGGATTCAAGATGGATGTTAACGATATCAATCCTTGATTTTCGATTTCTTTATATCTCCCAGAACAATTGGAAATTGGGATAAAACGAATATTGACAGCAGTATATAACGATGCCAACAGTATACAGATCCAGGAACGTCTCTATCGTGGGATGAGATTGAGCTGTGCTCCAGTATTCGATTTCCTTTGGTAATGGAGATCTATATATACGAACTTCAACTACGTAGACAGCTATCGAGATTACAGATGTATGCAGTAGTTATGTAGCGGTGAAGGAATTGGAGATTTCAGTTACACTGGCAAAATCCTGTAGACAGCTGCTTCATCTCCACAACACCAGAGTATGGGCTATGACGACGACGGATCAGTTGGCTGCGATGGCAAACCGATGGAGATGGACTTTGATGAAATCAGGGAAGAGCTGGATTTACGTATTGGTATTTGGTATAGTGATACATACAAATAGCTGAACATAACCAAACAGGAACAGTGACATACATACAAATATGAAGTTATCTCTATACACGCATGATTCTGGCTTTTCCCATCTGGGTAGTCCGTAGCAAGCCTCAGGCTGTCAAATCATCCCTAATCAGCATTGAAAATTGAACATTGAACACAGGATAGATGCTTCACGTGGCTGTCGAGTTCCACGTAGTTGACCCCAAGTTTCGGGTACTACCTGGAACAGCTGATTGGACGGGGTTGGCTTCTGCAGGAGTCGCTGAAAGGCTTATGTGAATTTGCTTTCGGAGCCATAGCTGCTGAACACTAATTATATTCAGGAGACTGTGTAGTAGAAATAGTGTACGTTGATTGGAAGGAATAAAACAATGCAGATAGCAGCGATCCTGAACAATACCTATATTCAATTTCTATAGGGCTCAACGGTTTGTTCACCTTAGTTCGTTAGTCAATGGAAAAATATGCACAGATTGCAAAAGACATATCGATACACCGTGACCTACCTTTTCCAGATCCTCGTGATGGCATTGTCATGGACTATAGCAGCAAAGACTACGTGAATTATGGAAATGAGTCCGAGGTTAAAGACACACCATCTTTCCCATAAATAGTGAGAATCGACGTGTCCAAGGTCCGACTCAAGAGCCTGAATCTCGCTTTACTCAGCATCCACCATAGTACTTCTGATGTCAGCGTTTGCCATTATCTTGGTGGTACAAAGCCTCATTTAGGAATTCAAAAACATACCAATAATTGCCCGGCTGATTTCGTAGAGTATTTTGATACGGCTAATAACAAGGTCGATTTGTGGCCATTGAACCGAAAGAAAGAAGGTGGAACACTGACATCAACTAACTGTTGAAGTCTCAAGCATCGGACAACTGATACAACCGTACTTAGAAGCGTGAATACGATATCGAAACTTGAAACTACAACCATCGGCTTTCTGGACAACGTCTTCCATGATTTTCGAAAATTTCCCTTCCTTCAATTTCTCTGTTCATCAGAGGTTGCTGCCAAGATTCACTGCCATTACTCCATTACTTAGTTGAGCTCTGCTTCTTAATCAGAAGATAAGACAATACTGCATGAAAACGAAAAGTATCTTGAATGCAGGTAAAATGAAAGATAAGAGAAGACTGATAGAACCATAGGTCCCGTGACACCGGCATATGGCAGAATATGCATTTTGATCAGAATTAATTGTAAAACACTGTCAAGATTTGGACCACTCTGGTAACCAATTGCTCTGGACGTTTTCTAGTAGTAGAAGTACGGAGTTTGAAAACTTTGCAGACAGACCCCATCATTGGCCCCATTAGCAGAAAATTTTCTGCAGCCAATGGCGACAACTCTGGAAGACCAGATCCTGATGCTCGACTAAAGGTGACAAGATCTGTCTTTGGATTTCGCCTTGCTCTTTATTGTATTGTTACTGGCATGGAATAGCAATTAGAATTATGGGGATATTCTATATCTAAAACTACAAGGTAATCATCAAAATAAACGCAGAGACGGAAGATCATTTGAATTGTTAAGATTTTGCCAACTGTATGTTCTCTAATACAAAGTCTTTTGCAACAGAATGTCTATGTGATAGGAGTTATACACAGCTGTATACACATACAAAATGGACGGACTTATAGTGATGCTAGCACGACCACAGCCTCCTCCGTAGATTGATACATTTCATATCTCCGTTAGCACAATGATTCCAAAAATGCTAGAGACTTTGGTATAAAAGTCACCATGTTCCAGCTTTTATGAATTGAAATTAAAGGCAGATCTGGGTACCTGAAGCTCAACTACAGAAAATGTCAGCAAGTACACCAAAGATGCAAAAAGTTGTACTTGTCGCCGCTACCTCGTCTGGAATAGGTTATGTTACTTCTTTTGGAGTTGCCAAAAGAGGATACAAGGTATTCACTGGTGTCAGAAGATCGGAGCCCATGTAGCCGTTGCGTGAACACGGTGTGATTCCCTTCAAGTTGGATGTGACCTCGTTGGAAAGTGTGAAGAATGCCAAGCAGTTTATCTTAAAAAAACCGGAGATCACTACCTTGATGCATTCTACAACAATGCTGGCCAATTGTGTTCTGTCCCCTCTATAGATGTGAGCAATGAATGGTTCACACAGTATTTTGAAGTCAACGTGTTTGGTCCCATGATATTGACTCGTGAATTGAGTCCTTTGCTCATCAATGGAAAGGGTGTAATTGTGTTCACTGGTTCTATCACTGGAGTTGTTCCAATTCCATTTGCCTCGACCTATTCCACCACCAAGGCTGCTATTCATCAATGTGCCGCCAATTTGAGAATACAAATGAAGCCATTTGGCGTCAAGGTCGTTAACTTCATAACCGGTGATGTTGAGTTGTTGATATCGGCATACTGGACAAGCGAAAGTTTCCGGACTTGTCGTTCTTCAACACTCCATACACTGCTACTATTAAGGAGATAGAGCGAATGACCAAAAAAAACCTCCGATTAATCCACAGAAATTCGACAGAAAAATAGTCGACTACTTCGAGGTGGTAGTTGGAGGCAAATTTCACCTTTACAGAGGAACAACGGCTACTTACTTGAGTTTCTACTGTATGGCAATTAACCCCAGAGCTTTTGACGAAAGTCTTATGATAAAAAACTTAAAGTTGACTAATATGTACTCATACGTGGAGAAGAAATGTTCTGAATTGAAACTCGAATAGATAGCCACCTTATAGTTTTACAAGTGTACAAATGTTCATAAAATGCTCTAGTATTAGGATTTTATGAGTCTTGGTTAAAAGAAAATCTATGCGACATTGTGGAGACATCCTGATAACAGAGCCATTTCAGATCCAGTTCCAAAAAATATGAAAGGGGAAGAAACGCGAAATGGGGAAGATGTCGTGCCCCGCCCATTTTCACCGCTCCGTTGTCATACAAAATGGACAAATTGGCACTCAGGCACGACCTCACACTCGGTTCCGTGAGCCGGCTTTCGGGCTTTTCTTTATCGAAGGTCTGGCCAATTTACTCTCGCAGTAAGCTCAGGTCGTGCACGGCTCACGCTTTTGTCATCCTTAAAAAAAATCTAAACAATCAGTAGGGGAAATATCTGTCAAGCATATATAAGGGAGAGCAAATGCTTCAGAAGTAGCAGTGTATTTTTTTAGATACTTTTCTAGCAAGAAAGCAACATTTCCATATTTTCATATTTCTGTGGTTATTTCTATTATCAAACCCCGCTACTCAGCCATTGAAAGCACTATAGACCACCAGTAGTGTCACTCATATCTACTGTACTTTTTTCCACTAATAATTGTCCAGCTTAAGTCCGTCAGTTTCAATTTTGTTCTTCAATTAAATTCGAAAAACTGGACTAAACGATCTACTTTCCTATACATTCCTATTCACTCATAAACATATAGAAATTACACAACTATGTTTTCCAGATCGTTGTTGAGGACGTCGGCTCTTGTAGCCAGAAGACAAGCCCCACTTGTAGCCAGAGCCTCCGTCTTCGCTGCCATAAGGCCCGTCGGCACCAGATCATACCATGCCAAAGTTATAGACCATTATGAGAACCCCAGAAACGTGGGCTCGTTGAACAAGAACGACGCCAACGTAGGTACTGGTTTGGTTGGAGCTCCAGCCTGTGGAGATGTAATGAGATTGCAGATCCAGGTCGATCCTGAGACGGGAGTCATCAGCGACGTCAAGTTCAAGACGTTTGGTTGTGGTTCCGCCATTGCCTCGTCGTCATATGTAACAGAATTGGTCAAGGGAAAGACTTTGGATGAAGCACTCAAAATCAAGAACACAGCCATAGCCAAAGAGTTGTCATTGCCTCCAGTTAAGTTGCATTGCTCCATGTTGGCTGAAGATGCTATCAAATCTGCTGTCAAGGACTACAGATCGAAGAGACTGGTCAAACAACCTACGTTGGGTCCAGAAGCCGCTGCAACTGCAGCTGCCACAGCCTCCGTTTAAAAAGCAAACTAATGGTAGCATGTTATGCTTTATCTGACTGCGAGAAAAGATCGAAAGTTGAAGGTTCCTCAGAATCTAGGGGCGAGATTTTTGATATATACTAGCTACAGTAAACAATACTACAAGCAACATCAGCTCTTGCCAGCCTTCACTTCCCCTCTGTATAGTTTCTTTTCTCTTTGTTACTTACTATTTATTGTACAATCCTCAAGAAGCAATAATGTAGAATGATAGTATATCATCAGAAATGTAGTTCTAGAGCAGTGATGGATGATGAAATGAAATCTATCACAAATGCCGTTTTCAAAATTCAAAAGGTAGAACATCGTTGCAACTACAAATGTAGCCACCGGCAATATTCCGTTACTAAAATTATCACGAAACAAGCCGTGGTATCTCCAATTATCTCCTTACTCCTTCTATGACTCTTTGTTCATGAGAGGTGAAGGTCCTTGAAAGGGACCTGGCTGCAGGATCTCACTATTCTTCCAACCCGTTTCTTCTCCGTCTCCGTAGAACCTGATTGAGACTAGGGGCTCTAGCCCCTGAACAGTGGCGAACGCCTTAGTTGAAGTCTTTTGCTGTGAACGTACAAACCCCAAATCTGATTCGTGACCACACTCTGGAGACGCAGGTGCAACAAACCGTCGCTACGCCTATGTTGGTTCACTGACGTCATATAGATATTTACACTATGGAGGGGAAGTCTGCTTCAGAAGACAATTACCCCAATTATGGTTATCATAAGTTGACATCTAGTAATATTGTGAATTATAAGTTAGAAGTCTTGTATGGCAATTTTTTGTCTATGACTTCAGTGGACTGTTTCTGAATTATGAATCATTTTTCAGGATTCCTTCCTCGGACTTATCAACGCACCTAAATAATAGAACGTTTTATGGAGCTTTGCCCAAGAAAGTTCTCACATCCAAGTATATCTAGATAATGACGCCACAATACGTAGAATATACTTTTCGCTATACTTAGCCGTTATGCTATTTTCCTCTTGAAAACCATGCAACCTGCTCTTATCTCTAGCTGTATATACAATTCCGCAGTTGCTTCCAGCCAATAGCTGCGAGAAGAAATCGTCTTAGTCAATTTTGCAATCGCAGCTGCAACCTTCACAAATACAACGATTGCAAATATTTGACAAAGGTTCTACCCATAAAACCCAGCGTCTCGACTGATTGACGTCTATAGCTTACGAGAGCCACGTAGCCGAGAATTGCCGTACTGTTCACAATTATCCATCCTGCCCGTTTCCAGTTTTTGGAAAACTTGTGGTTCAACTTCAATAGGCCATTCACCATATGATAGGTGCCTACCCAGAGCAACGAGACTAGAGCCCAGAAGTTGATAAACTGGCCCAATTTACCCTGGAGACTGATATTTAAGTAGAAACTAATGTAGCTAAGGTTTATCAATGAACTGTCTCCATCTATCAAGAAAGGAACATAGCGGAATTTGGTGTAATGCCATAGAATTAGGGGAATCAAACAGTAGCCAGCCGCAGACATCGGAGACATTCCCAAGTAGTACAGAACCAAAGACTTGGTATATCCCAACCCTAGCACGTTGGTGATGCCGCCCAAGCCGATATCGTCACGGGTGTCGTCAGTAATGATTTCTGTGGTAACGTGCAGTTTATGGTGGTGAACCTTTTCTCGTTCTCTATCGTGCCTAAGTATGGAGCGAATAATTCTGATAAGCACACCTGAAGCTACATGAATAATTGAGGATCCCAAGATTGCGACATTCTCGAATTGCGGAATAGACATGTAGACAGCACGAGCGATTTCAAATACTTCCTGTTTGATATCTGCCAGCACCAAAGGTACAAGTGGAACAACAACTACAGATGTAAGATGGATTCCTACAAACGAAGTAAAGGTGTAGGCGCTATACTTCTGGACTTTAATCAAGACACGGAGTATGCTGTGTAACGACGAGTTGGGGGATGTGGGAAGGGCGCCAGAGCCAGAAATAGACACCACGGGCGAGAAAGAGGCGATATCCTCTTCAGTGATGATGTCTTCAATGGGCTCTGGTTTGATTTGCTGGAGCACCAACAAATCTGTCATGATAGCTGTGACAACAGTAGCTAGCAAATAGACAATTGCTCTCTAATGGTAAATATCAAGTAAGTCACAATAAGCTAAACTTCTAAGCTTCAAGTATCTCCTGTTGGGTAAAGAAACCTCTGAATCATTCAATCTTTCAAAGTCTGCCAATTCCATATTGAGGCCCGCAATAAAGGGAAAGGGCCCACTGCCTGCACACAGACCACGCATCAAGCGAGACAAATAAAGAGGGCGATTTCAACGATTAAAATGCCAGGCTATTATGTATTATTCCTTTAATCCCATTTCCAAGGTGTTGATAGATACAACAAGTAGCTTTTTTCAATAACGTCTCAAATATATATATACACACGAATACACGGTGCAGCGCATGTCATCATCTACTTTTTCACAGACCAGATCGCAGGCGCTCAGCTTGGAAAAACAGACGGAAGCGCTTTTGGCGCGGTACTCCAATTTCCAGAACCAGAGTTCTGTAGATGCTACCGAAGAGGAATCGCAAATCTTCAACTCCATCCAGGAAACACTAGAAAAACGTGATGTGACGCTTTCAAAGTTGAACCGCATCAGCGACACCATGGACACTTTGCTGACGTCCAAGTTACAGCAGTTGACTCGTCACAAGGAGATTCTCAGCGACCACAAGGCCTCCTTCAGCAAGATCGCTGCCAACATCGAAGAAGAACGCAACAGAAACAACTTGTTGTTCTCGGTGAGGTCGGATATCAATGCGCACAGACAGCAGCGGACAGCTACTGATGAGAACAACTCCGATGTCTACGTCTTGGAAGAGCGCCAGAGAGTCGATAATGCCAATACCTTTGCTGATCGACTCTTGAATCTGGCGTACCAGACACGTGATGAGCTCTACAACCAGCGCCAGTATTTGAATAATGCTCAGCTGAAGATGTTCAGTACTTTACAACAGATTCCAGGTATCAATGTGTTAATCTCCAAGATCAACACGCGTAGAAAGAGAGACACGTTTATTTTGGCTACAGTGATTGCGGGTTGTATCTTGTTACTATTCTTCTTGTAGATAGATATTACGATAGTGATTGAGAAAGTGGTTGCGAATTTAATGCGAAATGGATATCTGCAACGACTAAACGGATCGAGAGATAGGAAAAGATAGATGTTGATACCAAGATCAAATGAACAATAGCCATAATGATAACCATCGATAACGATAGATACCATACAATAGGGACTGCATTTCAAGTCACATAACACCAGATAACACATCTAACATTGTTGGTACCATGATCTTTGCACCCATTTGCGCCATACACACTTACAGCTGAGGATATGTTTCAGAATATAGTGGTTACTTTCCCTACTTTCAGGATACATCCCCACGCTTATGAGCCTTGATAATATCGCAAACAGAACCAAGTAGAGTTCTGCTTAAGGGGTAGAGACGACTGTGTGCAGGCATCAAACAACCACCCCCCACCTAACTTTGAAATGTGGGAAATTATTCACATTTTCGATCAGGTTTTGCTAGAAAAAGTCTGATATGGACGATTGTGGATCATTGTCACCCCCGGTGTCAGTTTAGTTGAAATAGTGACATCTTTGGCGTGGTTATTCTTACCAATAGTCTTTATTAGCATATTGTAGATTATAGGGTTCACCCCCTTCAACATCGCTATGACCAACCGGCAACAGGAAATAGCTACTCGAATAGCTGCCATCAAGTTGAAGCGAATCCAGGAGCTTAATACCAGGATACGGGAGACCTTGAAAAGAGAGCGAATCCCTACTTCCAGCGCATGCCTACAGTAAGTAATCGATTTTTATCGATGCTGAGAGTAGTCTCAGACTATCAAGCTATACAACTCGGATTATATCAGCTCGTCCATATAGACTATTTTTGTCAGTACTACTAACACTTTCAGATTAATCAACCATATTGAAGACACCCCGGATTATCTTATTCCTTACCTCTGGTCGCTTCCATTGGAACAGAACAAGTTTGCACGGTACCAGCAGATGAAGGCTCTACAATCACGACCGGGACTTCGAGACAGATCCGAGTGTTGTACTATCATGTGACCCACAGACGCTTGCAAACGGTAGCATTTATGTTATCGACTTTACCTTATAATCCCCATATTTCATGAATTATCCCTATAGTCACGCATTCCATTACATTTGTATATTTACTCAATGACAATAACAGCTTATCAGAGAATTGTAGTACTAGATGTAGATATTATCGTATTAAAAAATTATTATAGAAACAGTATTGAACCAGATTAGATTGTTGAGTAGGTATTCTAGCCACCAAGCTGTGCCTCTTGCTCTTTCTCACTGATGATGATGTTATTCAAATGTTCCTTGTTCTCCTTTGCTGCTGACACATCTACCTTCTTCTTCTTCTTCTTATTGGTCATATGAGGCAATCTTCTGGATCTGGAAGCGTTTTCAGCTGGTACTTGTTTCTTTTCAGCACTGTCAAAATCGTCTGCTTGTTTATTAGTTTCCTTTTCTTCAGTTTCTTTTTCTTTGGTCTCTTTTTCTTTAGTCAAATCATTGATACTCTTGTTTCCCAACGTGAAGTCAGCTTCCTTTTCGTCTTCACCACAGCCGCAGTCATAGTCTTCCAAGATATTTGTACAATCGTACATCGGTTTTTTCAATCTTTGATTCACTTTATTGTGAATGTCACAACCCCACATGGCAGCATTTTTCCTTGACAGAGTCTGCGGTGGAAACTTGTTCAACAACTTACGGAAGTGTCTAGCGCAGTCTCCACAGGGATAAACCTGGGCGAACAAATTAATGTATTGGTTCAAAGTGGACTGTTCTTGTTTGGTAGGCTTGTCTGGATATCTGGCCAAAATGGTATGGAATAACTTCCAGGCCGCATTACCCAACTGAGCCTTCAAGGTCTCGTCAGCCATCTTGGGCATGAACGGAGTTTCAGTGAAGCCATCTTCCAGGTCCAGTTCCATTTTCTCGGCATAATTGGGTTTTTCCTTGGACTTTTTCTTTTCTCCATTTTTGACATGTTCATTCGTTAAATCCGAAATCGAATCGCTGACTTCATCCTTAACGATTTCTTCACCTTGATCGTGAGTCAAGCCTGAAATGCTGTCCGATGGAGATTTGGCCTTGTCTTCACTTTGTTCGGCCAATGGAGGTCTTTCTATCAGAGAATCCTGTTGAACTTGTTGCAAGGCACTAAAGTTTTGTAGATTAATAGGAGAAGAAAATCCTAAAGAGCCAGCGTTGCCTCCAGAAGACGACATGTAGTAGACAGAGCTTACAATGACAAACAAGAGGAACGTCGTGACTAACGGTCTACGGATTTTGAGCATTGTGTAGTGTCAATGTCTGTTTGGTATTGAAAAGTTTGGGTGAATTCCAATTGAGGGGATGTTCTGATGAGCAATGATAAGCAATGATGATCTGAAAAGTTAAGCAATGAAAAATGAATATCAAGAGTATCAATAATGCCAAAAACTGTAAGAATTATGTCAGCAATATGAAGAACAGGAAATGTCAGCGATTGCGTTTATGGAACACGATAAAGAAAGGTTTTGTGAAAATGATTAAATAGTTTCTCCTTTTAAGTAGAGACACTTCTATTTCGGCAGTTACTATTTTAGGCAGTCGCAACGAGCAATATATCTATCAAGATTAGAATATGCAAGTACAAGAATATGCAAAAATCAAAATATCAAAGTAGTTTCATGGAAATATACAAATATGTAAATATGACTACATGACTATACCTATAGAAGACGAGAATACGAGATTGACTTTCTTAAAAGGATGTTAGATAAAAATATAAATTGTTATTTTGGCAAATATTTCTGAATTTATGTGCAATTTTTTAGAGTATACTCAAATACAGACAACACATGATATCTTAACACTTAATTCTAATAGTGTTCTTCAATTCTACAATACAATCTCTTTAAATGTTATATATATAAAAGATGTTTTACAAAAATAATCAAGAAATGAATTTATGTAGTTATTAACGAGTTAATAATGAAGCGTTTCCACCTATGCGTTCTTCTTGGAGAGAATTGCTGCATCCAATACACCCGGCAATGGTTCACTCCCGATGGAAAACAACAATTGTATACCACCTACCAAGAGGACAACCAATGCCAATCCCGACCACAAGAAAAGGTTGGCCTCCGCTGAGATGTCAATCTTGCTGCAGTCGTAGCCAACCCATTTGGTGGTCTTGGACTTGGCCTTATCGAATGATGGTTTACAAGAACAGCCCCATTTATCAGAACTGAGTGCTACACAAGAGCCATGGCCAGAACACGTAGAGGTTCCGGCGTTACAGGCGTCTTCTGACTCGTAGAAGGCAGTACCAGCAACTGTACCTCTCTTAGACATACCGTTAGACTGGAATACCTTGTTCAACTCGTCGCCTCTCTTGTTCAATCTGGCGTTGTGGTGCAAACCCATGTCCTTACGAACAAGAACGGTGATGTCGAACTGTTCAGACAACTTTACCAAATAGTCAGACAACACTTTCTTAGAGAAGTTGTATGTAGAGGAGGTATGACCTATCTTTCTTGCTAACGACAACAACGAGTCCAAAGACATGATCACGACCTCGCTGTTTTCAACCTTTGTGTTGCTCAAATGGACTAATTGCGACAACTCGTTGATGAACAACTTGTCGTTGATCAAGTTGATCGTAGAAGGACTGAAACCAACATCGACAACATCAATGGCCATTTCAGAATTTCCAAAATGGCTCTTGTACGACTGCCAGATACGCAACAATTGTTCGTTGAAGTATCTGAAGTGGCGAACGGAAGTTGACTCCGGCTCGGAGGTGTACATGATCATTTCCTTCGTCAAGTCTACCAATGAATAATCTGCATGGCTGCCGAGGAAATGTCTACGAAAATTATGAATAACGGAGTTCAAAGTTGGTGATGCTGACTTGGTGTCAAAAATGTTGTACGAGGGCTGACGGTCCCAAAAGAACTGCTCAGGAGTATCAACCCCATGGATAGTCACTATCAACTGAGGCAACACTGGAACATTCTTTCTCAACACGTGCTGGTGTTCAATGAATTCAAGCTTGCTCTCGGCATCTGGACCCAACTTGTAGTGCTCAGTGGCATCGAAACGGTCAAGAAAATAAGCCTGAAAAGCGCCAAGGCTGACTGTTGGACTGACGTTGGAATTGGCAGTGTTCAATTCATAGATTGAAGCTACGCCCAGCGAAATGTCAGAAACTCTACGAGCAGAATCACTGCCGTCGGAACTTTGTGCATAGTCTCTTGTGTCCGATGAAGCCGAAGCCAATGAGACGCTTAACACCGACGCAATTGCAATGGCGAGATTCAACACTTTCATGATGTCGATGTGCTGGTAGATGTGAACAAAAGAATAAGATTAGATTATTAAATTGAGCATTTAGTTGAGAGTTGAAGTACTCTTTTTTCCGACCCTCGCGGTGTGCATACAGTAAAGAAAGAATTGATTCTGACTGCGTATCTTATCAGGTCAGATGGGGACGAGAGACCCATGGTAGAAATATTGATGAATTATAAGAGAAAAATGGCGTATAGTAGTAAGTGGTAGGCAACATATCTACAAGTATAATACATGGAAATAGTAGAAAAAAGTTGCCATATCATTGAAGTATTTTTTTTGCCGTAGTCATGAAGTAATTGCACCATTTCTCTCTACACCATACTTAAATTTTGATCCCATTTATCTATACATCCTATACATCTATACACCTAGAACATTTCGTCCAACGTGATGGTTGGACTCGAAGGATAAACGAGCTTTGCTTCCAGCAGTTGCTTGTTGATGTCAGCGGTATTCAATTTCAATTCGGGTTTGAAAAGGGTTCTCGTGAGCGATCTTGTTCTAGACATACTTGTGGTACATTCTGGGCTCTTATCTGACAACTCGACAGAAGCAACCTGGTTATTAAATTGGGGAAGAATCTCGTTTTCTTCATTATAGCTACTGACGTCTATTCCGATCTTGGATAAGTCTCTGATGACATCGAACGGATGAGGTTCGGGCTCGTTATAAAGGTATTCTGGCTCTTTTCCATCCTCACGACCACCGCCATTGTGAAAGTCCCTGAAGTTGGCTAGAGTCTTTGCGACATTGAGGTTTTCGTTATTGGACTTGATGAGCGCATCAGCAGACTTTGATCTTGAAAGCAAGTTTTCCTGAAGGGACACCTTGACGTACGGGAACAACGAGGTTAGGGAATTTTTCAGATCGGAAGTCAAGTATTGGTAGATGTTAAGGGCGGTATTTTCGTCTTTCAAAATCACAATGATTCTATTCAAGAACGGAAGATTCGACCAGTGATCGATATGATTTAAATAGTAGTCGTTATCGTTTTTGTTGTCCCGTGCAGCTTCTGTCTCCAAGTTGAGAATGGAAATCTTTATCTGGTCAGCAAGCGAGAGCTTGCGGAAGTTGGGTGAAAAGTCCACATGTTTGGACTGGGTATTGACAAGAAAGTCGTTTTTGTGGAGATTGTTAATGATTATCGTTGTTTTAGGCAAGCTGGAGGACACTAGCGATGCGGCCGACGACAAGGGCGACCGCGGGATGGAGATGTCTCTTTGGGCCATATTCTATTGCTATTTGGAAGATAGCAATACGATGCTATGTCTAAGATAACTACAGTAGATGAGCCGAGTCGGGCTTGGCACGAATCAAAGCAGCGAAATCACAGGGAACTCTGGTACGGTGAATAAGGAAGCAGCTCAAGCTGAATTGGTGGGATAGGCTTCTAGCACACAGATATATGGAGGGAGTGCTAGGATGAAAAATTAGACAACACAATATGACACTATGACGCTATGGAGCTCTAGGAGGTACACTAGTAGAAAGATGCGACACAGTATACACAATATATATGAGATGTATATTCTTGGGAAACCAGCTCCTAAATACAAATTCCAATTGTTCAAAGTCACCGGCTATAACTCATATTTATTTAACTTCTAAACTTCTATCGCTATGTGGCACGGTTATCCGCTGTGTACAGGCTCTGGGGTTATCCGCAAATATAGCCTTGAGCAATTAGATAGTCAGGCGTGCACGTGACGCTCGGCACCGAAAAGAATTGTCCCCAAGCGCGAGATTTACACTTATAGCGACACCGCCTGGGCCTAGCTGGTGTAGTCATTTATTGTGCCAGAAGCATCGGCCACAATTATCTCCTGGCAGAATATCCGCTGCAATAAGTAGACGTCATTTTTATTGGCGATGCTTCAGTTTTCCTTCTCCGCTAATCTGGTTGACTCGGTAATCTGCTGAGTTCACTTATATGTACTAAATGTAGGGCTTCTGCACCCATTTTGTTCACTGCATTAGCGCCGGCTATTCTTCTTTTTCAGCTTTGGCAATCTCTCTGGCGTGTATTCTGCAATTGTGGTTATATGTGATCTTCTTGACAATGCCAGCGAGTGGTTTCCAGCCTGAGGGAGCCAGGGACTCCACATTTGCGGATCCCGCGATAGATCCACCGATGTAGGTCTGGCCCACGGCTGCTGGCTCCGCAGCCATAAGAATATTAACCATGACGATTTCCTCTAGCATTATGTGATACAAATTACTTTCTCTAGGTTTTTATTACGTCTATGAAATGTTCGGGCGCAATGGACTATATATCAAAATAGATATCGTAGTGAAGGCTGCATTTGGGGTTGAATTGAGCTCCGCAATGTTTGCATTTCATCTCGGAGCTGGCAGCGTATTCCATAAAATTCCACTCCCGGTGACACTGTCCACAGAGTATCACGGGGGTGCCCTCCAACTCTGCCCGGGCCCACCGCTGGATCTCGTGCCCGGCCAACTCCTCGTGACATTTGTAGCATGGATAATAAGTACGGCAACATTTGAACTTGATGGCGATGACATCTACATCAGAATGATAATGGCTACATCTGGTAGCTTCGTCCACTAGCTGGCCCCGAAGGTAGACCCCCTCCCCGACCATCTGTTCCTTGGCAATCACCGTCTTTGTCATTCGTTTCTCGTGCAATAGATAGACCCCTGAATGTGACTGAAGGTGCAAGACTATTCCAATAATTTTCTCTTTTCCAAGTTCTACACTGGAAGTTAATCCATTAACTCTGTGAAAACCTGAGTGTGACAATCGCTAAATCTTTGGTTGGACGTGCACTCCTTCTAGACTCATAAACGACTCAAAACCAAAAAGCGACTTAATCTGCCTCTTCGAGTTTGCACAGTCATAATATTTCATATCATTCCCATTTTGACCCCTCGTGCCTTTTCGAAATGTATCCTACTTTAGTCTACACCTTAGTAACCTAATTATTTGGCGATTCTCATTACCCGAAGTACCATTTGTATGCGAGCTCTAAATTTCACTGCGAGCTCCCCTCATGCCTACCATTCGGGGATTGTATATGTATTTGTATAACCATATCCTCAAAGGTTTCATGCGGGGACATCTTAGAGCGCCATAATTATCACCACTTGAAAATTGTTGTATTATTGAAACTTTTGGTTTTAACTTTGTCTCTAGTAGAAATCAACTTCCGCATATATATAAGAGAACATTATGGAATTCCGCTCTTGAATGTAGCTGTACTAGTATTCCCTGACAAGCAATAGTCGTTGTAAAGTTATCTTTTGCTTTTTCAAATATCGGCTTTCCCAACCGATGCAGATTTACCGATGCTAACTAGCCGATAAATATTTATCTCAAGATCGGCAACGTGTTTGAACTCAGCTCAACAACCGAATGGCTACGCGCTTCAGTTTATTGTGTTCTACAACGCAAAAGTCTGATGCTGGGCCAACTAGGACAAATTGATAGACCCTACAAAGGGCACGAACTCGTTGAACCCATCATATACTCCAACCATTTCACCCACAAAAAATACGCGACTCAAATAATTGTGGGGGGACAATGGCTAGGAAGTACAACTATCGCTTTGTAATTAGTTCTTTGTATTGCCAGACAATTAACCCTCGACAGGAGTAGACAACCCTGCCCGAGTGACATTGTTCGCAGACCCAACACCGACCCAACATCCCATAACAATCAAACAGAACAATACCAGCGGCTACCATTCATGGCAGTCTCACAACGCAAAGCTGGAAGGTAAGGGTCTGCCATTGACGTATGAAATTGTCATTTTACATCAACATCCCATTGACCCTTTTGATGACAATCGCACAATGAAGGTCGAAGCATAATAGACACAAGCGGGACTTCATCATAAAATCCACAAAGTCTTCAACTCCACGTAATTCGGGATTCAATTATTCGGGGGTGGGGAGATTTCCCCACGAATCCTTCCTTATATGTCCTTTTGCACTAGAACCATACATTAGCCTAGACTTAGAAAATAAAGATTCTCGTAAACTTGTTCATAGAAGGTCAATAATACCAGAACCCAGAAATGCAGTTTAAAGTCGAGATATTAAGATCCATTGTACTATTCCCCACCTACCATCAGTTTTGTTTTCTTGACAATACGGCCTCTTTTCAAGAAGCTAGAGTTTGCTCACGAACCCCGTTCAACGATTGCGAGTATTATTTCATATGGACACTTTGCATGAACAAGTATGGCTACAAATGAATTATAGGGATCCAATAGGACATTTATGTTCTTCAATGGTGTTGGACGAATCAGTGCAAAAAGGAAACGCGATGTAAACAACCACACGTATGACTTATTGTTCAAACAAAAAAATTGATAAGGGGTATCGACAATAAAGAACAAGCGGGACCCTGCTCAACGTATGTGCGTATTCGAGAACGTAGAGACAACGCGCCGCCTTACATATTTTGTATCGTAGACAATTCTGCCTACAATCTGAATATTTACATCAACAGGTATCAATAGCTGAGAAAAGCAAACCAGAAACTACTCTCATCTTTTGATAAGTGGGAGAGAGTTTACAAGGTTTTCTACTCCATACATATCTCGATTTAGACCAAATTAATTTAATCCCCTTCATTGGAGCTGTAGATGAAAATGTGTCCATTTTTGTGCATTTGTGTGTTAAAATTTCTTTTCTCTAAAGGGAGAATTTTTATGCACTGTATAATAATGCAGCTCTATTGTTTTTTCGCAGGACATCATATTACGTATCGAAGAGTTGTCTGCCGGATATTATTTTCCAAATTATATCTCATCGATATGGGTCAAGAGTATATATTCTAACTATCTTCCGAAGAAATGATTCAGAGGCATTGCCCAAGAACCTCCCCATATTTTCGATTAGTAGCAGATGGAAACAGTACTCATATAATTGTTCTTATTTATTATCGCAACAACAATCTATACCCAAAAACTTGTAACCTCTCTCTTATACCCCTCTACCCATTGTACTTACAAATACCCAACACATTCAACCACACACAATGTCATCCCTTCAATCTCCATTCTCCTTCAGCTTCCCAACACTCGCACATACCAGCTCTACGCCAATGAGCCAAACTTCAGACGATGTGATTGGAAACACATTCTCTGACAACACTTCTGATGCAGTGTTGAACAAGTTGCAAATTATGAAATCAAAGCTCAGCAAATTGGACCATGGTTCGCACCTTATATACGAGTTGAAACAGCTCATAGAAGAGTCCTACCAATTGATAATTAACAACAATAACCTTAGCAACATCGGACACAAATACAATAACTCACTCCTTAAATGCAATTTTAACGACATTGCTGATGACTTCACAACTCCTGTAGCATACAACGGGGCAGATTACCAAACACCACCACCAAGCACCATCCAACCATACCAGACTCCCATCAAAAAAATCATCGATTACGAAAGCACATACAATATTAATAATATACCCAGAAACTTGGGTAAGCAGACACAAATAATACACCAGGCGGACAACGCAGACTACTTACTTATGAACACGAATGAACTTGAATACTTGGATTATGCATTTTTGAACTGTAATCACCAGATGGTGGAACTGTTGTTTGAAGTTAACTTTGAATTGGAATAATCGGTTAGGCTATTTATTAAGATTGATTGGTTTTATTACTGTTTTTTTGAAGGGATTCAAGGTTTCTGCACTCGGGTTGTAAAGATCGCAGGAATGCAAGCAGATGGAGTACACTCTTTCATCAGATCCATTTTGTGCGAAAAAGAATGCCTGAAGCATTTTTACATACGGATAAACTTTCTATTCTATCCAATTCAGATGGATGTCTTGTTTTTGCTTTTTTTGTTTGTCAATTTCATCGTTTGATTGATTCTTCGCAATATCTTTAGGTAAAGTTTTATAGTCATAACGCAGCGTGTCTGCAAATGAATGTATGATAGTGAATACCTGCAGAAATCGGAACGATATGACATGAAATGAAACTAGGAAGGGGGCAAGTTGGTTAGGAGATCTGCTGTGCGTAGTAGGAAAAAAGGAGGAATTGCTGGCGATATTTTCTAAGGTGCAAATGACAAGAAATTTGACAATATCCGGCTACATAATTAGAAACTTTAATTTAAATCGAAACAAGTCGATTTTTTTATTTACATAGGTTACAACCACTCTTGATTTCGAGAGTGTTATCTGTAGATCTTCTAACAAACTTGCCCCTGAACACAGATTTCAATAGGTATGTCCACATCTGCAAGAATTGGCTTATCGTGGTTAAAAGAACCCCCTTTACGCTAGAAGATCTCCATACACATTTGGCAACTCTGTCGAGAATCTGACATTAGCGAGGGGATAGTTGGAGGAAGGGGTTTAAGGCGATTCTTGCAGAGAGTTCAACTTTTAATTTACGAACGGATGCGTTCGTGTTTCAGTTAGCACGAGATCTAGGCGTCCAATAAGTGGTACAACTTCAGAAAGAATTGACCAAGCAGTTGTGAAATTTGCTGAGAAAAGTTGAGTTGTCCTGGTGAAATTTTGCATGCACCGGACACAGACCCACATGGTTCCGGTTTTGTTTTAGTTTGTGGGTCTAAGAGAAAGATTATTTGAAATGGAATCTTCCATGCAATATTGGTTTCGGAGAAAAATCCGGTCGGTGCGATGAGATATGTACACCGACAATAATTTCGAGGTTGGCAAGAGCATAAGATAGCATACTATAATATGATACAGCAAAATATAATATATATACTTTGATAATAAGATGGGGCTTGATAATACGGAAATGTAATGGAGATATAACAAAGCAAAAAGCAAGACCACCAATAGCAATGTAGCAAAGAGAGGGTAAAGTGGTTTAATGTTCAGACGACTTAACAAGAACAGTCTCTCGCTTGCCGGTAGTTTAGTGAAGGGTTTTTCCATTCCACCTGGAATGAGACAAGAAGGACAGAAAACGCAGCCGTCGCTTCAAGATGCAGATACAATGGAAATATCATGGTGGTGAAATTCACTAAAAAATCGTTAAAAGAAAAGACACTGCAATCGACCAGCCGACCAACTGTTGGTCACGTTGCGATGGGCCTTCAATTGCCGTTCATGTCCGTGTAACGAAACGCGACTAACGACCGGCCAAGGCGTGTCGATGCTGCGCTAAATCAGGCTAAACCAGGTCCAATCTAGTTCTTCCAGTTAGGCAACTGCATATACCGATTGAGGTTGATGCATTGGAAGTCGACGGGTATTTATAGATAGCACGTGACATAGAATCATGTGCACCCATTCGCACTTGGACGTGGGAATACTTGGAGCGTATTGTCGAAGTAACTAGCGAAGGCTGATGAAGGCAGAATGAACGTCTCTTTGTGTCTCACTACGCCGAGGCTCAAATAATCGGGAAAAGAATAGCACATGTACTCAGAGATTACGTGATTTCAAGATTCCTAAACTTTTGGTTCTGGTGATGGTGTTTACTCGTGTTTAGCTGTTGTGCACCCACTTATAGAGTTCACGTGAGTTCTGCGAGTGAAGAAAGTTTGTGCGAGAGCTGCAGAGGCTGTATACAAGATAATGTTTGTTTATTTGTTTATTAAAGTTGGTTTTGTGAGAAACGCGACCCGTGATCTTGACCAAGGATACCCTGGTAAGGCCATCCGAGTCAGTTCCAGTTGAACGGATCTGGCAATGCCCATACAGGAGGATCGCAAGCGTAAGCCCCAGGCATCGCAAGTGTATGTGTGATAGCGCGACCGTACCCCGATGGGCTTATTGTTTACGCTGGGAAGTGAAATTTTCCTGCTGAGCTTAGGCAGAGATGAGATTTTTTAGAGAGCAAGCGTGTATTATTTGTTTGGATCAACAATTAAGGAGAGGAGATTCTGTAGCAGAGTTTGCGTGTGAAATCTAGTAGAATTATTTAATTTGTGCTGTAGAGCTATAGATTTGTTTTGGACCAAGCGTTTTATGTTCATCTTCCACTTCTTCTGTTATTCTTCTTCTTATTCAACATCTCTTACTACCCTCGTTGCTATACTTGTTGTTGAATTTTATCCTATTCTGTTACCACAGGCAACTTGCGCGAAGTTGTAATTATAGTACACCGACATACATACATTCATAGAACTCGAGTTCGTTCAGTTCAGACTCCAACTTTTGTTTACCAAACAATAACTACTATCGTTAATCCTGACTGAACCCTCGCCATTCCTTTCCATTCGTCCCGCCAAAGACGACACAGACATCCAACATAAGTATCATTGCAAACATCGCTGTACATTGACTTTTTCAGGGAACAAGAACTGAAAAACTGAAAATTCGCAAGACACAAAGTACTTCGAAGTAGAACAATTTCCAAGTTTTGCACGGAATCATATATTCATCAAGCTGTAATATTCACAAGATCGAAGTATTCATAGACGGAGTCTTATCGAGTATCCTATTTACGACACGACACAATTTTGCTATTTGTTAGTGTTCAAGTTTGTCCCGTATATAAATCTACTTCTCATCGAATTTGTATTTGTGCACTTAGAAATTCGCGGTTTTTAAAGAATCTGAAACGATTTGGCACCGAATCCTTTCTGTTCAATCCGTTCTTCAGCAACTGCAATTTGGTGTTTACCTTTGAATTTTGGGCATTGACTTTAGATTTCAGGCGTTTCGTACTTCTTTGTGGACCATGAGAACGTTCAAACATTCTGGTGGACCTTCCGCCAAAGGCGTGTCTTCCAACGATGAGAACAATAATCGCATGTCGTCAAGAATAATAAAGAACAAGTCCGTCTCTCACACCCACTCGTCGTCGATCGACAAGAGGGAAGTACTTGGTGAGTTGAAGCCAGAAAACTCGATCCAACAATCCAGTTCTACAGTAAAAAAGACTGCCGTCAACAAGTCATTGGCTCCCTTGACAGGCAACTCTTCAAAAATCCAGATCTATAAACAGCAACAACAACTACAAAGCCTATTAATTCAAAATCAACAAAGTCAACGTTATCAATTCAAGAAACCTCGTATAGACAATATCTTGAAACATGGCGCCAGCTCCATCTCTACTTCTACCTCTGACGAGTTGGATGAAGAGGACGAAGTTGATGAATACGACTTTGCTGACGAAAACAAGGAAAACATCCAAGCGCATAAAAACAATCAGTTCCATCAGAATTCAGACGATGTAGTCAACGACCATTTCGATCGAATTCTCCAAGAGGGAGAATACCGAAACGTAGAGAGCTTGGACCCTGCCACAAGAGCCCGTTTTGAGAACTGGGTTAATGAGGAACAGACTCGTGCATCGTCTGAGTCCACCGATAAGGACTTGTTGCTGCCAGAAGATGGTCTCGAGTCTCAAGAAGCGGAAAAATTCGATAACCAACCCCTTGTTGCTGAGCCTGAAGTAAGTGCTCGTCACTCTTCTGACAATACTCACATCGCCATGGAACCCATATGGACTCGTAGTGTAGCTGAAGAACTTCATTACGTAATCCAGAAGTACTCCCGGTCCACTTTGGATGAAAACGATGAAGATACATTTGATGTCACCATGGTGGCGGAGTACGCCCCTGAGATCTTCAACTACATGCGCGAGTTGGAGAACAAATTAGTGCCCGATCCAAACTACATGGATAACCAAGATGAGTTGAAGTGGGAGATGAGAAGCGTGTTGATCGACTGGGTTGTGCAAGTGCATAGTCGGTTTAACCTCTTGCCCGAAACTCTCTTCTTGACAGTGAATTATATTGATCGTTTTCTTTCCAAAAGAAAAGTGTCCTTGTCCAGATTCCAATTGGTGGGAGCTGTAGCATTATTCATCGCGGCCAAGTACGAGGAAATAAACTGTCCTACCGTACAAGAAGTGGCTTACATGGCCGACAATGCATACTCCATAGACGACTTCTTGAAGGCTGAGCGGTTCATGATAGACGTGCTTGAGTTCGACATGGGTTGGCCAGGTCCAATGTCGTTCTTGAGAAGAACATCCAAGGCTGATGACTATGACTATGAGACCAGAACTCTAGCCAAGTACTTCTTGGAAATTACCATTATGGATTCCAAGTTTGTAGCATCTCTGCCTTCCTGGTTGGCAGCTGGGGCTCATTATCTATCCCGCAAGTTGTTGAACCGCGGAGGTTGGACCGAATTGCATGTCTTCTACAGTGGCTACACCGAGTCACAGTTGCGCCCTTTGGCCGAAGTCTTATTGCTGAACTGCCGCGATGCCGAAACCAACCATAGGGCCATCTTCGAGAAGTACCAGGAAAGAAGGTACCGTAGAAGCTCGTCGTTTGTCCAAGAATACTTAGAAACTGTTGAGCAGTAAACAAGACACATTACTCCATTGCATTCACTCCCCGCTACATTGTATACTAGCACTTTCCAAAATTATCTTGCATTCCAACCAACGGACGATTGGTGTTCGTTTTTCATTTTGGTTATACTTACTAATTCATTGCATCATTGCATTCTATTCTTATTTACTTTCTATTCTTGTATTGAATAAAGGAAGCATCAGATTATAGTATAAAGTACTCTGTACCAATTGTAGGATCGCTGTAAATAATTAGTTTAACTGCATGTCATGTGAACCTATTTTACTACAATTCTACTATTTGTTGTAAGTTCTAATTAATGATTGCAAAGCCCAAATTCGGATCGGTTGCACTGTCTTATACATTTCCTGCAGATAACAACACATACTCACCATCGCTTTTTGAAAATTTACAGTTCAATCCCCTAAATTAAATATTAGAGAAGAATAATAATACGACTATAAAGTTAATATTCTTTTGCTCAGACATCCAGACTACATCTGTTTCTAAACTTTTGCCACAATGTCTTCCAGATTATTCGCTGCCGCTTTGAGCAAGCAAGCTGCTGCTGTTAGCAGAAGAGTCACTTTCCAATCTGCTGCTTCCAGGGTTGCCCCACAATTAGTTCGTTTGGGAGCCTTTGCTGGCTGTAGAACTTTTGCTACTTCGAGAGTCACCATGACCGAATCTGGCAAGCGTTTGAAAGAAGTTCTCAAGTCGGAATTGAAGATTAGCAATGCCATTCCCAACGAATTGGACTCTTCGTACAAGGACTTTATCGACAGAAATGGCTTCCAGATTCTCGAGAAAGAAGGTACTTCCAACGTTCAATTGATTAAACAAGGTGACAATGGCGAAACTATTCGTGTTTTCTTTGACATTGACGAAGTCACAGATGTTCCAATGTCGCAAGCTTCAGAAGAGGGCGTCGAGGCTGAGTTTGAAGAAGGTTTCGAAGGTGAAGCCGAAGCCTTGGATTCGTTGTTGTGCAACATCAAGGTTCTCATTGAGAAGCCAGCATCCAATGACGGTTTGTTCATCAACTTATTTTTGCAGAACACTGAAAACTCGTTCATGATCGACTTTGTCAACCACCAGGAAGACGTCAAGCAATTCTTGGAAGAACAGATCTTGAAGACAGGTGAGTTCATCGACAAGTTCAAGTACCAGGGTCCAAGATTTTCGGACTTGGACGAGTCCGTTCAAACAGAATTTGAGAACTACTTGGCTGCTAAGGGCGTCGACGATGAGTTGGCTGACTTCATCATCTCCTACAGTGAGTTCAAGGAAGAAAACGAATACAGATCCTGGTTGTCCAGCTTGACCAAGTTCTTGAGCTAAGAGAAACTCTACCTATTACCTGTAAATACTTTATTATGAATATAATGTACTTTGTATATACCATCAAAACTAACGTAGATATTCCTATTGAATTTCAAACATCATATAGATATACTAAGCACATATATGTGGTAACTATACGTGAATATATACACAATATATATAAGATATCACAAGTATATCATTATTTCATTTGCACAGTCAAACAACCATACATCAAATAAAACGTCAATCCCACCAACCAATGCCATAAATAAGAAGCTAGATGCTTCCTATCGTATTCCATACTATACAAATCACGTGAAGTTAGATTTTCTAGGGCTGTTGCCCTAAATGAAATTTACTTGCGCACGAAAAATTTTCCACAATACCCATACTGTCTGGCGAGACCACCAAACCTGGTTTTGCTTTATTTGGTACTTGTCAACAAGGTAGTTGTTATACATAGTTAATGTCCCTTCTACAATAGATACACGTACATAATGTCCACCGAAGCTTCTGTTTCCTACGCTGCTTTAATCTTAGCCGACGCTGAAGTCGAAATCACCTCTGAAAAGTTGTTGGCCATCACCAAGGCTGCTGGTGCCGATGTCGAAGCCGTCTGGGCTGATGTCTACGCTAAGGCTCTTGAAGGTAAGAACTTGAAGGAATTGTTGTTCTCTTTTGCTGCCTCTGCCCCAGCTGCTGGTGCCTCTACTGGTGCCGCTGCCTCTTCTGGTGCCGCTGCCGAAGAAGCTGCTGAAGAAGCCGTCGAAGAAGAAAAGGAAGAATCCGACGATGACATGGGTTTCGGTTTGTTCGATTAGAGAATTTGTCTGACATTACCATTAAAGAATCAACGTCATTTACTCACCCTCAAGAATAATAGAAAACTGTCTTGTTCAAGCTCCATGAGCCGCTAAAGCTCATCTAATATATAATGTTTATATATTATAACGATCATGTATCATATTATACGTTATATTTGAAATTAATGTAGAATCCAACAGGCTAGAAAACACATTACAGTAGAAGTAAGGGCCGTGATATTCTGCTTACAGCAATTTACATATGTATGTTGATATGACTCAGTAGAGCCACTACGAAGGATCTAAGAGCAAATAACTCGTAGAATGCTACCGGAAGAATCACTACTGAAATATAAATGATTTACGATAAACAATTAACAGCCTGAATTAATCAGATTCTTTATCACAACTGCTCTTTGCTACATAGGTAACAAATCTGACGAAAACTTCGATGATGAGCACCATTATCCATATAAAAGTAGTGGGAACATATTTGTTACTAAAATTTCTTCAATTGTAGAAAACTAGTAAATTTATAAATGGGGCCCATTTCAGATGCTGGTCCAATATTGGTAGAGGGTTTCACTTTCATTGAATAGCCGGCTATCTTAGGATGTTGCAGCAATAAGGATGTTGCAGCAATATACCTGTAAGGGTTGTTTTTTGCAATCAACATATTCCATTTTTTTATTCATCACTTCTAGATGTAGATGCAAAGGGATATTTATGTAGGCTATGATATCAATTACAACTGCCATTAGGATTGTCGACCACTTTTTGGCTTATTCATTCTCCAATATTTGTTTAGGTATAATTGGCGCTACCAATATTAAACATACTGATGAAGTACACCGAATAGCATTCTCAAAATTGTTTTCATTCTCCTTTCTACCTCTCTTTGGTCTTCTTCATTCTGTATAATTCGGCGGCTCTTGCTTCAACGAAGTCGTTCTCGTTTGAGAATTATTCATTTTTACATATGTTTGAGGGGATGCAAGAGCCGTTTCCATCTCAATAATGGTAAAAAGGACTGCCTCTACGACGTTTTAATGTTCATTACTGTACGAATACGGTCGCAAGCGACTGGGCAATTATCCCATCGTTGAATTCTGTTATTATTGTATCCTACAACTTGGCGGAAAGGATTATCAATGCTGTACTAACTTACATAAGTTATGTACCAGGCACAGCTTAGAAAATATATACTTCAAATCTATTTCTTCATTCAGAAATTGTCAATGAACCATGTCTTGGCGCATAGTTGGAGCTCTTTTTTCACTTCTTATTTTCTGTTCTACACCAATAGGGTTCCGTCCATTGAATACTTCTATTGGCATTTCTATGGCTGCAACATTCTATTTCATGACCCAAGGAATTTACTAACCATTTTGTCATTTAAAACCACCCCTTCTAGGCAATCGATTCTAGGACAATTGGTCATCGCAGAGACAATATATAGAGTATTCTTGGTGGCAGTCTAGAATTAAGTCTCTTAAAATAGTTAATAAGTTGAGGAATTCCGGTGTGTATTCTTAAATTTTACCTTCTACAATTTAAAACAGCCGTTTGAGGTTGCAGATGCGAGCAATCAACAGAAGCCACATTATCGAAACAGTGTCTATTTAATGGCTGCTATTTTCTATAGCCAAATTCGTCTATTAATGGAACTAGAACAAGAATTAACAGATTTGTAGGAGAAGAAAGGCAAGTTCCAAAAATTTCGAAGGAAATCCCAATCCTACGGAACATCCTCAATTCAACGCATGTCGCAACCATAAAATAGAGTACTTACAATGGGCCTAGCATAATTGTATATAATGAACATTCAACAGAACCACAGCTATGGTTAGTTTATTCTATACTGCTCTTACCTGCCATGGAGCTAGACAATATATACTTTGGGACAACTATGGTCCGTTAAATAGAATACCCGGATGAGGGAATTGAAAATTACAATGCAGAAACTTTAAACAAACTATATAGTTATAACGGCGACGTGCTTCGAATAGGTTGTCAGTTAATGGCTCAAGGTTCCCGGAATACCGCAAGCGTTTCCCAATGCAGCAAACTTCCCAGTTGATGCGTAGAATCATATCGTTGATATCCTAGATAGCCAGAAGCCGTGCGTTAAGCGGTTTGCGCGGTAAAACACAGACGATAAAGATTATTTTTATTTCTGCTGCTAACGTCTAAAGATCATAATCATGATATTGTTCGAGAACACCACAGAATGTTTCAAGTGACGAGAGGCTTTCATCATATGGACTCGGATCGACTCCAAAACGGGGTTTGGATTTTAGATGGTGGCTAATTTATGTGATGTCATTAGCTCTAATTTTGTTGGAAGCGTTGAAAATATGTTGGCTACAGGAAAGAAAAGAGAAAACCCAGAGAACAAAGAATACAAGCTTATTTCTGGCTGCCGGACCGTCTTGATAATAAACTCTCTAACATCAATTAGATAATATAGGTATGCGATTGGAAATAGAATGAAGAGCCTATCTGCGAAGTAGAAGCACTAATGGAGACACGAAGTTGCTACTTTGGTGTGGATTTATGAAGAAACGTCTCGGATCGAAGACGATGCTTCACCGGCATTACCGCATTGAGGAGCACCACCAGCGTAATTTCCTAAAGGGATCCTAGGAGCCGACGAGATACGGGACCAGAGCTGTTTCGGAGCCACAGCCAACAAAAGATGAGACGAGTAGAATACGTCAATTACGGAAATAGGGGCTTCTGGCGACTAACGAAAGAGTATGCTAAACTTAACAGAAGAGCAGGACCTGTATATCTTTTTCTACGGCTTCGTGGTACGATCCGATTGACCGGGCCACGATTCTACAGAAAATGTAGCAAGAGAGAATAGAGATTTTTGGGTCATGAATCTCTGTAAGATTAATCTGGGGAAATACAGGAGAGAGATTCTGGGTCTAGAACCTGGCTGGGAAAGGGAGATAAGGCTGGCTTTCTTGGAATGTTGGTTTATCAACGATTGAGTAGTGGAAGAAGCAATTCTGCCACTGGCGGCGAAGGTTCGTTACAGCTGGGAAGATAGCAATAAGACTAATAGTTTCATAAAGCAAAAGAAAGCATAACAATACGTGAAAATAATATTTCTGACCGCTGTCCGCTTTGGAAATTACAAACCTTCGAACGATTAGTACGGCTGATGATTAATGGAACAGTTAGGGAGTTTACTTAGTAATTCCTGGCCGCATTTGGTCTTCTCCGTGAATGTGGAGGGCCTGCATGCGCGGCTGGAAAAAAAGAAAGTCCAGAATGTCGCAGCTTCCATGGAAGCTGCGACAAATTATTAAGGTTTCTCAGCGCCAAACCGCGCGAAAAATATTGCATGAGTAATCGGAAGGTGTCTATGCAGAGACACCATTAAACTTCGGGATTTGGGTTTCCACAGCGGCTTTGTTTCTTTGTGCCAGCCACTGTTGTAATGGAAAGCAAATCGTGACGTAAGAATGTATGGAAATAGTGGCCATCAAGAGAGTCCCTTTCCGGAAGCAAAGGGAAACGAACAAACAAGTTTCATGATAGCAAAAGCCAATCTCAGATTAGAAGGCAGACTCCGTGCTCCGGCCGAGCTGTTTTTTTTGAGCGATCGCAGCAATGAGTAATTAATCATGACAAACGCTGATTATTAAACAAGAGTCAGAAACTTTCCGTAAATCAAAAAAAAAAATTAATAAAGAAACAGCTGGAATTTACCAGACCCGACAGAAAAAAACTCGGATGTTTCTCAAGAAAAAAACATGGATATAGCAAAATTATATCCGACCTGACACATACAGCTGCACGATGTGCATACAGCCGGACGGTGATTTCCAATTTCTAATAGAATCGCAGCTTATGACTAAAACCGAATAACCGCGATTTCCAAAAATATAAATATAACCAGAACCCTCCGTTTTCTGTCCAGAAGTGTTATGGCTCAGCAGCAGCAACAGCTACCAATTCCAGCCCATCTTCACTTTGCATTATCAGATAGCACTGATACCACTTCCACATCGACACTCCTAATTCGTATATCTGTTCTACTCCAGATATATCGCGCTATATAATATTTGCCATTTCAAATACCCCATATACCGACGTTTGCAATGCCTGAAATGTCCTTTGCCCAATCTTACATTCTTGCTTCCAAGGTCAGATCCAAGTTGACCAAGGAAGCTGCCAACCCAAAGTCGTCTTTAAGAAACTTGGTTGTCCAAGCTAACATGTTGGATAACTTGATGGACTACATTTCCGAAGAGACTCAGAAGAGAAGCAAGCCAACCCAAGTTAAGTTTGATTTGACCACAATAGTTTCTGCTAGAAACAAGACCACCACTGCCTCGAATTACAAGACCTCCATTACCGAGTATGAACTTGACTCTGAGTCGGACTCCGATGACGACGAAGACTATTACTACGAAAACGAGGAAGAAGACAACGATTCTGAATCTGAATCTGAATCCGACTCTGACGACTACTACTACTACTCCGACTCCGACGAAGTTGAAGAAATGGAAGAAGAACACGACATCTCTGATATCACCCAGTTGACTGCTCCAACCTTGCCAGAACGCACTGCCTCCTACAAGAAATTGCCATACATTAACTTATCCCTCAATAGCATCCAAGAAGAAGAAGACGAAGAAGCCGAGCAATCGGACGCTGAATTGTCGCAGGACTCTGAAGTGGATGTCGATTACGTGGAGCAAGCCACTCATAATGATGTACCTGAGTTATGCCACTGCAATTCCTTAACTGATGACGAAGAAGATAGTGCCTGTTATGAAGAAACTAACTATATTGCCGCTACTGCTACTACCGACGATGCTGACTTCGACAGGGTCAGACCCAAGTCACAGCCAGCATCAGTATCGTTTTTCAGGTGTGCCAGTCGTGAAACTGAGGAACACCAAAGTCCCGCTCACATGAGAAATAATGCGATTTATTCATTGGAACATGTGTTTTAGACCCGATCTAAAGTAATACTGCCGAAAAAAATTTCACGTTTTGCATATGATTTCTACGTCACCTCATGAGTTACGACTGGCTACGAGTTCTACTTCTACTGTACATACATCTTATAGACACCTTAGAGTACTATTTATTCGAATACTATTTACTTGATATCCTCAAATTGTGGCTAGTAGTGACTTTCTTCAACCTTAAACCCGCTGCAGCTATGCTATGTGGATTTTGCATCTGCGTCTATGCAGGTTCCACATACGAAAAAAAATATTTCTAAAATAGAATAACCTCAATATTCAGAATCCCTCAACGCTAATGCCGACCCACAGAAGAACATCTAGTACAACCGAAGTCCGACGAAGACTAACTTTCTTTACGTTGGCCAGGACACAGTTGATTTCTGCAAAATCATTGCTAGCGAAAAAGTTGACATGCCATGCTTCGGTGGTCGCTACAAGTCCAATGAAGGTACTTCGGCTATTATTCTTTTTCGGGATAAATCATTTTGACATCATTCGCACGGTCCTGATCGGGCAATACCTCCTGCTCGGCAAGATGAACTATTTGTTCTAAGACTCCGGCCGATGGGTGTTTTTTTTCTCCTGCACGTCCCCGGCTCCACTTCGGCATTGGATCGGTTCAAATTTTTGGGGCCCGCTTCCTTCAACAACCTTCAATATGAGTCGATTTCCTAACTCCACAAGGTTAGAAGTCCACATGATATCTGGGCAAATGTGTTGGACATCAGTCGATGTCATCCCATTTATTTGTTTGGAACGAAAGGTCGATAGCGTGGCTGAAGCAAAGTTTCCAATCTAGAACCTTTTCTTCGTTTCGGCTTCACAGTAGATTTTGTAAGCGCGATAGAAGCTTAATAGACTATGGCCCCAGACTTGCATGCACATGACATGATCAGAACGCACAGTATATAAAAGCGCATTTTAGGAGAAATGCGTGGAGAAACTTTACCTGATTTGGTGACAACTCCGCCAGCAAAGGTGAGCAATCGATTATCTCCGACTATCACACGAAAGATGAACAAGGATCGTAGTCTCCAGCACAATAATCAATAATGCAAGTTAAAATGGCGAGGTTATTGAATTCGGACAGATAACAATAATTACGTAGTGGCGACGACATTATTTCCAAAATCAGCCATATAGCTTGATAATCTAGACAGCTTAAATACAGCTGTGGCTCCGGCACCATGAATGACCCGTTTGACTTACAAAAGCGTTATGCTTAATACCAGGCTCGGTAAGAATGTATGCACCAACTAAACTAAAGTGAAACGGGCGTAGACTTTTGGATTACTAACTCCACAAATCGGTGACCCCAGGATTTAGAGTTCCAACGGTCTGGCCCTGGCTTGGCAACTGCTTATGAATAAAATATGCATATCATAATGCTGGGGGTAATGATAATAACTGCGAGTTAAGTGATAAATGCACAACGGATTTGTAACTACAATTGTGACTAATCTAATCAGTCAGGGAGGTGAAACTGCTTACAGGCCCTTGAGCAGATAAGCAAAAATACCACAGTTCAATTGGTACAGAACATCCCTCTGGAGCCAATACAACTATTTGGGTACAGCACAAAGCGAAAGGCACAAAGCCCCTATAGCGTATACAGTAACGCCCTACGGAGTGCTAAACCGCAGCCATATACCATAATAGATCGGTGATAATATTTCATAGCCTCGATGATGGAATTGACAGAAGTACCCCAGAACATAGTCAGACTTAGAATGCGATACAATTCAGACATTGTACAATTTAGAATTATATAATATATTACTATACAATTTGACATTACAATTTAGTATTATTCAAAAATATCGACAATTTAGCATTATACAATTCAGACCAACAATTTAGACTCTATCATTGGCCAACGCTATGGTATCAAAATACATGCCAGAATCTATTACAGTGATGTATGTCCATGTCGTATAGCTTATTGTGTGTTAAATTGTTTATACAACAACCTTCTTCACCCCTTCAGCCAAATCTTCCACTGCCTCTTCCTGAGCCAACCCCTTCTCAAAAATCTCTCTGCCCGTGAGCTTGCCCTGGTGCATAGCCTGGAACTTCTGTCTCTGTTTCTCTTCGTAGTTCATCTCCTTGCGGAATTTAGTACGCCAGGCTGCGAAAGATTCCTTAGTCACAGCAGTACCGTTGAATTTCTGCTGTTCAATCTTTTCTCGCTCAAGCAATTCACGATCGTATTCAGCCTGTTTGCTATCAAGATTATCTTTGAACAATTGCTCGGCGTCGTCCTTCAATTGCGAAGCAAGGGCAAACACCATCGGTATACCTATCTGGTTATTGGCTTCTTCTATGATTTTTTCATGTAAAATTTCCAAGTCCTTCCTGGTAAACTCGATAGTCTCCGACATATTGAGGGCTTCCTTGACTCTTTTTGTATCTTCATCTTCATCATCGTCATCACTTTGGTAGTTGTCATAGTCATCATCGTCATCGTCATAGTCATCCTCGTTGTACTCTTCTTCAATATCTTCGGTCAATTCTACATCCAAATCCGGTATCACTTCTGGGTAAGTAGCAGGGTACCTGATATCAAGTGCCAATGTGTGAACTCTAGAGCTAGGGGTGTCTAACTTGATTCTGATCTTGTAATGCGTATCGCTGATCAAAACAAGCTCATCTGGATAAATCGATTGCAACACCTCCAACTCTTCTCTCTGATCGTCCTCAGCATTCATATTGGAAAGTCTGAGATATCAGCTCAAAGAAATTTTTGCTGGCTACAGATATGTATGTACAATACTAGGACAAAGTGTATAACTGTGGGCCCCCAATACATGGCCGATGGTGAGTGAAAAATGGTTGAAGAATGTCGTGAAGAACTGTTAGAATTCAGGTACAATGTCGTGCATCCCTCCAAATCCACTGTCAGGATCGTGCGACATCAATACCTCCAACAATACGATTATGGAACAAATAAAACAAGAGTTGATACTAAATATAAATGAGACCCATTTGATTAGTGAGAAAACGACGAAAGAATCGTTGAACATAACAAACACGTTTTACAGCTAATAAGAGCAGTGATATCTATTTAAATTTGGTTATCGTTTCTGTAGCCGCCAGATTTCATTATTGTTAGACATTCCTGAATTACAATTGCAGAATCGTCCAATTGTTAACTTGCTGTCATTTTCATTTTTGTCACAATAAGTGAAAAGAACAGAAGATATCTATGAACAACAGGAGTGGACAGAATCACGCGTAGATAACAAGAGACGGATACATTTCATTCTCATTAATTTCAATATACTTCAGTTTGAAGAAAACGAGATCATAAACATCGCCTCTAGACAGAGAGACTTATACACACAACACACGAGCTGGACTCAATATATTCATTTTGATCTAATCGACTTGTTCTGGATTCGATTCTTCCTTGATATCCATTGCTATATCATCAAATTCATCGACTCTTTCATCATCGGTTATCGTTGGCTGAATCATGACTGGCGAAGACCATAAGAATATACGTCTATACCTTCCCAACACAGTGATAAAGGACTACGGGTATCCCGAGAGCCATCCATTGCACAATGGGAATTTTGATGCAATGGACGATCCTGAAGACGTTGACGATGAGGACATCAACAGCGATGACGACTACGGCTATCTCCTTTCTACTGCCAACAATACTACTACACATTACCACAGTCTCGTGCGGAGTATTGATGACGAGGATGATGACGAAGAGATGAACAGCAAACATAATGACGACAATAACGACTATATTTATAATAGAGATGACGACGGCGGTCGATCCAACGACGAAATCAACTGTAGAGCCAGAGCGTTGTTCGACTTCCAGCCAGAAAACGATAACGAAGTGGCATTGACAGAGGGCCAGGTAATCTGGATTTCGTATAGACATGGACAGGGTTGGCTTGTAGCCGAGGATCCGGAGTCGGGCGAGAATGGCTTAGTTCCGGAAGAGTACGTAGAGATCTTCTACACCAATGAAGAGGTAGTTGACGATGACGCTCCCAAACCTTTTCTTCCTGAGCTCTTGCAAAATTTGGAAGACGACGACAGCGACGATGCCGATTGGGTAGATACAGACTACGACGAAGATGAAGATGAAGATGATTCATTGGAGGATGAGCACATAACCGAAGAAGCAGACATTTCAGACAGATTACACGATGTCAAGTTGGTATCGTGATGTCGTTATTAATATACACTTTTGTAATCAGGACGAGTTGAAAATAATACTACTATGCTATAAAGTAGACCAATTGCTACGTAAAGAAATCTACTATTCTGGTAATCTACAATCAGCAGTTCTATGATCGTAGTACTTCGTAGAATTCTTCAACAATTTTTAGTCTCAGATCTCTACTCTATTTTCTAGTGCGAAGATCTCATTGCGAAAAGACATAAATATATTTGTATAATCATAAAATTTTTATGAACATTCGTATCATTCTTATTCAATAATCTTCCATGTATACAGAGTATGAACCAAGACAATGGCGATAGCGGAAAGAAACATGTACGTGAATCTGGGCGGAAATTCCGCGGTAATCTTAACTATGTGAACTTCTATAGTCGACATGTCCAGGATACATTTACACCGAAACACCATTGGTTACACTTTAGCAATTCAAAGCTAACTCACGATGGAAAGGTATATTATTCTCGTGATTTTCGAGATCAAATTCGTACGATGAAACAAAAGGGATATATAGTTCCAGACAATGACGGCAAGTCGCTTCTCGAAAATTGTCCTGGAACCTTGTGGACCAGGGCCGAGAAAGAGATCTTTTTCGATGCGCTTCTGAAGTGTTCTATCCATCGCATTGATCTCATACAGTTCAGACTTCCTGGAAAGTCAGAGTTGGAGATTCTAGCTTATTACGACCTATTGAAAGCTGGGTTGCAGAAGGTTAGACTGAAAAAGAGAAAGATCTATGACTACGAAGAAGATGGGCAGCCTCGCAAGATCCAGTTGACAAGAAATACAAAGCATCTCATGAAGTACAGCGAAATGCCAATAGCTTACGAGATGAGCGAATATTTTATCAGATTTGAAGAGGTTCAGAGTGAACTGATTTCAATCAAAGAAAAGAGAAAGGAAAACGATCACAATACCAACTATAAATCACAGTTCAAAAAGTATACTGAGATTGTGCGACGAGAAGTTCCAGCAGAATTACTTGACGGAAATTCATTGACAAATCAAAATGAAGAAATAGAAACTCCAGAATCAGCCGAAGTACTACAAATAGACCCACAACTAATAGGTACTGATAGAGAGCAGATACCGTTCGAAAAAGTCAGGAGTGTACAGAACATAACCATAGAAGAGTTTGACGAGCCAGTATCGCAATACCAGACTCTTTTGAAATTAGAAAACTTCCAGCAAATCACGGATAAGTTCTATCTTCAAAGTAACATAACAGACTCGGAATCTTACCTTACAACGAAATTCCATCTTGGACTAGGATACGAGGCATTACTTTTACTTGAAGCTCTTGCAAAACAGATAACGAGAAAAATCATAACCAACATTGTACAGAAAGAGCAATTCCTGCGGAGTTTGGCTAAGAGCGGACTTCATAATCCCAATGTGGAGATTTACATCAAGATTCAGGATGTGATGAAATCCTTACTATCCTTAGGTTATAGAGAACCTGATGATAAGTTCAACAAGGATGTATATTGGCTTGGACTTGTAGACAGATTAAAGTGTCATAAAGAAGAAGAAGATGGGTATCAGCTAAAAGACCGACTATATCTGAAATTCCGTTTACTTCTGGAAAACAGCGATCTCAGACTTTTTGACAATTACAAAAACGTCCATGTTTCTTCATTTTCGCTAACTGAAGAAGATGTGGAACCTACTCAAGTTGACGCAAGTCAGGAGAAGGAGAATGAGAATCGAGAGAATGAAATTCCTCACATATCGACTTTATTGGCACAATCAAGAAAGAGTCAAAGACTAGGGGAAAAAGATCGAGAGGATGTAGAAGAGAAGTTATTGCTTCTAGCGGAAGATGCATTAGAAAAGAGAGATAACGACGAATCAACAATGCACGAACATGCACTACTCACATACCTAGCTACAGACCAGGACGGTGTTTGTCCACCTATGTATGATACAGAAGAGGCGGAGGACGTGTTACAGATGTGGGATTTAGAGTTAGTCGGTCAGGGAGAGAATGAAGAGGCTGAAGAAAGAACCGAGTCAAACAAACTTTCCCTAAGCATACAGAAGGAGGAAATACACGTTCACGACGACAATGAATCATCCGATGAAGACACCGATAGTGGCGAAGGCGAAACACCATCTTTCGTCAATGGTTTTGTTGCTTCCCAATCCATGCTAGACAATTACGAATTAGAATTTGCCAGATATGGTTGATGAAATCTATCGTACCGAAGATGTTGATTGCGGCGACCGCAGTGTGGGCATAGCCCCGAACCACTAAGCAAGAATTCTATAATTTGTGGTGCAACTTTATAGAACTTTATAGACTGCGATGTGGTTGTTGTAGTAGTAGAACAAGAAGTGTACGTTAGGAATATTACAGAGAATATGTAGCCAAGATTCAGAACCTTAAATATATGTCAAACAATTTCTCTTGGTAAAGACAAATATAGGGGCAAACAACGAGAAATTTACTCGAGATGATTTTCATACAATTCCCCATACAATGTATTAGGCTAAGTTTTTACACCAAAAATAGATGTCGTGTGCCTTTTAATTTCAGGTGGCTAAGCACTATTGTCAATGGCTAGGGCTCTGACAACGGGATTAGGTGCTGATAAGAGAACTACACATTAACAAAAGACAAGCAAAAAATAGGTCAATCTTTCGTAAAGCAATAAACTTGGCGTTGTAGTTTCAATTCTTCAAGCCTGGTACTGAAGTGTTAAAAATAAAGTTGCTCCAGTATGTCATGAGTGGAGTCTCAATTAAATTGCCATGAACCAGGCAGAATTCAATTTCTGAGTGTATGCAGGTAGATACGTAAAAATAAAATAAGGTTTACTTGAGTTATATTTTTTATCAACTGCATGCAACTTAAGGTTTTACTCATCCATTTTCCTTTTATTAATCTTGTATGGCGGGAAATCCTTATTGTTGTATTTATTGCATATTTATGTACGCACTCCATTGGAAGAAGTTTACTCTCATTATGAGGATCTGCATTCTACATAATTGAAATTATGTTCGTTTGTATTGATTTGAAATCTCTATTGCCCTTTACGTCTATGGGGCCATACATACAAATATACAGTCGAAAGCGATGACAAAGAGACAGGATATGACGACCACTGAGCTGCTCCAGTCTCTGTATAATTTTGTTAGAATTGTAGGCGCCCTGCGTCTACCATTATTCTCTTTTTGCAATTTATCGGTATTGTAGCAATCGTTAGCTTGACAGCTGAGTGGACCAAGATCAGCCACAGTGATGTCAGTCGTGTCGTACAAGATTAGGGCGATTTCGTAGATGATGAATCCGTAGATACAGTAGAACTTGAGCGAAAAAGCACTGATTTTGTAGATTAATGGAAAGTTGCCGATGATACCCAGAAGTGATACCGGCGCATCAAAGTAGGGGAAGTTGTAATTGATGAAGAGGAAGGAATGACTAACGAAGATGGAGAGCAAATTGCTGTTGCAGTCATGCAAAAAATTGGCATAGGTCAAATTCCTCCAGTCCAATAAGTTGATGAACAAGATCAAGTATGGAAAGAGGATTTGTGTCACAAGACATACTTTGAGAGAGGTGTGGATCTCGTAGTTGTACAAAATGCTGTATTTGCTGTTGAAAAGGAGACTGTAGCAGCCGACATTCTGCGCCATGAAAAGAGCTGTTTCCCACGTCTTGTTGATTTGTTTCTGGCTCTTCAACTGGAATCGAAACACAAATAAGATGTTCAATGCATTGGATATTATGTCAAAAACGTACTCATCGACAAAGATGAAATCGGGCAGATTGAAAGTGGAGTTGAACAAGTTGTAGATCTGGTTGCTTTGGATGACGGCTATCGTGCATGTCAAAAGTGTGGACGTAATGATGGGATTATGTATGATTCTGCAAAAATATTGGTCTATGAACCTGATGGAGCGGCTGGTAGATACGGGGCTCGAATTTGACGTCATTGGTAATGCTATGTTCTATGATATGAGAATGGGTGTCTGATATGATCTGTTAGGGTATCGTACGGCGTGGTATGATATGTTTCAAGTCAATACGATAAAGTTTCTTTATCGTGGTGCAAACGTGAAATTTCGTGTGTTGGATGGTGGGGATGAAATTCCAGCACTCAGATAGGCCGCAACTAGAACAAGAACTCAAATGAATGCTTGGAAGCCAAGAACAAGCTAGAAGACTAAGACAAAACGAAGACGAAGTCAGAGAAAGAATAAACGATGAAAGAAGGAAAACTATGAATGAGAAGTAAAAACCACCTTTGGAAAATAAGCGCTATTATATATTGCGCCATATGTCTTACTCAGAATCCATGGGCCATTGTTTTTTCTAGGTTGCTTTTACTGAGAAACACAACCGCCGTCATATGTTAGTTAACGAAGCAGAAAGCATGCACATGAGCTCAGAGTGCGTCGATCTTGCCGCTTGCCATGTGCTCTTGAGAGGCTTAAATTTGATTGTATTCATAGAGGCTTAATTTGTTTCTATTCTTGGAGGGTAGCGTATCTATCAGGAGTGATGATGTAGTACCTTCGCAGGTGGGGCCCTGCAACGCAACCTGGCGCAGAAAAAGAGGATTGGAAAGTGCCCTGGATACGAAATGCCTATACAATTTCATTCTACAGGGGTTTATTTTGCAGGCGGCTATCCTTGGCTCCCATCCTTATTGATCATCTCTAATTTACCGTGGCCAAGAATCAAGACTATTTTGCATATTCTTGTGCGCAATAATTTAATCTAAGCAGTCGGAAAAAAACGTGGGATGCTACAAACGTGGACTGAAAGGGGGCAGATACACATACAGACCGTGAAACTGCTTTGATCTGCAGATGGAGATGAATATGCTAGTCGGATTGCAAGTGGGCAGACAACAGCAGAATTAAACGAGACACAAGATAAGACGCCGCCAAGAAACACCGTAGCCAGATATACTATCTCAACTAACTTCTTGATGTGCCACTTGATGAGCTGAATGTGCGCACGTGACCCGAGTCACGTGACTCATAGTTCAGATCTACGCCTAACAGAAAAGTCAATACTGATCCAATTCGATCGAGTCTGTGCAACGTACATTTTCAAAATTAACTAATAAACCAAAATGAACGGAAGAAATACGACATGTACCCGAGATACCAATAGCCACACAATTGACGGTATTGAGTTCTCATACTCGCCAATTGACTACGCTACCGCATTCTCGAGACAGTCTCCGATACTTCAGCCTAAGATTTTTAATTCCTCATTTACAATTCACCAGAAGATTCGATGGTGATTCTGGCAGAGGTGGCACCAGAGTTGGAACCGTAACCTTCAACCTGCTTGACAACATCGAAACCTTCAACAACTTCACCAAAGACAACGTGCTTGCCGTCCAACCATGGGCATGGAACGGTGGTGATGAAGAATTGGGAACCGTTGGTGTTTGGACCAGCGTTGGCCATGGAAAGTAAACCAGGTCTTTCGTGCTTCTTGGAGAAGTTTTCGTCGGCAAACTTTTCACCGTAGATGGACTTACCACCGGTACCGTTACCTCTGGTGAAGTCACCACCCTGCAACATGAATTGAGGAATAACTCTGTGGAAAGCAGAGCCAGCGAAACCGAAACCCTTTTCACCGGTGGACAAAGCACGGAAGTTTTCGGCGGTCTTTGGGACAACGTCGTTGTACAACTTGAAAGTGATTCTACCTAACTTTTGGCCGTTGGCGGCGATATCGAAGTAAACCTTGGACATGTTTGTGATTGTCAATTGGAGTGCTGAAGCGCAAAATACGTGGACAAATATTTTGTCATTTGCCCATCTTTATATAGTCAACGTCCATTCCACCGAAATCTTTGAAGAGGCGTGCACGAACCACCAGCTGTCCGTAAAAGAAAGGTATGGAACCATCTAGTCCAGACGGAGGAGGAGAGTTTGCGTCTGTGTGCAGAACTTGGGGATGAACACGACCGAAGCCTGTAGCAGAGGTTTCCTGATTCTAAGGGGTGGCCCCAATCAGGAAATACCGGAGGGTTACGTCATTTTCGACTAACAGATTTTTCGTTTGGATTTGTCAATTTCGAACTCCCTATCCTGATTGCAGAGGTTGGTTATATCTGCCTATGGTAATGTTACTTCTTGATCAAAATAATTCACCCAGTATTTGGCCGGAACCAGAAGAAAGTTCTTCAATAAGCCATTCATCGTAACATGCAGTTGGGCTAACATGCCATTTACCCAATTGACAATCGCTAATAATAAAGCTGCTCTGTTTGTAGTACTGTTCCATTAAAATCCCACAATGTCACATTTGCTGGATCTCTCTCAACACAACCCCTTAGTTCGGGTAAGACAGACCTCCCCTGATTCGACAATTTCACCCATCTACCCTAACTGTAAAGAAGTCATCTGGTGCCAATATCCCTAGACGTTTCTCGGTGTTACTTATTATGAGCTTAGACTGCCGAAGTGCGGACTGAGCAGTGTGAGCTTAGCCGTGACAACTGGCACCTTCCTGGTGATAATTAAAACGGGTTTGATGGAGGGGTACTCGCAATGGGTGCAAACGTTATAGAAATTGGAATTGATAAGGACCTGGTTTGTTTGAATTGTAGGGTATGGCTACTAATTTGCGCCGGTATTTGGTGTGTGGTTATCTACTTCAGTGGCCCAACCGTAACTTCTGCCCTCTGTTGTAAGCTCCACTATTTTTGATATTTTCACTTCACTACCTAACTCAATTCTTCTACGGTTTCTTCTATTTTTTGCACCTTTAGCTCGAAATGAAAATTTCAATTCGGTTCAAACGCAAATATACACCAATTATCGCTATATATGCAAATATCTAATAGTAACGTACCTACAACTTGGCACCCAACACAGCATCAAGACCACTAAACTTGACACCGCGCTCAACTTCAACACCAAAGTACTTGACCGTCTTGTCCTTAGCATCGATCACAGTAGCGTATCTCGAAGTTCTGATTCCAGTGCCCTTGTCGCTGGCCAAGTCAAAAGACTTGGAGAAAGAGCCGTTGACATCACTGGCAAAGTACACAGAGGGACCGGTTGCGTCCTTGATCAGCGCGACGTTTTTAATGGCATCCTTGAACAACAATTTTCCCCAGGCATTGAGCACAAAGGCGTCGTTGGTAGCAATAATGATCACAGCACCAATATGCTTTTCAACCTTTAAATCGGACAAGTGTTCCAAGTATGGAGGAACGTGGTTCTCGGTACAAGTTGGAGTGAAAGCACCAGGAACAGCCACAATAAGAACATTTGGAGTGGCGGAGTCTGCGAATTTTTCAAACACTTTATCCAACTTCAACAAAGTAGGAATTTCACATTTCAAGACGTTGTTATCTTCAACCTCGGAAACATTGATGGGGATGTGTTGGAACTCAACGTTCGAAGGAAACTTGCTGCCGACTTGTAAGGACATAGTGGAAATTAAAGACTGAATTGGGTTGAATACCAAAGAATTGCACAGATAACAAAAAAATGATAATTGCGATATTGGTGGAAAACCTCATTTTATATCGTAATCTGGAGAAGTTACCAATGTTGCTGCGATTTTTGTTGCGTTCACGTGATAAATTTGAACCCACAATTTGAGTATGAGATACAACACGGAATAGTACTGGGAGGATATGTCTTGAGATTGTGACTAAAGAGACGGTATCAAATTATATAGTTGCGGTTTTTCTTCGTATATTGATGATCTCTATAGGAATTTCCGTGATGAAAAGGTGTTTTTCTCATTAATCTTCCAATATTTCACAATCCACCGATTCTTAATGAGCATCTCTTTCAAACTTACAAATTGTCAAGGAATAGTATAACGATCGTAGTAACATCTTACAGAGGCTACAATGCCCCCTAAGCAACCAATATATAACTTCTTTTCTCAAATATCTGTCTTTTTGTTCTTACTCTTCCTCGCCCTCGTCTATCAATTTTTCATGGTGCAACACCTGCACTCCACCTTTGCAACCTGTTTTTACAAGTGGGCGATTGTATACACGAACATCTCAATGATATCGCAGTCATCTTTGTTTTGTCAAACGAGCTCTGGCAAATCCCTGGAGACGATACGGAGACGAGATAGAGATCCACAGAGCGAAGAAAAGAATCAATCGTATAAAGAGGAGCCAGTCTTTGGAATTGTTCTTGTTTCAGAGTCAGAGTCACATGTAGTTCACATCGAATCAGAACCTCCCTTCACATCCACATCCTTCTAAAAGTGCATTCAATATAAAAAAGAACAAGCGGTTTACACTATAGAACACAACACCACAGATTCAATTATAAATACAGAGAAACATTTCTAGAAATTTTCATATATTGTCCACTTTCACGTTTGTAAATTTTATATAGGTACTCACTTTTACAATGAGCAACGATGCCGAAGACAATCTCTGGAAGGAAGAACACCACGCTCTTCCCGACGATATGGGAATCCGACCTATCAGACTAGCCAAGCGGCAGGAGACGCGAAAGTCGTCCACTTCTGCTCCATCCTCTGCACATCCGCGTGCCTCTTCAACAGCTTCAACTTCGCATCAGCACTCGCGCAATTCGAGTGAAGAAGTCCAACTCCGTCCAATGCGCTTAGGGAGTGCCAGCACCGTCAATTACCGCAAAGAAAGTCATCGACTTAGTTCTCAGATTATGAGGCCAGACGAGTTGGACCCGATTCTGACCGAATCTATAGCCTCTGGTTCTGGTTCTGGCTCTGCCGCAGCTTCCACTACAGATTCTGCCACAGCTTCTATCGCTGAAAACACACCAGCTTCTTCGCAGTCTCTAACGAAAAGATCTTCAATACAAATTAAGAATCTCCCCATAGCTGTTTCTCCGTTGAAGAACACTTTCTCGTCATCCACTGTAGTAGCTGCTTCTGGAAAGCAAGTAGACGATATGATCTTCGCCATTTGTGTAGTAGACTTTCACCACCTGAGAGGACCGGAAATCCAATGGTGGAAATCCAACTACCATCCGGAATACACTCAGCTGCTCTTCAAGAACTTGTCGTTCCAAGCTTTACCAGACGGATCTCACTTGTTTGAAGAGACCTTCTCCAACTTCAATCTTGTGTACGACTTCGAGAACTCAGAATCCATAGATAACATGCTGGACCTCAACGATTATCAAGGTGATCCCCGTCATTTAAGAACACTTTTCGGCTGTTCCTGTGTCAGACAAGTGAAAACGAGTGAATTGTCACAGGAAGAAAGGGACAGAAATAAAGATATAACTCGCTCTATAGTGCAGAAAGCCATAGTAATTATAGTCAGAAAGCAGCCCATTTTTACCAAGATCAGGGAAAAGTTGTCCATAATCACAAAGAGCTATTTCCAGCAGGACAATTTTAGCAATGTCGAGTTGTTGGAGAATCTTTTTGACAACCTCAACAACACCTTTAAGCTCATAGACAACGAGTTAGAGGAAAGCACCAAATTCACCTACGAATTAAGCGAACAGCAGAAATCAATAGCCAAAGAAGAAGAGAATTTCGTTAACTTGAACTTGAAGAACACCATTCTAAAGTTTAAAGCCAACTTCTTGACCATCTTCAAAAGTTTGTTGCTTGACAAGAAGATCTTGATATTTTCCAACAGTAGCCTTGAGATGTTGACTCAATTCCAGAACAACCTCATCAGCTTGATTCCAAACTTGATCAACAATCTAGACAACTCGGGCTGTCCCTTAATAGACTATGTGGAAACTAATGGACCTTTGGCAAAACCAAACTATCTCAACACGACTAATCGTAGGTCTATGCTTAGATTTTTTGGCTTGCCATTGCAAATTTTCAATACCAAAAACGCATTCTGGAATCCGTACCTTCCATTACAACAATTGGATGAATTGACAGTCGAAAGTTTCATGGTTGGCTGTAGCAACCTTTTGTTTGTCAACCAAGCTCAGAAATACAAGATCGATCTTTTGATCAACTTAGACACATGCGAAATATCCTTCCCCAGTGGAAAGCAAGATGAACTACTCTTGAGTCATGCCGATAAAAAGTTCATCAACAATTTGATAAACAACATAGAAAACGAACGAGATGATGAATTCTTGGGAAACGATGATTACATTAGATATCAGTTCGAAGACTACTTGAACTCTCTCATCTCTACCACTAGGTATGCCCAGTATGTAGACAAATTCTCGCAGGCACCACCTGGATTTGGCACCGGTGACGTCAACCTCGGAAACTTGAGCTTGTTTAATATTAAGTTTGTTGACAAGTGGCGTTTATCTTACAACTATAGAATATGGAATGCCATGGCAGATGAGTTTATTTTTAACTTCATGGATCCCAAACATATGGCTGTGGAGTATCCAGAATCTCACGGTTCATACAAGTTGTCCAATTTGTTCAGCTTCAAGTTCAAAGGTTCGACCGAACAGCAATCGACAACCCACTCAGTTAATAACCCAAGACCACAGAAGTTCATTGCTGATGAAAAGATCATTGTGAGCAGTGACAAGTCCGAGGACGTAGCTGAACCTCACCCAACTAGGGCAGGCTGGACTTCAGGCTGGGGATTCAAAAAGGGCTAATTGTTCATAGAAAACGCTAAAGCTAATAATAAATTTACATCAAGCTTTGAAAGTACGAATTAAATTTATCTTAAATTTAGTGGTGTAGTTGAATAATGTAGTTGCAAAATATACAGAAGAGTTGCAACCGCCCAAAAAATTTTGTTCACGTGACCTCATCTGCTACTCCAAATTTTTAACTTTGTAGTCTTGCAGTGATATGTACTTCACTAAATGTACCTTCAATTAACGTTTTTAGGCAATAAAAATCTTACAAATCTTACAGTATGAAGCATCCGTTCCAGATCGTGTTGGTTAACAAAACGGGTACGCATTTATTTGCCTCTGTTAAGAACCATTTGCAGGTTTTTCGTCTCAGCGATGGGAAAGTTGTTGGATCGTGGATTGATACTGTGGACATATTCACTCCATTGAAGAAACAACAGGAAGAAAAGATAAAAGTTTTGCAAGAGAAAAATAAGAAGACAGAAGAAAACGAAAAGAGCAGTATCAAAGAAGAATCTTACGAACCATCAGAAAAGAAGTCCAAGGCTAATGACTCCAAGCCTATCAAGATTCCCAAGATTCCAGTACCAGGTCCAGGAGCACCACCTATCTACAACTATATACGTTCGTTGGCATTATCAGAAGACGAAAAGCACTTGATGGGAACCACTGATAGCGACAAGGCTGCTATCATTTTTCAGGTAGATTTGGGCTCTGAAGAGAACTGTTTGACTTTAATTAAAAGACAAGTATTCCAAAAGAGACCTTGTGCTGTTTCTTCAGACGGAGAAACTCTTATTGTAGCTGACAAGTTTGGTGATGTCTATTCCATTGGAATTGACGGCGAGGCTCCAGTGGATGAGAAGGAGTTGAGTCCTATTTTAGGTCATGTCTCGATGTTGAGCGACGTTTTGGTAGCCACCTACAATGACAAGAAGTTTATATTGACAGGTGATAGAGATGAGCATATTCGTGTTTCGAACTATCCCAAATCATATGTCATTAAGAACTGGTTATTTGGCCATCATGAGTTTGTCTCTGATTTGCATATACCTGAGTTTGACTCTTCTTTGCTCTTGAGTGCGGGCGGTGACGACTATATCTGTTTATGGAATTGGTATGACAACCAGTTGTTGAATAAGATCGAATTGAGAGATTTATTATTGCCTTTCTTGGAAGAGTTCCATTTACCTCCTGAAAGATTCTTGACTGAAGAGTCTCAGAAAGAAATCTCGATTGCAAAGATTTTGACCTTTGTTTCGAAAACTCAAAAGAAGTACATCGTAGTCTTGGCTGAAAATACCAAATGTCTCTTAACCTTTGAACTCAAGGACGACTATACAGTCACCCACAAACAGACGTTGTCCACCGAATTTCCTATAATAGACATCTGCTTGATCAGCGAGAACTCTACAATCGTTGCTGCTATTGATAGAGAAACCTCTGACAGTCTTTTGGAATTCTACACTCTTGGCGATGCAGACGTCTTTGAAGATCAAAACAATACCGAGATTGTCCAGAGTATCACTCTGGCCAATGAATGCGATGTTGAAAAGAGACATGAATTCTACCCTTTGTACTATATAAACACTTTACGTAAGAGAAGTGAACACTAGATATCTGAAAGTTGTACACTTATCAATTAATATAACGATAGAATTTAATGTTTCTGTATGAATAGAATTATTATTGCCTATATTTACTGGTCTATACTAATAAGTCAACTACTCTTCCGAGTCGATAAAACCACCTTGCTTGCACAAGGAGTAGAATAAAGATTCTTTCTTCTTCAACAAATTAGCTGGGGTATCAAATTCGGCAACTTTACCTTTCTCCAACACGATAATTCTATCAGAGTCCAAGATGGTATTTAATCTATGAGCAATCGTAATGATCGTCTTGTCCTTGAACTCAGATCTTATAGTCTGCTGAAGAATCTGGTCAGTCTCCACATCAACAGCAGCAGTAGCTTCATCTAAAACCAAAATGTTTGAAGCGCTCATTTTCAAAAGAACTCTGCCCAAACACATCAACTGCTTCTGACCAATGGACAAGTTGGCACCACCTTCACTCAACTTTACATCCAACGCGGATTCCAATTCCTGGTCCTTATCCTGGTCCTTATCTCTTTGTTCATACATCTTCAAGACATGATCTTTCAAATGAGATAACTCAAGTGCTTTCCAAATCTGTTCATCGTTGTATTCATTCGTAGGATCCAAGTTGGACTTGATGGTTCCTTCGAATACTTGCGAATCTTGAGGAATAATCGACAATTTGTGTCTCAAGTCAGCTAAACCAATAGTACCAGTGTTTACAGAATCAATATTGATATCACCTGCAAACGCTTCAATGATTCTGAACAACGACAAAGTAATTGAAGATTTACCGGCACCAGTTCTACCTACAATACCAACCTTTTCTCTTGGTTTGATGTGCAAATTGATATCCTTCAACACCAAGTCTAACTCCGGTCGGTATTTGGCAGAGAAGTTTTCGAATTTGATTTCACCTTGAGTTGGCCAGTCGGCAGCAGGTCTGTGATCCTCGATAATCTCTGGAGCTTCTGGAGTTATCCTGGAGTATTCCATGATTCTTTCAACAGAAACAATGTTGGTTTCCACTTCAACAGTCATTCTAACAATCCAGTTTAACGACTGCGTGATTTGAAGAGCGTATGAAACAGATAAACCAACCAAACCGGCTGTCAAGTGTCCGGACTTCAAGGTCAAAATCGATAAACCAGCAGCACCTAAGATGATAACTGATCCTAAAAATTCTAATCTTACAGCCAACCATCTGTTAGCATTAATGGCAGGATGGTAAGCTCTCATATTCTTGTCCACTCTGTTCTCATTCAAGAACTTGAATCTTTCTTCTTGACCATATGCTCTAATGATGGATACACCAGTCAACGATTCCTGGAAGTTGGCAAAGATAGGCGATCTCGATACAGAGTCCAATCTTCTCAATTCTCTGGAAGTTCTCAAGTAGTACTGCTGGTAGTAAACGTACAAGATACCAAGAGGTAATACGAGGAAAATAAACTGCCAGGTGGAGAAAATGATAACCACAATAGTAAGAAGAACCTTAATCGAGTTGCTGAAAAACATGTTGAACACTCTGCCCAAGATTTCGTCGACCTTGTAAACATCATTGGAGAATCTGTTCAAGATTCTACCAATTGGAGTAGTTTCAAAGAATGACATTGGTGCTCTCAAGACACTAACAGCCATCTGGTTGTGCAATTTCTTGGATCCTTGAATAGTGCAGAAGATCCATAAAAACGAGTTTTGGATCAATGAAGATACAGAAAATCCAATACCCAACAAAAAGTAGATACCCAAATACTTACCAACGTTGGGGTTGTATCCATAATCGGTATTGACCTCAGACCAATGTTTTAACCATACATTAGAAGCAACGTTAATAGACAAACACAATACAGCAGTGAACAAGAAAATCGCAACGTTAACTGGATTACAAGCATCGGCATATTCCTTGTAGACTTCCCATTTGACTTGACCTTGCTCGAGGTGTTCCTTTCTAGCCTTTGTTTCTTCGTCTTCTTCGCGTTCATCTTCAGACAAACCGATATCTTCCTCATCCAAAAGTGAAGCATCCGAGGCTCTTCTCAAACTGCTAACTTCATAATCAGAATCTGAATCCAAGTTGGCCAAGTCTACATCGTCCTTAGCTTCTTCTTCTTCTTCGTTTTTAATTTCCTTAGTAGGAGTGCCGGTTCCACTGTCTTTCTTCTTACCGAACTCTTCGATCAATTGACGAATTTTACTGTTTTCTTGTTTGATGATATCGTCATAAGTACCTTGTTCGATAATTCTTCCGTCACTGACCAAGTGGATGTTGTCAGCGATACTCAATACCTTGATGGAGTTGGTGGCCAAAATTTTACACTTCGTCTTCAACAAACCATTTGGGCCCAAAACGTGATCGGTCAAATGCTTACCTACATGTTCATCTACGGCACTCAAAGGATCGTCCAACAAGTAAACATCAGCTCTAGCATATACAGCTCTAGCCAACGACAATCTAGCCTTCTGACCACCAGAAAGAGAAATACCCTTTTCACCAACTTCGGTATTATCCCCTCTAGGTAATATGCTGAGATCCACAGTCAAAGCACAAGCCTTCAAGACATGTTGGTAGAATTCAGCATCATACTTGTGGCCGAAAAGAATGTTGTCACGAACAGTACCATTCATAATCCAGGGAACTTGAGAGACATAGGCAGTCTTTCCATGAATTTTCACCTCACCATCAAGCTTGTACAAGTCTCCAAGAACAGCCTGAATGATAGAAGATTTACCAGAACCAACTTTTCCTACAATGCAATCCAAATGGCCCTTCTTAGCAGATAAGTTGATGTTGGAAAGAGCAACCTTGTAATTCAGATCACCTTTAGCCTTCGACCATAAGAAAGTACCGTTGGTAATAGAAGCTGCAGTGTCACCAATCTTTGCGACTCTGGGAGCCTTGATCACAGCATCTTCTTGCAATTCAGTACCAGTTAAGAACTTTGTCAATCTGGAAACAGCAACTTGGGCTTCTACAATGTTAGTGATAACCATAGGGACTACAGCAAGAGGGAAAGACAAGAGATTGAACAACGACAATGCTGGGAAAACCAAATCTGTAGATAAACTTTTGTTCTTCTCCGTTAAAACAAAAACTGCAAAAGTAGAGCAACTGACCAAGAATGGAGCCAAAGTCCACGTAAAGTTCGAGAATGCACTGAAAATTCCCATTTTCTTCAAATTCTTTAACTCTTTATCATTTCTGACGTGGTTCAACCTCTGCAAGTAGGGTTGTTCCCAACCGTACAACTTCAAAGACTTGATGTTATTCAAGATTTCGTTGATCAATCTCGATCTTTCATCCTTGTTCTTCATCTGCGTCTTCTGAAGACTTTTTTGGATTCTGGCAATGACAGCATTCAATGGGATCATGATTACCATGATGGCCACACCAGCCCACATGGAGTTACCGATCAATCCATGCAATGAATACAAACATAAGAAAATCTGAAAAGGACCAGACCAGATGATTTGTAAGTTCTGGACCAAATCCTGTAATCTTTGAACATCAACAGACATCAAATTGACAATATCACCAGTAGAGGACTCCTGCTTGGTTTCATTTGACAATAACAATGCCTTATTGTAGATAACTGACGTCAACGACGATTTGATTTTCATACCCGTGTCAAAGGCCCTTTGGAAATACTGGTGCAAACAAGCGGTTTGAACAACAGAAACTACGAACATCGACACCGCTATCAATAAACCCCTGGTTAATGGAATTGGTGAGCCAGCCTTTTGCGACTCGGAATAGTCGTTAACGAACTTGATTAACAATCTCAACAATTGTGGTTGCACAAAAGCCAACGCATCTTGCAAACCTTTAAAGACTCCACCGAGCATAAAGTCAGCACCGAATGCTTTTGCAATAGAGTAGAACAACGATGGTTTGGACTGACCCTCCCAAAAGTTGTTGAAGTTTTTAGATGTTGCAGAGGCTTTCAATTCTACTGGCAAAGGAGGCAAATCACGCTCGGTCAAGAACTTCTCATACCCTCTCTTCATCAAAGCACCCATCCAGTCGAAGGTGATTCTCGAAAAGACATTAGCAGTATCGTATGGTGATTCACGGATCAACTTAGTATAGCCGCTCAACGGCTGCATCGTGAAGACCACTTCAGTGACAAGGATGAAAAGAGAATTGACAGTGGACAAGATAACTACTATTGCGAACTGGGTATGGCTTTCATTACGCAAGTGGCTGTTGACGATACGTCCGAGATTTAATATAATCTGGAACAACCAATAAAACAACAACACACCATTGGGAATTGTCAGCTTGTACTGTTCTATGTAATGTATAGCGAATGCTACTACTGTTGCTACAGCATTGAGTACAAGAGACGTTTTGATGATACCGATGTCAACATAGAGATCGACCAATACCACTTGCAACACAAATTGGATGACGACCAAAAACAACTTGGTGTAAAAGGACCATGACTTTCTATTGGAAACAGACATCTTTCTTCTTCTTAGACTGTAAACTTGGTACAGACCCACTGCAATCATAAGTATAGCAGAAAGCCCAAAAAGCACACCTTGTAGGAAACACGGCGTTATATCATTATATTCGGGCGACAAGGGTCCCCAGCCGTCACTCTGAGAGTTGCACAGTAACCATGAGTCGTTCTTTGCTGTAGAAGTGCCATTATGGACACCTTTGTGATGGCCAGACTTGCTTATTTCTACGAAATTTCCATACAACATAGGTAAATTGCTGAGAAGATTCCAACCATTAGGCGCGTGAAACGCGTCGACAGACATATAGTCGAGTTGTTCCATGGCGTAATTTCTGAGAATAAATGAAGTTACAGAGAAGCTTAAAGAAAGAAAGAGAGAACGAAAAAACGAATTGAAATCTATCAAGTAAGGCACGAAACCAGACTTTTTCATCGGTATCTAAGGCCGGGTAACACTGCCGTGTATTGATTACAAATCTGGTTTAGCCAAGCAGCGCGCTTAATTGAGATAATTCGCCATCGGGGTTTCCTGAAGGGGAAATTGTTCCGAGATCGTTTCCTGTCACAGAAGGAACAAGAAATAATACGAAAGCTAATATGGTACGCCAATGAAGGAGAATAACAAGATTACATGGATAGAAGAGGAAGCTGGCATTCACTGTGCACCTACTAAATTAAGTAAAGGATTCACAGGAATAAGTCTCTCTTCTTCGGCCGAATACTTTTCTTTTACTCAATTCTAATTGTCTCTGATCCAGCTGCCCCTATAGGATTTCGCACAATCTGGATGACAAACGGCCCCACCTTATTCCTATATATAGCACCAATTTGCACCCATGGCACAGAACGGGGTTTCACTAGAGATACAGTAGTGATTCTAGTACTTCGTACCTAGACACATTCACATTCTAATACTCTGTTGGCTGGGAAATTATTCCTATAATGCATCACTACTGGCTACGCTATCAGGATCTTTTTCACTATGATCCTCAGCGACTAAAGCTCTATTACTGTATTACTGCATTGTACTTCTGCACGTAATACTTCGATATTCTATTGCTAGTTCACTATCAATTTGTACTATTTCATTACTCTGAGTCTACTGATAGAACCCACAGAAAGAAGTAGACATCTGCTCATCAGCACTTTCTACATAACTCTAACTAGCAACTCTAGGTCTTCTCTAAAGAATTCTATTTGAACAAGTTTTTCAACTTCAGTCTCTTTTTTTCTTTAGTCTTTTCCGCAACCTCTGTCGAACCCACGGACGCTCTTTTCTGGTAGTGGCCTGGCACGGGCCCGTTACCGTTATTACCTGGAGCATTTTGTCTCTGGTGCTCAACTTGTGGTGGAAGTTGGTGTGGTGCAATATGACCTCCTCCAGCCACTGCTGGAATGGGTTTGGGACGGCCATCGTCGAATAAGTACAAAGGTGGATCTGTGGGCTTAGCTTTAGCGATGTGCAAGTCTAGATCAGTCAACGACTTGGCCTTATCGATCCCCTGCAAGCCGATCAAGAAGTCTCTTGGTTTCAAGATTGACTCAGAGCCAATGTAAAAATCCTTATTCAAACTATTGGACAACTCGTAAATAGATCTCATCTCAGAATACGTGATTCCACCAGCCACAAAGCAGAAGATACGTTGCTTAGGTCTTCCTATTTGGCCACCGGCTCTTGTTGAGGTCTGTGCCCAAGATGCCTTGATTCTAACATTTCTCAACGAGCCTCCATTCGAATGCAATCCACTTGCGGAGGACGACATTCTCGAATCACTATTTGGGATATCTTCGTCCAACGGCTTGTCTCTAAAGTATGGAAACCAGTCTTCATCCAACTGGTATTTGGCGGCGTTGTGCATTACTCTTTTCACGCCTGGAGAAAATCTGGAAGTATTGTAGGTTCCTTCATTGTTGATAGTATGGAACATCTCTTTGACGACTTTCTTGTCTTTGACATCCAGCTTCACTACAGGAAAGTCCAACTTGTGCAAGTTGGTGAAACAACGTGAAATCAAAGAAATGATCTGTCTGTCGTTGACTCCGATAAACTTCACAAGTTTCTTGAAGTCATCCTCAATCAACCCACCTCTATACAAGCCGTAGATCAACACCAATCTCATCTTATCGTTGATATGCAAATCATCTCTTGCTAATAGTACAATTAAATCATCATGCAAATTTTTGTTCCTTTCTCCTTCAAAGCTGGTTCCACCTGCGGCACATGTCTGTTCGAAATCAGCCGCGAACTCAGCGAGTTTACGCAGAGCATTGATATCGAGGCACTCGTCTATCAACGTCTTATGTAATGTCATATGTCTTCTTTCCTCATCAAATCCCTTCAAATGTGCCACTATATACATCAAATCTCCCAGAGTCTGGGCCTTAGTTCTGTCTATCATGAGCGGGTTGCTTCTGATCATGTCCTGAATCTTGTTGAAGATCAATTCCGAACTCTCGATTATATGCAAATGTCTCAAATTGACCCAGTCCTCATCGTCTTCATCTTCAAGCTCGGCTTCCACTTCCTGAATCTCTCCTTTTTCGTTTTCGGACTTGTAGCTGTACTTGCCTGATCTTTCCAAACTATACACGATATCCATAGCCATAGCCTGGTAGGTGAACTCATGGAGCAATGGAGCATATAGATCCATTGTTCTGTCAGTAATCAACAAAATCGACCTGGGCTTGTCCGGGTTACCTTGGGGAGGATAATCGTGATTTAACCTGGCGTAGTCGTCGATTTGGCGCTGGAATTCGTCTGCAAGCAATTCTGGCAATCTTGAAGCAGCGTGGGTTGCATCCTGAGGACAGTAGAAACGGACAAGGGGATACTCTCCAGTCAAAACCATCAAGTTCACCAAGGCTCTAGCTGAGGCTTTAATCTGATCAAGCACATAATCCATACAGTTTTCGTTGTAGTAAATAGGCATAGAGTTAGGCGTATTGCTATCTGTGAGAAATACTCTCGTTTCCACAGGGTAGAAGTTTGCCTCGATGTATTTGATGGAAGAAGTGTTGTCGAAATAGGCACTGACTCTGGGATTGTTAATGAATTTCGTCTCGTAGAAGCTTCTCACTCTAGTATTATTAGGAAGAGACGGAAGGAAAACGCCCACGCCTCCTTTGTAGCGATTGGTTTGGACATCAGCAAGAATGCACTTGTAGTTGTAGATGGTAGAGTCGACGAAGTAGATGGCTCGTAAGTATGTGTTCTGACGACGTTTGGCATCTATCTTTTCTATAGAAGTAACAACTCTGAGCAAGGCTTCCTTCAGGAGCACCTGGTTAATGACAACCTCGGTAGTATCGTCGAGGATCAAGTTGTACAATTGACCTGGTTCTTGAACCAGTTTGAGCTGGTCGAGGATATATTCTCGCTGAAGGTTGATTAGCGAGTTGGGATCCTTATTCTTGGACATTGTTGAATAAGTGGAACGTGATATTAATAGTTAAAATTAGTGAATAAATGTGAATCAAAGAAAGTCAGAACGTGGAATGAATTTAAAGGGAGAATGTAATGATAAATTGTTCTGAATCTATTCTGAATTATCGTTCAAATTAATTAAAATTTATGAGCAAAAAAAAATGTCAACAGTAGCTGGTTGGTAGAATTAGCAATTTCGCTTCTGGTTTCGAGGTTCTTCTCTTCTGCAAACGGCGACTTTTGTTTATTCTTCTTGATCGTCCACGATTGACAGGTAACAATGGTCGCTGAAATTTACTATTGTTTTTGTGGTAGTGTTCTCCCCACTATGAGGCGCAACTTAGTGACAGAAATGGCGGAGAGAATCTGATTCTCGTGAACATAGGGCACTACCCAACGAGACAAGTTAGAATAGCCTAATCGGGGATTGGGAATGAAGGGAGCGTCGCAGTGCCAAAGCAGGCGTTGGGTAATGCGGTTTAGAGCCAAAAATGTGACTTCCGTATTCCTTGTAGAAACAGAGCAAAGACGTAATAGAAACTCGGCAGAGATATACCACCTAAGGATGATAGATCCATGATATGATGAAGCGAAGGTGGTGATGTGCATTTAGCGAGGGACAGCGAAGAGATTTAGCGAGAAAAAACTATTATTACGGAAAAGTCTGCCAGAGAAGGTATTTCTTCCGCGAAAGCTTCCTAAGAACTCCCACCGCTATTTGGCTTATTGCGCTATAGAAACAGAAGTAATAAGCCACTAGAATTTCAGACAGACCGTCTATCATATTAAACTTGACAATTCTCTATAGTAAAGTTCTACGGTAAAATCCCTGCTGGAGTCGAAAATCATACACTATTCATATAAATATTCGTGAACTTATTCTTGATGGTTTCTCTCTATTTCACTATTTGCCATTTGGTCACTACCTTTACACCACGAAATTAGTGACTGCGCGCCTTTGCAATTCCACTTTCTGAGCACAACACCAAATTTAATCCCAGGCCAGGTCCGACGAAACTATTCGGGCAATAGACTAGACAGTTTGGTACAATCGCTTGCACTCCCATCGTCGTTATAATTTCCGTCATACTCGATTACCTCCTTCAAACATACAATCTTTGTCGTCCAACCTCATACATTTTTGTACTAAAACATCATTGATTTATCCTCGCTCGACATTTCGTTTCTAGTTAAAATTACAGACCCTCTTTAAGATAGCAAAAACACAAGAGCATATCCAAAACCATCCTACGAGTTTTCCAAAAACAGAGTGATCTCAATTCGTTTTAATCTGTTGTGAATATCTGAACATCTTTCATAAAAATAGATACCCATAGCCCACTATTTGAATTCGTTTTTTTCATTCACTCTTTGATATTTATACGAAGGGTTCAACTAGGACAATCTTAGATTATTTACTGTTGCATCTCATCGTCAATCTCGATGAGCTAAACTCCAGTTTCCTTTTTCATCATATCTTCATACATCAAAAGCTTTGAACGGAACATGTCAAATGAAACCAATCTGCCGTACCGAAATAGATCGCTTTCGTCGTCTAGTGCTGGCCACAATGCCATGGGAGGTAACAGCAACAATAGCTTCAGCAACAGCAATAACAAAAGCCCCAGTTCTTCCAAATCTTCATCGTTTTCACTGAAATCTTCTAAAACGGCAGAAGCCATTATCTACATCTTGGGATGGTACTTCTTCTCATTGTCGATCTCTATCTACAACAAGTGGATGTTTGGCAAAGATGGTCTCGATTTCAAGTTTCCTATTCTTATCACTGCCTTCCACCAGTTCTGTCTAATGGTCATGAGCTGTATTGTACTATATTGTAGACCTAAGTTACGACCAACAGTCAACGAAGTCGCCGACCCAACAGACATCTCCTTCTCCAAATTTTTGAGGACGTTCAGAATGGACTCCGTAGCATACTTGAAACAGATCTTTCCCTGTTCCTTGGCATCTGCTGGGGATATTGGGCTCTCTAATGTTTCTTTCAAATTCATCTCTTTAAGTTTGTACACAATGTTGAAAACTTCGTCGTTGATGTTTGTTCTCATGTTTGGGCTTCTTTTCAGACTCGAAAAGTTCAATTGGCGCTTGGTCAGTATCGTCTTAGTCATGACAGGTTCCGTGACAATGATGGTGAAAAAGCCAGATGATTACGAATCAGACGAAGAAGACACCCACAACAGCATTGGAATCATACTAGTCATAGGAGCTTCGGTAATGTCGGGCCTCAGATGGTCTTTTACCCAGTTGTTGTTGAAGAAGAATCCACACACAAGTAACTCCATATCTACTATATTCTACATTTCTCCTTCGATGTGTTTCATATTATTTGTTATAGGTCTAATTTTTGAAGGATGGACAAACTTCACTGATTCTCATGTGTGGGAAGTACGAGGACTTCTTGGAACATTGTCGTTGATGATTATTCCTGGCTTCTTAGCATTTATGATGACATTGTGTGAATTCAAGTTGTTGACTGTTGCACAAGTGATCACGCTATCGGTTGCAGGTATCTTCAAGGAATTGCTCACAATATTATTGAGTTCCTTGATCTTCGGCGACAAACTCAGTCTAATCAATGGTCTAGGATTGGTAATTACGTTTGCTGATATAATTTGGTACAACGTCTATAGGTACTACGAAAGCATTGACAATGATGGTTACGTAAGCATCAAGGCCAGAAATGACGATATAGAAAACATTGATCCCATCAACACTACAAACGATGGCGATGACATGGAGTTACGAAAATTATAAGTCCGGTTCTATAGAGAGAAATATATTATGACTATAAATATATTATTATTACTATTACTTTATTATCATACACTAGTTGCTCATTATAAATCTTACAAACGACTTTTGGTGCACTATATAATGCAAATACATATAATCAACGAAAACACTAACACCACGGTAACGCTGAGACTATAGTTCTGGTGGAGAATGTTGCTGCCAAAAGTTTTACCCTTTAGACTGAGAGCCGCATTGGTACTGGTTGTTCTTTCACTAGCAGCACTAGCCATTCCTGGTAGAAGAATAGTTGTAGTTCTCGTCGCATCACTTCCTGTCTGGGCTCCTCCAGTTACAATGATCTCTCCACTTCTGATGATAGCACCAGAGAATCGTGCTGGAATATCCAATCCAGCGTTATCCAGACTGTCACTGACTGTGGAAAATGTGAAAGTCAACTCTTGTTCAGAAGTATTGTTTACTTTAGTAGCAAACGGAATGAATCCAGACTCAATGTATGCAATCGAAGCTGATGAGTTTCGTGCGGTTGACGAACCGCCAGCTCCGACTGTTGTGGTCTGGGAGAAAGTGCTTTCTACTGTAGAGAAATCGTTTTTCTCCAATAGAAGGTTTCTATTGGAGTTGGCCAAGGCTATTTGTTGACCAGCATTGTCTACGGCAAGGAAGATGTTCTTGATAAAGGGCAATCCTAACAGGTTAAAGCCATTCAGATCTGTGGGTAAGACCGTCAAATAGCAGGCTCTTTCACCAGACGAGAACTTCAAGAGACTTCCCCCAAAGTAGGCTTCGGACATGAATTCCGAAAGCGGGATTTTTATTTGTAAGTCTTCGAATACAAAACTGAACAAACCTCCTGACTCAGCTACAGTGTCACACTCAACCAACCATCTTCCAGCTTCGTTACTGTAGTAGGCATTAAGCTGAATAGCCAAGTTTACAATTACGTCTAAAGGAAGATAGTTATAGGTCGATCTTGAGTCTAACAAGATCGGTATGGGTTCGTTCAGTGACTTCAACGAAAGACTTTCCTTACTGTTCAGATTTATTACACGAACATCGTCGATCTGCAACGTGGGCAAAATCAACCCATCTAACACGTTGTTGGCCCATTGCTCTGCTATAGGGTATCGTATACCCGAGTGAGGCAACATGTCAAACACATAAAAGTCGCCCTCGTAGTATTTGGAATCTACCACACCTGGTATCAACTGACCAAGAGAATCCGTGCCACTCTGGTTGTTAAACCAAAGAGAGTAACCAGGAGATTTGATGATTCCTCTCTGGGTAAGAGTGTCAAGAAAGCCTGAGGTTTGTGGGTTTCCAGCCACTCCCAATCCTCCAAAATACATATTGGTGTGGTTAACGTCTAGGAACGTAAAATTTGGCATCGAAAACTCTGCACCTGTCGAGAGATTGAATCGTACATCATCAGTGGCAAATACTCCCGATGCTTCAATTACGTTTATGTAAGGAATTAAGTAGGGGTCACCGTTTTCTAAGTTACCAATTGTGGCAGTAGGCATGGCTGTGCCCGTAGACAGTGTATAGAGACCCCCTTGGCCACATACGGTAGCCAAGTATTCTAATTCGGTAGTTATCAGAGCTGGCAAGTCTGAAGATTGACTGTATACTTTTTCTTCTGAACTCCACCATTGATCAATATGGTCACAATCAAAGAAAGCATTATCGTTCATGACCCAGACTTCCGGTTGGATCAAATCGAGCCGTAAGTCTACCTGGTTGTTAGAATCGCCAACCTGGAAATGTGCGTTATAGTATGAGTCGTCGGCTGGCATCGTCAACAAGAGCTTGAAAATCAGCTTGTCTTCTGCGCTTTCCATAGTCTTGTTGGCGGAAGCAGTCGTAATAGAGGGAGAGGACACGGGAGACATCTCCGACGTAGCACCATCGTCGTCTGTTGTAGTAGTAACCTTTGCTAGCGTGAGCTTGACTATTCCTTCGGTATCTGCAGCGGTGGTGGTAGTAGATGTGTCTTTTTTTTTGTTAGACGTAGCTATGAGCAAACCAGAGAAGTCGGAAATGGACGTCTCGTCCGTGGCGCGAACGACGTCAGCAGCGACGCCGTAGAGTAACGCCGATGCCAACCACAAATGATAGTGAAGTCTGGTCATCTTGGAGTCATGAATATGCAATAGTCGTTGTGGCTTTGAAAATGAGAATTGATAGCGAAAAAAGAGTATGGGATATTAAGATAGTGATGAAATCGTCCTGATTTTGGTTTTAATGTGTATGATACTATCTGATATGCTACGATACGACCGTCCTTATGATTTTATGGTGTCTTGTCCTTTTACGGAAATATTTCACTTTTCGTGGTCAAGTAGATTCTATTTTTGATATCGAACAGAATCAAGTGACAAAAAGAAAATAAGGAGACACAAACGGAAAAAGCAAAATGTCTCGTCTGAGGTTCAGTATGAATACAGAAACTCTTATAAGCCCAAGGTATATCTCTATAATCCCTAGGTGTATCTCTATCAGCCAGATGTATTACTCACAAGAATGTCAAAGGAAGAAAAACAAATATATTTAATATATTTATGAGTTCTTCCGCACTCGGGCCAATTCTAAGTTAAGAAAGTTTTCTTGGCTGTTGTGAGATCAGCTTTCACAGTTGCTCGGAAATCGAAATTTCGCCGGACCGAAATTTCTCCGGTAGAAAAACTATTTGTGAAGATGAGAGAGTCGAAAATACCTCTAGGAACCAACTTTTTGCAAGCTGGGGATTTCAACTTTCCTTTTAGACTTTGCCATGGCTCGTATACATATGAATAAATGTATATACCATATTTATAGCATCGTCCTCATTGGTCGTACTCAGCCCAAAATCCTGCCTGTTCCCACGCTCTCGTTTTATACTACTAGACCTTGACAGATGTCAAAACGTATTTTGCCTTACGTAAGCGCAGCACTCTCGCTTAGGGACTATGACGTCACAGCGCCTACTCATTCGGCAATCCAAAACTTGTACGATTCTGGGGTATACGTATTGCGAACTAACATTATTAGATATACGCTAGCAGTATCCAATTTCACTCCAATTGCACCAAAAGGAGGCGTATCAACTGTCTTTTGAAAATCATGTTGATCCTCGCAGATCCTCTGAGTCTGGTTATTCAGATCGCACTGTACACGTTAACAATATTACCCGTTAGTGGCATCCTTGTAATGCTAGAGGTTACTGTAGATCTATAATTCAAAATTACATGTGTTTCATTCACTTCCGCACAGACTGGTTAAGCATGTTAAATAGGAACCTGAAGTTTATTTCCTTATTTCTTATTCAACTCTAAGTCAATCTGGACATTATTGTTGCCATGATTATTGAAGTATTCCGATACTTTGTCAATATTAATTAGACAGTCCTTGACATCGTTGAACGAGTTTAAAGAGTAGTTTAGTTGTATTAGTAATTTGATATTCTTTCGCATTTGACTATTTGTCTCAATTCCCCTTTCTGATCTACACTCAAATATCGACCTTATGAGATTATGGTAGAGGTCCAATTGGATTATCATATCTTTAAAATGGCTGACCGATATGTTAACCTGGAAGTTTTTGAATCTCGCTATATGCTCAGTGATCTTTCCACAATTTACAAGACTTGAAATTCTTAATCCAGGGAGATCCTGACCAGGTACGGCCCCGAGACATTCATGCTTTATAGGAACGCACTGATCATCCATGTCAATCACCAACTCAAAATCACTGTCGTTTGCATCAGTGTCGATTGTATCAATTTCTTCTATATGCTGCTGTAGTGTCTGCAAAATTTCACATTCTCCGGTGTCTTTTCTCTTTGCATTCTCTAGCGAGCTATTTAGACATTTGTCGTCGAAATAGATAACATACTTGCTATTCTTGTAGAGGTACTCGTTGGCTAGACATCGCAAGCCTGGAAACATGAGAAGCATCTTGACATCCTCTGTATCTAGCAAATTTATCACCTGAGCTAACACGTCATCTGGTAAATGTAAAATAGAAACCATTCTTCTTTGATGATACGACTTGTTCTATGTTGTATGACGATTCCAACTCTGGGGTATCGGTCTGGTCTGGAATGCTCTTTTCAAATGATCAGGTGCTAGTACTCTTCACTTGTAGATGGGCTTGCTTTCAGTTTATACGATCTTTGAAAAATGAATGCAGCTTATGTCGTGATGTTCTAGAATGATTTAATCTGGGGTCCGATTCGCGCACAGCTTATCAATCCATCCGATCGCAAAAGGTTGTGTGTACCCTCAAAATTGGTGTGGCTCGATTGGATCGAAAGATGTCAGACATGGTGAGTAACCTAACGCTGAGAAGTGGATCAAGTGTTGTAACAAGTGTTGAACTTTTGGCTGTCAAGCTATTCGGTGGGGACGTATTGGTTTATTGACCACAAGTATAAGAAGGAATACTCGACCAATAAGAAATATCAAGTGAACAATTAGAGGTGAGTCTGATTACGTGACAATGGTAATATTCCAATTGAGTTGATAGAAGATGACTTGCCAGATTCATAAGCCTTTGCAATATCTATTAGGTAAAAAGCCAATAAAAGCTATCATTTGTCAATATCGTATGGACGGTGCACTAAGTTTTCCTGGTCGCAAAATTTTGGTCTGCAAAAAATTCCCATCAAAACCACGTAGATACACAAGATAAATATTCATACTAACACGAGCATAACTTCATCTAATTGTCACGGCTATCAGGTCATCAAGGTTCATTTCGTATCTGTCTATCATTGCTAGATCTTATACAAATTGCAAGTTATATGCATACGGTCGTGCAAGGTTCAAAGAAGGAATGATGAAAAAACTTAATCCGAGTGTTGATAGACATTGGGGGAACTACTTAGGAAGGTAAGAATTCATGCTATTATAGAAGAAATGGTAAGTGAATCGAGCATAAGCGTTCATAAACGTGATTGAATTATAAGGGAGAAACCCTCCGTTTACTGAATTTCATTTTTTTTGCACTTTTGAAATCAAGAGAATACTAACATTTCACAGTTACCATTATACTTGTTAACAGCTGCCAAGACCAAGCAGATATTGATAGAATTGAAGAATGGCGAGACTTTGAACGGTGGTTTAGTCAACTGCGATTCGTGGATGAACTTGACCTTGAAGGATGTGATCCAGACATCTTCTAATGGCGAGACTTTCTTGAAGATTCCTGAAGTCTACATCAGAGGTAACCATATCAAGTACTTGAGATTGCCAGAAGAAGTACGTATATTTTCAAACAAGACTCCACCAAATAGATTCTTCGGATACTAACCTTCTAGATAATGGACTATGCTAAGGAACAAAACATCTTGAACATGGAACAGAGAAACAGAAACCAAAAGAGAAGAGGTAACAGCAACTACAGCCACAACACTAATAACAGCAATAGAAGGGGAAGTAACAGAAATGGAGGAGGTTACAACTCTGGCCGTCGTTTCAACAGTAACAATAACAATGCTAACACCAATGCTAATACACACAGCAATACCAACCAAGCCCAGAATTAGTCCAACAAGTATCAGACTGTTGCAAATATTGAAAAATTGGCAAACTTTCAGTTGTAGAATACTTTCTTCGGCAAAGAAATGTGTAATGATTACGTCCCCCACTCATTTATTTCATCGACATAGTTGTGTTTTTTTTTCTTTTGAACTATACTGGGTATATCATAAGTTCCATTCCTCTACGAATCAAAAATAAGAGTCGTTAGGCGTATACGTTCTATATAATTTCAAATTACATGCCTGTATTATAGTTGAAACAATGGTACCATATGTATATCTATTGTAGTGAACGATTAATCTTGCTATCTTTGTCATCTTTGTGTTCCATCCAGCCTCATTTTTTTTCTTCGGTAATTTTGCGGCAATTCAACTTTTTAATATGGAATTGCTGCGAAATCTGGCGCCAATTACTTAAACTGTTTCCAACTAAACAGCCATAGCTATCACTTGCTACTTCTGCTAGTTACATATGTCCTTGCAATTGGATAATGATAATGAGTATGGCGACGAAAATTTCCAAGATGCTAGCGACGACCACTTCTCACCACCTCCTCCTGCTCCATCCATTTTGAGCCAAATAGATCACAACTTCATAACCAACAACTACGCAAGAGTAGTACAATGGGGAATGAATAAAGGTACTTACGACACCAGACACTTCCGCTGTTATAGAGATGATTGTAGAAGAGCACTTCCGGGCAAATGTAATTTCCACAACTATTTACCCTATGTTCCACTGCCCCTAGGAAGAAATATGGTGACATCGCTGATTGAATGGAACAGTCCAGATGTTAATTCTAGAACACCAGATAATGAACAAAGTGAGGGTGACTCTACAATCGATACAACCACCCAAGATTTTGAGACTCAGCTATCGTCCCTCTTGTGTGACTTGTTGGATCAGATTGACCACGGTAGAAAACGGTTGAGAACCAGGATACATATTGGAAGAGAAAGGCTAGAAGTCACATACAAGAAAGTTTCTGCGATTATAGATGAAACAAGTGTCTGATATACAATAATTAAACAATTTAGGTAGACTATATTTTCGAGACCATTTACCAATCAATCCCATTGCAAATGTAGCAAATGATAGTACCTCATATAAATTGGGCAATGCTGTAGTACACGTCGTGATTTTCTTTTGATTTATCTTCTATTTATTGGCTCTACCAAACATTGCCACATATATTATGGCATCTATTTTATTGCGTTGAGTTTATTGACGTCAATAGTCCAGCTGCGGAGATCTTCTCTAAACTTGAACTCACTGATCAAGCCATTTATATCCCGTAGTTCGCCATCTTCGTCCCCCTCACCGTCATTCCATTTACCAATTTTTGCTGATAATTTGGGATTGACCCCCAACGGGTTCTCGGGATTGTCAAATATGTCATTGATGCATTTTTCTGGGTTGTAGTCCAAAAGTGGTTGCAATTCAGGGTCCCATGTACTTTCCAAGATCTTACTATATAAGGCGCTGACAATGGGGTCCATAAGAACGTTTGACTTCTGGCTGTTGTGGGAATTGTTGGTCATATTCAGATTGCTATCTGAACGGTTGACTCCCGACAAGGAGTGTGATTTCGTAGATGACTTAGTTTTAGACTCACTGAGTCCACTATTTACTTTGGCGGCTGAATGTTTCAGATTCTTCTCAGATGAAATATCACTAGAGGCAGAAGAGTTCGACAGCACTCCCAGAGGAGTCGATGGGCTTAAAGGAGCGGCTGCTCCGCTCTCGGAAAGTACGTTCTGGATGCCTCCAAAGACGTTTTTCCTTTCGAATTCAGGAACATTGAATGACGTCGTCCCATTGGTCCGTTTCTTGGAGGCAGACAAACCTAAGTTCAGCGTGGTTGAGTTGGAATGACCCAAACTGGTGGGAACATCTTGGATCTGCAATTGAGTGTGGAAATCGTAGTTTGTAGGCAATTCCTTCAACGATATAGTTAAGCTGAGAATGGAGTTGACTTTAGCATCCTTAAGCAAGTACTTGGACGTCACGGGATCCTTGAAGTTCAAATATTCAGAAAGGTTTATTTCAACCTTGCCTACTTCGACAGTTTGGTAATGGTGGTGCAGGTCGTGTCCATCACCAGTAGCATGAATGCCGGGTCTCTTCACTTCCGAGACGTAGTGAACCTTCATTATCAACCATTTATTACCAATCAAGTTGTCTTTCTTCTTTAAGGGAAACTTTAGATTACAGCTGAGTCTGTAGTTGAAAACACATCTGAAGTTATGGATCTTCTTCTTAGAAGTTGTGGAGGATACATGAGCGGAACTCGAAGTGACTGAAGTGCTAGCAGTGCCTTGCAGGCTGAGAGTGGTCAGTGTCGAAGTGTCTGCACTTTTGGACGAGTCATCGAAGATGCTTCCTCCTATGTGGGTGTACTTGATGTTGGGAATCTTTTTCTTCCCATCTCTTATCTGTAGATCGATGAAGCATGATCCCGAGACTTGGGGGATGTTTGTGAGTTCGTTGATGGTGAGGTCAAAGGAGAATTTGGGCTTCTTGGACGAAAACATGATACAGTAGAGCTGAGTTGTGGTTTTCGGCGACGGGATACTGGAATTACACAGGAAAGGCTTCAGCGACGGAAAGTATTCACGAGGTAGTCTCGAATATAGGAGAAGCTGTAACAGATGTGAAAGCAGACACGTGTGGACTTTTTGCTAAGGGCTTGGTTTCAGATGTGATCTTGTTCAGCACGGAGATTTTGTTTCTGTAGACTCTGGTACTGAAGTATATTTTGTATGTAGTGCGAAGGAAGTTCCGCAGCTACCGTAAAGAGTAAGTTCCATGTATATAGCGGATGCACAAAGAACATTTTGATCCGCATAGTGGAAACAATGGGAGGCGATCTAATACGACGTGAACAAGAAGTTACGAACGTCATTAGTAGATAAATGCACCAAAGACAGTAAGATCGACAAACTGACGTAGGAGAAGACAAAGAGAGAAACGAGAAACGAGGAAAAGAGAAGAAGAGAGCTGAAAAATAGAAATATTAAGAGTGGAAATGCTAAAAAGAGTAGAAACGTTCGAAAGAACAGAAAGAACAGATACAAGGGAAATAATAGAAATAATAGATATAACATAATAGAAACAAGATAGAATGCAGAAAGAAAGTACTGCTCTCTCACAGTCAGCCAGCTCATTACAAAGTAGACACAGTATCAACATAGGTATCCACATCCAACTACATAATTAGGTACCAACAAGACCAGAGTTGGAGACTTCCAAACTCCTAATTAACTTCAGGAATTCTTTCACAATCATGAAATTGAAAGAGTCGAGCCTGAAATGAAAAACTCTCGTACTAAGTCGGAGACGACATGAGCAATTAGGACTAAATCAAGCGAGAATAAACGAAGGCGATCCGTACAGAATAAATGAGGAGGCTAGCAACACAGCAGTACAAAAAAACGGAGAAAACCACACCGTACATATAGAACCAAGGCACCCCGCCAGCCGCGGAATAGCAGCTGGTGTTCCTTGTTTGTTTATAGTTGATGGGCCCGTTGGCGAGGTTACGTTCCTCCGTAAGGGTCTTATCTGGCCCTGTTTCATACCCTGCATTTCGACCTTGTAGTTGTAAGGCTAAGAACTATTTCAGTGTGCCAGGTGATACTCCGTTTGCAATTATTTACGTTTGTAATTAGCTGCATGAAGGAGTCTGGGACGGCAGAAGACATACGAAGGCAAGCAACAGACAGCTGCGGAGGACGTGAAGACGACGTACGTATTGCAAGTCTGGGAAGACGAGGTCCCACGGCCAGGTTGACCTAACGTTGCGAAACGTTCTCCAGCGTTGACAGGGACAGATTGTGAGGTACGGGTTGCAACTTTTGCCGAAAATAGCTTCACCCACCTTTGGATGCCGTAGCTGCGAAATGCCAAATTCACATTAGGTCGTCTTTTTTTCGCAATCCGCCATCAGCTACAGCCATCTGGATACACAACAGTCGTAGACAGAAAGCCCTGGCAGTGGCAACAACAACAAGCCGAAGCCGTCGCGTTTCACCATGCTGTCGCCCAAGTCAAAGACATCAATTTCCTGTTCGGGACAAGAAGAAGACCACCCGCATGTGACCTTTTCCCTCCGTCAGACTGGCCGGCGGCAGCGTTTGCGACACGATATTGGCATCGCGAGCCCAAACCAGTAATGTGTTGGACCAAAAGGGAGGCGAGGCTGCCAGAGTAAATGAAGCTGAGGATTTGCACAAGATAAGTCTTAGGGTTTAAATGGTGCTACACTGTGCGTCCTGGGATCAGTCCTCTGCGTAGAAAAGTGGGCTTCCATACAAACGTAAAACGTTAAGGCTCGTGGTGAGGGAGAAGATAGAATCTGAGTGGGGCCAGAGAGAGATAGCCCGAGACAAATAGCGACAGAAAAGTGGACTGGAGAGGGGTCATTTGCACGAAATTACCGTGGACGTAGGGGGAGTAAAAGCGGAGAAGCGACCGAAATAGCTAGTGGTTTAATTAAATTAGCGAGAAATACCAGGCGCACAGCGAACCAACGCTAGAGTGCTATTCGTCTGAGATCATATTGTACCAGATTCAATCCATTTCCGTGCTCCACCGCCACCGCAATGTGACAAGATTGCGATCCGAGCGCCATAAATCTAAGTAGATTTTCTGACACCGTAGATTTATTTCCCTATTGTTTCTATTGTTATTCGCCCGTGTTTTCGTTCCAGACAGCTTGTCAAACTAGTTCAACAATTGGCGTGCTTTTCGGGGCAAAAACTGTACATTTCTCGCTATATTTTGTATTATTATCTTGTGCTGGTGCATGCAGAAGCCTGTGAGATTTGTACCGTCTTTAAGTAATACATACCAGAATTAGCAGCCGACCCCTGCACACCGCGGGCTTTAGACGAGCGGAGGATTCATTTTTTCATTTATTTTTTGCGCGTTTCCAACCTTAAGGCTGTCCTCCGTATAAAGAAGAAATAAAAAACAACATGGTTTATTTCTGCTCTAAAAATCCTAACATACCCAGCTAGCGCACATAGTGGCTTGCGCTCATGAACAGAAGGGAGAAGGTATATTCACCGGTGCTACTTTTTTGAAATAAATTATATTGTTCTTTTCCAAATTATAAAGTGTCTTTTTCAGCTGCTGTTTGTATCTCCTACTGTCGAAACAAGACAAGAGACACATCGTAGACGTACCATTGCGGCCCACACCGGCCTCTTCGCCTCAAGCACATCCTTCCTCTTCTGATCATAGTATCCTTTTGTCTAGACTTCGTCCGCCAGCCCTTCATAAACAGAACCAGACGATCCATACTCAAAGTGCCATAGCGATCTGCTCCCGTCCACTCGTTCTCTGTCCTAAAGATCCATATAGTGACTCCTCAAGATCCCTACTAATCTTCATTGCCCCCGATTGGCAAGCATTGCTTCGACGTGATAGACTACAATTTTCCAATTGTATCTGTTCACTGATACATCCAATATAATTTATCACATATCCATATTTTTCATTTGTGAAATGCCGTACAACGCTGCCGAACAGACAAGAGTCCAGACGCACTCGCCCCGAGACCTCCAGGAGCCTTTCCAGAGACTTCTGCTCTCCATCCCCGTGGACGCCAAGAAGTACAACTTAATATGTCTCTTTTTGACCCACATCTTGAACTTGGAAGAGCCCAAAGCCATGTTGGTGCAAGACCCCCCGGTCAAATTGCCTCGTCCCGACAAGATTGTCGAAATCATTCCCAAAGTGGTGTTTCCCTACGATTTATGGGCCCAGCCAGACGTCTTCATCAAGGATATCAAGATCAAAACGACAATGCTTCAAGAGATCAACAACATGATCGAACTTGACTTGACCACTAATGTCGATTTGCCAATTAACGTCGACACTACATTGAATTACTACGAGAAGTTGCTTGTCGCCTATAAGGTGTACGAGTTCCCTGTCAAAGCACATGCTTCCCCTATCTATATCCATCCGCCTTCTGTCCGGGAAGAAGTATACGAGGACGACTTCTCCAGCTTGAACAGAACTGCATCCAACACTAACTCCATAGTTTCGCAGAAGACGTTTGGTTCGTACTCCTTTTCCAACAACGGCTCTGTTAACAACCATATCAGCTCAACTTCTCTCTCTAACCCTAAGCGCATCAACAGCCTGCCATTGAAGGCTCCCAGAAGAAAATTCCTGGGGGTTTTGCTGGCACACAACGATTCTACGGGTGAGCTACTTTCTGTTCATCAGAATGGCAGTGCCAACGGTAATGGGAACGGAGCTCAGGAAGGTGTTATCAACAGCATTCTTGGAAAGTCGAGAATTTACAACAAACTCAAGAAACACCGTGAATCGGCCGGTTCGATAAATTCAAATATATCCAGAGACTCCAACTACAGTAATAGAAACAGCGTTAGCACCACTGTCACCACTACATCGTCAATTAGCTCCAGAAGAAGAGTGAGCAACGGCTGGTCTCCTGAAGTCAATGAGAACAGATTCACGCCTAGTTCGTATCCTAGCACACCTGCTCTTCCTTCTTTTCCAGCAATTTCGTCGCAACAGAGAGAAGAAAACCAGAAGGACAAGTATGACTACTATGTTAACATGATCAGATTATTGGTCATCACAGAACGTTTACTCACGATCGTAGTTAACGACAACAACAAGACCGGTTACAACGACAAGTGGGTAAAATATCTCGACTTCATCAAGAAGAGAGTCTTGAAATTCATCATAATTGACACCACCCAGATGATCTTGGACTACGCTAAAATGAAGTCGGCTATCTTACCATCTTGCAGTACAATTCGTTGAAGCCAGTTAAAAGCCTGGGAAGCGAGCCAGCAATAGATTTGTCTGGCATTAGATCAGGACCGTTGTCCGAGCCGTTGCTGTAGCCGTTGTTGCCATTGTCGAAACAAAGAACTTATCAAGGACACTCTTCTTCACTTTTATTGATTTCCCATTTCTACTATTATTTAATCTCTCACGACGTTCATGTAATTTTACTACGGTTCTTTATATCGGCTTTGTTTACATTAATACTTTTAATTCGAACCAGTCAATTTATGTTTTGTAAGATATTGCACATGTACGGTTCATGCTATTGTAATTGTGAAGTACTACGTGGTATCTCAGAGTACCGTAGTCAACTTACGAAATAATTGACAGCAATATTTATACAGCGACCTATAGAGATCAGATGTAAGTAACTCGCAATTTTCAGCGAGAGCTATTCTACAGCTTATTATCTACTTATACATATTTATCTACAAGGGCAACAGTAGCATATTCTAAGCTGCATTGCAGGTTCATAATTGTACATTCCTTAATATTACTTGCAGGTGCTCAACATCTGCAGAATCACAGTCAACAATTGCAGATTCTCACAAGCCGCAGCAACTCTTTCCTTGTCATTCAACTGCTTGTTTACCTGGTTCTCAGACTGATGAGTACCCTCCTTGATGAATATCCTGATTCTAAATCGTGGAGGTAAGCATCTTTCCAATCTGACTCTGATGCCCAATCCAATTAATGTGGCCAACGAGCAATGCGTTATGGTGGGTGTAATTTTGATCAACACCTCAGAAATATCAGTATTCTTATTTTCACCATGCGTCACCTTAATATCTGCCAAATTCACTACAGCCAACTGGGCCAAAGTAAGAGGATGTTCGGGATCTGAGATGGTAGATATGAGATCGAAAATCTCTTGCTCGTCTATTAAATCTTCATCTTCATCGTCGGCTTCTTCCTCAAAGTCAACCATAGCATCCAGCAACTCATCTTCTGTGTTGGACTCCATCTCTATGTCTGATACCAAATCTGGAAGTGTGACATTGTCGATGTTTAAAGAATGCTTCTTTGGGGTCAAAGAAAGTGATAGTACTCTCTCAAAAAGCTCATCGTGTCTGCTCTTCAGCTTATCCAGGGAGGCCGAAGTTCTCGTCGGAAGTGCAGAGACGTCTATGATAGTTGGGTTGGCATTTATCGGGTCTGACATCCTTGGAGATATACATGCGACTGAGTAGAAAGTGGAAGTGTAGAATCTAATCGTAGTGAAAAATTCTGAGTAATCCGAGTATAAGTCGTTTACGACTGCAGGTAGTCTATCTAGAGTTTATCTGAAGAGTCCAGTGCCTAAGGTTAAATAGTGAAAACTGTTCTCCAAAATTTTTACAAAAACAGCATCTGGTACAATCAAAATGTTGAACAAGTTACACAACTTGTAAAAATATGGGAAATCTTTAAAAAACTTACAAAAGTCTTTGGTTGCTACTTTCATTATTCCTCTAGAGGATTCTGCCCCAGAATCAAGTCTCCTGCACAAATCTATTCAAGTAGTTCACTTCGAATACATAAAATTTGGAATTCTCGAACACCACTCTTCCATACCTACATCTATCTACCTTATTTCCATGGACAACTACAACCAATTGCTTCTCCAGCAGTTGGCACCGTACCTCCGGATCCATTTTCTGGGCGAAATCTCTGCTGAAGTAGTCAAAAACATCCGCAAATTCATTCATCTCTATGACATTTCATATAAGGTGTGGGACAATTCCATCATCAAGAACAGACTTCTGAGCACGAAGTACATTATCGAATTAGTTGAAGGAGATGAGAAACTTCCCCAGCGCGAGATTTCGTCTGTGAACGAACATTCGGTCATCTCTCCCTTCAACCAGAGTTCCCCCATCTTTCCAAATGGGATTCTTCCCCAGGAATGGTTCTCCAAGTATATTGAAGAAGTCCCATTTGCGTATGTTTCCATACTCAAATTGCCTTCTGATGTTGCGGACGATGTCAAGTTGGGTACTTTAATCAATGAGTTGAAGAAAAAGTGCTTGAAACAGAATGTCAAATTTATAGCCATCATTGTTTCTTCGTCACCTGATCCCGACGAAGACAATGAAAGAATTAACAAATTGCGCCAATTGACTGACTTGCCTCGCCTTATTGGGTTGTTGTTCCTACACGATTCTTCAGTGACATTGGCTAGAGATGCAGAAATCTTGGTTTCGACCCTCTTATCAAACTTAAAGAGCCTGGCTATAGACTTCTACAGCAATATCAAGTACAAGATAGAACAACGTCACAAGAAATACTACTCGATTCCTTCAATAAAATTGATAGACACACAGATTGGGTTGACTCCCAAGTTTCTTGAAACCCGAAACTTGATTAAAATCATCATTATTGACCAGTTCATAACACCTCATGATTTAGAGCCAAGCTTGAAATTGCTAGAAGTTGCTTATCAGTCCTTGATTGATATAACGAGGGATACGTTTCACAACAGGCTGTTCAATTTGCAATCAATTTCTGACCATGATTTGAAGATCTACTTCCATTTCAGATCGTTAATAGACATGCTAGCATTTCATATTATCAGAGGTTACTTCTCTACGGAGGAACCTTTGGTCGCCCTAAAGAAGCACAGAGCCCATATTGCTAATGTTCTCAATATTCTGGAACCGGAATTTGCAAATGTGAATAATAATTGGGTATCAGTTCAGTTTGAGTGGTTGGCCGAACTCATGAAATTGGTTCCTCTGTCGATTATAGCTAGTACCCATTCTAAGAAGAAACTAAAGTCCAATTCTGCCATGATAGGATTCTTTGGAGGCATCAAGTTTAAGGAGTCGTATTCATTCGAAGTGATAACAAATCCAGGATTGGTATACTTAAAGTCAAATGAATATCTCAAACCCTCCAACGAAATGCCTACGACTAGATTCAACTACTTATTCAAATACAAAGATAGAAAGGATATGGTTCAACATAAAATTGAATTGTTGAGTGATTCCATTGCATCTCTAACTCCTGAAACACAACCATATGCCGAGGAAGAATACTTTGAAGCGTTAATTCTGTATTTGAACTATCTCATAGCAGAAGAGTATTACAAGCTTGGAGCGTTAGAAGAAGCTATAAGTTACTATGAGAGATCCTACAAGAGTATATCTATGAAAACAAGTGTATCAAGTGTGATACTTCAGAAATTGGTTCAATGCTATGCCTCCACGGAGGATATAAATAAGCAAATGTCTAGTCTCCTCAAACTTGCAACTCTAAAGCCTTTCTTCAATATCCATCAGAAATATCCCATTAATAGCCTATTTGAGGCTTCGTCTGAAATTACTGTCGACAATGAGATCAAGTTGTTCAAGGTAGCTCCTTTGATCTTGAATGAAAACCTTCATCAGGATACTTATTTATACGATAGCTACATCACCCAGATCAAATTAACTTCGGTCATTGATATTTCTGTCATCAGGAGCCTTTTTGAACAAGAGTACTCTATAGTTGTTAATGTTAAGAGTATAATAGTAGAATTTGAAAGATATGACTCCAAGAAAACAGTTAAGAAAAACAAGAAAGTGAAATTGGTCCACGATGAACGAAGTAACGGCTCAAATATTAGCAAAATTGAGCTTAAGGAAAGTGATGAAAGTGATACTTTAACTGGAACAGGTCATTTGTTTTCTAATGAAGACAATGAACTGAAAATTATTCAGTTTTCCCAGATAGCACTGAAATCCGGATCGTATCGAATATCTTCCATCAAGATTGAACTGGAAATTGATTTCCTGAAAGACGACAAGCACGCTATTGTAAGAAATTCATATCTGCACAAGTTTGAAGAATATCCATCATCTTGGCATCACGCAGAACTCTACAGCGAGATCAATGGGAATATTAATAAGAAGCAGATTCGTTTAAACGGCCGTCCTGGGAACACAATCAGATTCCTACCACTTAGACCAAATGTTAGTTTGACGATGACCGATGGGGATATTAATTGTTTGATATTGGGAGAAAAGATTTCTATTCCTTTAAGAATAGACTTCAAACATCCCAAGTGGCAAAAAATCAACTACAAGAGCATCAGTTTGAGTCCAAAAGTGAAAGTTATTGCGGATCAAAAAGACTTGGATTTTGCTTCCCGAATCACTACCCAGGTCAATTGGGATGGATTGAAAGATGACGAAGCTTTGGATCTTAAAACCCTTGTTGGATCAGACTCAAATGAAGCTACTCAAACTCACCAATTGAATATTAGTGTGCATTGCCCACCGAATTCTCTCAATTATCGTGTATCTGAAAGAGGTAGCACTATAGTCATTGACCTCAAGACTATTGTTTCTGAGATATCTGACGAAGCAGATGATTCGGATAGTGAAGATTCAGTATATGACACTGCCAATTACACTCTTCCAATAATCAACTCGCCATTCAAGTGTTCCTATATTATTAGTCCACGATATAGAGCAGATGCCATCGATATGCCTTCGCCATTTATTCTTTCGCCAATCGAAGATGGCCAGGGATCAACCATGCCTATTGCTTCTCGTTTGTGGCAGGGAAGTCTTGTCATTTCTGATTTATACAAGAAATATGAAGATGCCAACAGTTCTCTCGAAGTTCTTGATACTGAATTCTCGGTTAAATCAAGAAATCCAGAATTGAATGTGGCAATGGTATCGTCGGCATTTGAAAAAGGCGGCAGAATACATCAGCTCTTCACTGTCAGTAGCAAAAGTGGTTTCTCTCATAGGAATGCACCTATGGTCACTTCAGTTTTTATCAATTGGAAGCGCAAAGGTGGCATTGTCAATCAGTTCAAGAGTGAAGATTGGGAAATCACACTTCCATTGTCGGATCCTAGAGTTCTTTTGGTTGTTGAAGAAGATATTAAGGAAGAGGGTAAGGTCAAACTTACATATATATTAGAGAACCCTACACCACGTATTTTTACATTCACTACGCAAATGGATACAGACGATTCTGATCTGACATGGGACTTCCTGGATGTCAGGAATATTGTACCTGTGAAACAAACTGCGTTCCCTGTACTTCCATTTGGAAGACACTTTATGGAGTTCTATGCAAAAACATCCGAAGCTGGCAATAAGATTCAATTGCCGACGTTGAAAGTGTTTGATGTTCAGTATAAAGTTGGTTTGCCCACATTGTCTGTTTCAGACAACATAACGGTCAAACGCTCGAAGCTCTACTGGAGCAAATAGCACCTCTAATATAGCAGACAAGATTAGGAATTGTGGTATGGGTTCTGATTCTGGATTCATAGCATTGTAATTATTAGTAGGACGATGCTTCTATATCAATTCTACAATGAAATAACTGCCATCACTCAATTGACTCATTGAGCGAATACTTCACAGGCATATATATTTTAGAAATCAATCTAGATAAACGAACAATATACTACGATCAGTTGATACCGATCAATTCGACATCAAAAATCAAGGTGGCATTAGGAGGAATCAAGCCTGGGAAACCTCTTGGGCCGTAAGCCTCGTGACCTGGAATCGTCAACTTGGATCTGGAGCCTACGCTCAACTTAGGGATACCTGTGTCCCAGCCCTTGATGACTTGACCAACACCAATGGTACATTGGAAGGGCTTGCCTCTGTCACGGGATGAGTCGAACTTCTTGCCGTTTTCCAAAGTTCCGGTGTAATGGATGGTGACCAAATCGCCGATCTTGGGGAAGGTCTTACCATCACCTTCTTGTAAGACTTCGATTTGAGTAGTAGCTGGAGCAGACATAATTGAGGAGCGGGATAAGAGGCGCAATTGAGGGGAGCTACGGATCGAGTTCTTGAATAAGAGTCCCGTACGAGTCACTGACAACATAACAAGCCGCAAATGGGAAAAGATGCCTAGAAAACTTTTATTACGTAGAACCTCAGCACCGGTCGGATGATATCGTTGGAAAAGTATATTGGGCAAGACACGACTGGTGGCGCTACCACATACATGAAGAGTTGTGGGGAGAGAAGAAACTTTAATAGAAGGTTAGAACACAAGTGAAGGAAAAGTAGAGAGAAGATATAAAGCACTGGGTTTCTTAGTAGGTCTTATGTAATTGCGAAAGAGGCGAAGAGAAATGCCGTGATACCTGAATGCTAAAATTTGTAATCATAATTTTGCCAGTCCTTCAAGCGAGTGTGGATTTTTGTTCGTTCACACCAAATCGGGCAACTGCTGCTTGAAGCCAAAGGAGCAGTTTTAACGGAGAGAACAATGAACTGAAAAAAAGAGGATTGAAATCTCTATCCTATAAGATGTGATGTAGGACCAGACACTCTGAGTATATCATAAGACGTGACTACAATTCAAGTACAATTGAAGGAAAATGATAGAATTGAAGAAGATTTGCCTTGTAGAGATTTCTGTACGAATGATCTATCTTCAGAAATGGCTCTCCTTATTTTAGAGCTATTTTCTTCGGCATTTAAAGGCTAACATTCCAAGCCAGCCCAGCCTCTATCAAAGCAGCAGAATTGCTGAAGTTTCACGTCTATCCTGTATGAACTCAATGAATACGATGGCTCTGTTCACATTATCATGACTTCTTCGTGACTTTGGTAGCGCACAGCCTTTTCAAATGCTCATGCCTGGAATTGCTAGATGTGGACATCCCTGCGTCAACGCTTGTCTTATTTGTTCTCTATTCAAGACCGGGGTAACAATCTTGCAATCTTGTTTTTCTAGAACAGCAAGGTTGTGAAGACATTTCGCCTTGGGTTACTCTCTCTATACATTTCCAGTCATATACTGAAGTCTCGCCATCATTCAATTCATCTTAACTAGACTTCATCCTTCATCTTAGAATTTGTCTTATCTAGATCTTACCTTAGCGTAGAATCCATTATATACGTATGCCTATACAATCCACTGAAACAGCGATTATTCCATTCACATACTTCATTGTCATCCCTATTGAAGCCATCTATCGTTTTCATCTCATCTACGTCAGGACTAATCCAGTAGCACTTTGCTTCTCGATTTATTAAGTTCAGAAATCCCATTTTCAAATTTCACATCTTTCATCTCTAATTTATAACTCCATTCTTCGTTTTCGTATTCTCGATTTCGTTTCTGGCACTTTCGCAAATCATTCCAAATGGGTTCTTCAGACGTCATTGTGGAGATCGACCGTTCTTCTACCGGAGGGACTTTCACCAATTACGATATCATTAAGGGCGCGGTAACTCTCGTGGTGACTAACTCCATTACTCTCAACTACATCCAAGTAAAACTTGAAGGTGTTTCACGTACTGAACTCAGAATCAGGAACGACAATCGTCATCGTGGAGGCAATCGAAACAACCGTAACCAAAACGACCGGTACCTACAGGATATCCATAAGGTCTTGTATGATGCCATGATAGTGTTTCCCCCAGATAATGTTCGACAGGTGTCGAAAGCTAAGGAGTTTACTTTGACCCCAGGCAACTACACGTATCCTTTTGAGTTCAAGATTCCTTTAAACAATGCCTGCGTCAAGCTTCTGGGCATCACGAACAAGATTCAGTACAACAAGAATAGAAACGATTTGGTTATCAATAACGGCAACTTGAGCAGTGAAATCGTCCGAAACAAAGCAAACCAATTGGTGCAAAGTTTTTCAAATGGAAACCAGAGCAATTCTTCAAACAATGGTGGAGGCTACAAACAACTGAATTACCATGTAAATACCCAGTTGCCTCCTTCGCTTAGTGGGATTGGAGGGTTTGCCAATGTCACCTATTTCGTAAAAGTAACATGTAAAAGAGCGTCGTTCTTTGTTCCCAACTTACGAGCCCACGATCCGTTCATTTTTCTTCCCTTGGATATCGACGATCATTTCCTGAGAATTGATAATCATGTATACGAGGAGTATCGTGAAGTGTTTGTACGAAAAGAGTTGATTTTCCAGGATAGAATCCCCGAGATTGTCGGGGTCAAGATTCCTCCACAAGCTACAGAGAAGAAAATCTTACCTAAAGCCCCCGAAATTCCGCCCAAAAAGCCTGGTTTTTTTCAAAAGTTCATGGGACAGCAACCAGGTACTTACTTGCCATCGCCGGTTCCAGTGCACAAGACTCAGGGTCCGCATGCATACTACCCCGAAATTGAATCGAAAGATGTTCCATTTTCGTTTGAAGTCAGATTTAGATACCCGGCATTTTTGATTCCTACAAAGCCCCCTTCATTCAAACTCTACTTGATGTCCTTGTTGAAGCCTTCTCGGTACACTTTGACAGAGTATGGAAGACCAGAAGATAGTAATGGATTGGGAGTTGTTTATTTACAGAAACTTGTAGTAGACTTGACAACCATCACACTAGTCTCGGTATTGGAAGAGGGCGGAAGCGTCTATGGCAACGAAATCCACACCGGCAGTCACGAGGAATTGATCAATGTGTGCAATAATAGCTACAAGAATTTGAAGTTTGACCTAAAGAATTGCCACAAGATGAAGACACCTTCGTCCGTCGGCGTTGATCCTGAAGCTTCCAATGTATACGAGCTTGAAATTCCTACCAAGTATTTTGAGAATTGCATATTGCCAGACCATTTGTCGCCATCGTTTAAAACATGCAACATCACCAGGAAGTACAATCTCTGTATCACAGCTGTATTCACATCTGAGAAGATTGTGGACCACAGTAACTCCAGAGAGTTCCGTAAGAAGACGAGATCTGTCACTTTGGATTGTGCCAACATCAAGGTTCTCAGCGGGTTGAACATGACTAGCACATTGCATTCTAATGCTTCGCAGCCTAGTTTACCACGTACTTCCAGCATTTCTTCTGGCATTCCTCCACCAGTTCCTCATGTTGCAAAGAGACCCAGCACGGTTTCAATGGAGAAGCCTGCGTTGCATGCACGCCATTCCTTTGAGAACTCGGTGGACTCTCAAGAAGACATCGGAATTGGAGAAGAGGAGGGTGATTTGCCTACTTATGATGACGTTGTGCGGGAGTCCTCCTACCAGAACGATAGGGAACATATCCAGGCCAGGAGAAGATATCAACAGCATGAACAGTACTATCATAATTTAGAGTAGTCACATAGTAATAATATTAATGTATTAAGTTGTATTAGCGTACTGGTTCATGATATGTAGTATGTAAATCTCGCGCGGTTGCAAAATGCAATGGTTGCAGGCGAGAAAGAAAATATTTGCTAGATATATTGGGGGATGCAACCTCGACTATCTCATCCAAGGAGAGAAGTACTTAATTGAGTTATGATCAGATCGATCCCACATCTCAATGCAAATATAGACTAGTTTCACATGTGCTGTATTTATAGAGCGTAAATGCAACCTATAACGAGAGCATTATGTAAGAAAACTACGATTCTCGGTCATTGGGCAAGTCCACACTACCCAGAAGACCAGTAATAGTGAATGAGTGTCAGGCACTATGTTAATTAGTCAATGGTGACTATACAGATAGGAGTATATGCCAGATAGAGCCGTAGATGGAATAAGAATATACAGAACATTACGAAAACTGTAGTACAAGGAGCCGACGCCAGAAGTAGCAGAACATAGTTATATATAACAAAAAAACTCATCAATTTCAATTCCAAACCAAATTTACATCGATGCTATTGTCAACAAGCTACACTCACAATGGCTTTACAATCGTGCCATTGAATTACATTTTTATAAATTCATACATCAGCTAAATATATATTTGAATTATAGGCCTATCCGCGCGGTCGTCTCGAATCCAAAAGTTTCCGCCAGTGAAAAATTGCCAATCGAAAATTCTTCAGGCCTGAAAACCAAAAAGAGGCAAACTACTGTAGTCCCTTTTTCTAGTAGCATTTCTCTAGAACTTTTGACGATGTCCGACGCCTCGAGCTTTCTCGCCAGAAACAGAAACGCGATTGTTGTGGCCTCGTTGGCTGCCGCAGCTGCTACAGGTGCTTACTTGTACTACAGGGAGATCCAGGCTACCTCTACCGGCCCCACTGCCGATTCCGGTGCCGATTCTGGCGCCAGCAGCAAGAAGAAGAAGCTGAAAAAGTCAAAGAAGTCCAAATCTTCATCTGAAGAAACCTCAGCTGCTAAGACTGAGAAGAAGGCAGTTTCGACTGAACCCAAGGATGCAATCTACCCTGTCACTCTGGAAGGATTACCCAATATTAGTGAAGAGTCTATTGCCAACTTGTCTGATAAAGAAAAAGAAGAATGGGCATTGGCATTGAAGGAGGACGGAAACAGCGAGTTCAAAGCCAAAAAGTACACCGAAGCCATTGCTTTCTATACAGCTGCCTTGTTGTTGAAGAAAGACCCCATCTTCTACTCCAACAGACTGGCCTGTTACTCTGCCCTCAATGATCACGTCAATGTCATTAAAGACACCACTGAAGCCATCAAGTTGAAGCCAGACTACACCAAGTGTGTCTTGCGTCGTGCCACTTCTTATGAATGTATTGAAAACTATGCAGATGCCATGTTTGACTTAACGGCCTTAACGATCTACGGAGGATTCTCAAACAAGTCTATCGAACAGGTCTTGGAAAGAGTATTGAAGAAGCAATCAATGAAGATTGTCGACTCCAAACCTAAAGAATTGAGATTACCCTCTGCTGCCACTATCGGTTCGTTCTTTGGAGCTTTCTTGAAAGAAACTCAACCAGAAGGCATCTCAGAAGAATCTGCTGGTGCTGATGCTTTCCTCTTCCAGGCTCTTAAGAAGATAAACTCCAACACTCCACAAGCCTACGAAGATGCTGATACTTTGATCAACCAAGCAGTAGAAGCCTACAATGTTGAAGAGTTGAACAAGGACTCAGAAGAAGCTGCTAAGGCTTCTATTGCCTTAGAGTACTTGGCTGCTTTCCAGTTCTTGAAGAACGACCCGGCCTCTGCTGCCTCTCATTTGGAAAAGGCCATTGCCTTGAAACCCAGACCTAGATCGTACATCTTCAGAGCCTTGATCAATGCTGACAAGTCGTCTTATACCGAATCGCTTAGTGACTTTGCTAAGGCTGAAGAAATGGACCCAAATTGTCCAGATATCTTTTACCACTTGGGACAATTGTTTTACCTTACTGGGGACTTATCCAAGGCCCAGTCTAACTTTGAAAAGGCTAAAGAATTGAACCCAGATAATGTGTTTGCCTATATTCAACTCGCTTGCATAACCTACAAGAACGGATCGATTGAAGCAGCTAACGAAAAGTTCACTGAAGCCAAGTTGAAGTTTTCTACCTCTCCAGAAGTTCCAAACTACTACGGTGAAATTTTGGCGGACAAGGGAGACATTCAGGGTGCTTGTAAGCAGTTCGATATTGCTGCCAGATTGCAAGAAAGCTTGCCTAACTTCTCTGTTGGGGCCTTACCTTTGATCAACAAAGCTTCCATCATTTCCAGAGAAAGCTTTGAGAGAATCGACGAAGCAGGCGAATTGTTGAACAAAGCCTGTGAATTGGATCCCAAATCTGAATTAGCCAGAATTACTTTGGCCCAGATCAAATTGCAGAAGGACGATGTCGAAGACGCCATTGTGTTGTTTGAAGAGTCATCTGACTTGGCCAGAAGTTACGAAGAAAAGGTCCAAGCCACCTCGTTTGCTGAAGCCACCAAGGTGCAAAAGAGAATTAAGCAGGACCCCATTTTGACAGCCAAGATCTCCGAGCTCATGGCACAAAACGGTGTGCTCCTGTAGAAAGATTCGTAAGATTCGTAAGATTTATGAAGGTGAAGCTTGTCACTAGAGAAGTATAGCATTTTTTTTCATCATTGCATTAGAAATGATGAATAAAACAAAACGCTTTTGTACTAATATCGTCTTTATCTTTTGCATCAAAACTGAAAATCCACTTCTTGTAAATGTTTGCAAATGTTGCTTCCGTGGTTTGCCCTCAATTCGGTTCATTCTTTCATTACCTAGTTTATGTCGATGTTAATTGTATATATATCACTTTCTTATTTAAATTCAGAAAAGAAAAATTCGAGCAATTTCGCAGCCATTATAGTAGAATACAAAGTACTAAACCATATCTATCTTACAAATACACAAGCTAATTATTGTTTGCAGAACCGTTTAGTACCATGGATTATTGAAGGCAATTACAATAATGCACACGATCTAGCAAAAACATGTTGAAATGTAATGTAAGAACTTTAAATTCTATATCTATATGCCTCTTACAGATTCCATTCGCAACCAAATATCTTTCAGAACACTCTTTTATTTTCCACCTTCTTACTATAGATATGAGACTGTTGCACTTTGGAGTTTTTTAATCTAATCTACCAAAGCCTTTTGAAGTATTTAATAGTCGAGACCAATTCTCCATTCTATTGTATTGTTGTGCTTCTGTTCTCACTGTACAGAATCATAGTTGCGAAAATCTGATATATCTGTAAAAGCCGTCTTTACTTAATTCATCTATAAAAAAATCGTATTTGGGAATCGCCTTTATATTAAGGTATGAAATCTTTACTTCGTTCAGTGGTGGCAGCACCGAAACAGTCTCATTATGATAGTAGACTCGATATGTATCTAGACTTATCGTATATAAATTCACAACTTATCGTTAGTTCTGGACCAGTGACTGGTTATATCAAGTCTTTTTATCGGTATCCTGTTCTGGATTTATTGCTATTCCTCAATGAGAACCATTCGAACCACTGGCATATTTGGAATTTCAGAGGAGAAGAGCCAGGTTATGACGATATTGACGTTTTGAATAGAGTTAGCCATTTTCCATTTCCTGATCACCAGGCACCAACTCTAGAATTACTCGTAAATAGTGTTAATGATATATATCATTTTTTGCAATCTTCGCCGCTCAATGTAGCGGTACTTCATTGCAAGGCTGGAAAGGGAAGATCAGGTACGATATGCTGTGCTTACCTCATGTACGATCTCGCCAGAATGGGGAGATCGTTCGAAGTCGATAAGATCATTGCTGATTTCACAGAAAGGAGAATGAAACAATTTGCAGGTGAAGGTATATCCATTCTTTCTCAACGTAGATACCTTGATTACTGGTACAGGTATCTACAAGCAGATGAAACTCTTCGAAGGCATTACAAAGATGTGTGGCATATAGAGCCATTCTTGGACAGAGTACAGATCAGAAATGGACCAATTGAGTCGCAAGTATTCAGAATGGCACCATTCCTTGAAACTTATGAGAAAGTAGATCAAGGTAGCAGAAACGGCCTAGCAATAAAGAAAGTGTTCGGGTTTACACCAGAAACTACTACGGTCGTCACTGAAGGTAGAGATATGACTCTTACACCCAAGAAAAATGCAAGTTTGGGATTAGATACCAGAGATCTACGGTTGAATATAAATGGTTGGTGTTACTCTTGGTTTGACATTCAGTTTGAAACAAAAGTAGCAAATACATCGAAAGGGGTAATCAAGATGAAATGGAACGAATTAGATGGATACAAAGGCACAAGACAAAGAGGAGTCAAACTTTTTGATCAAATCGAGATCCACTGGCGATTTTCATAGAGTGCTAGAGTTTAGAAGTCATGCTAATTTTCAAAAGTTTTCAAAGAAGGTATGCTATATTTGTATATACAATAACAGCAGTATACGTCGGAAAATATGCCTTTTATTTAGGCATAATCTCACATAAGAAATATTTATTAACCACCACGCTTTTCGTTGTCGACTTCCAACCAGAATTGCTTCAAAACTCTCTGGACTTCGTCAAGATGCTTACAGTTATCTTTGAGTTTGTGGATGTTGCCCGATTTTCCTAAAGTGTACGGTTTGTACAACTTGATTTCTTTGAAGATGACGATGTTATCGGCCCCAGACCATTGGATGTTTTCAGAACCATAAAGTTTGACAAACTTCTCATACAATTTGATTGATATGGGAGAAGCACGTGTATGATGCGAGGGTTCATTCTCCTTGTTGGCAAGCAAGTCCTCGTTGGGTTTGAAGTTAGCAATGCATTCTTGTAAGTGGTTTTCGAGCTCTTCTATCGACACCAGAATAGCCTGGGTATGCTGATTATGACTATTATGATTATTACTATTTGAAGTAGTGCTACTAGTATTATTGCTATTGTTGCCTGCTTTTTTAGGGAAGGGAGGCAAGATCTGAATGGATTTTATAAATGCAGTGTTGATTATTCTATAGGTGTCTCCAGAATACTTTTTCCCCTTGTGATCGATTCGCAAAGCTATTACTTGATTGGAAGAAGAAAACGTATGTACGTAGCCCGTGATCGATTGGTCAAGAAGGGTAGTTATCTTGGCTCGTAACCGAACAATCTGATCGAAATCGCTAACTGACATGGTACTGTGAATAAGTATGAATATTACAATGCGGTGGGTTTTATAAAGCTGAGTCGTTGGAAAAGAAGTATCACTTCCTTGTCAAATTGGTTTGGCAAGATTCAGTTTTTGTGTATCAACTTGTATACAGACTGGGGGAAGAGTTAAAGATATTGTCAGTTGCATTGTGTCAGTATGTCGGTTATAGGAGATTTGTAGTTACGGGGATATGGATATGTTAGCTAGAGAGACTGTGATGATGACGATAATGATTATGATGCTTTCTTGATAGACGTTGTCCATGTGAATTATTTGAAGAAGTCCATGGAGATATGCAAGAGGAAGATGTGCTAGGCGAAAATGAAAATGGGTGTTCTCATTTATTGATACGAAATAGCATGAGAGCAGCACCGGTTGTTCATTATATAGTGTTATCTTTTGTTGGTTTAGATTGAAAATAGCATAGGATTCATTTAGTAAACAGAACAAGAGCTATCTCATTCTTTTTTCAAGAAACCATTCAATAATGAGTGTGTTACGATACCTTTTGAGCCAAATTATGAAATATAATGTTTGAGTGAAACGAAAACTACAAATTTAACGCAGGATACAACAGTTTTCAATTCAACATAGCCGAACTGTATCCCAATAATTTTCTCACTTTGGTAACTTAGTTTTCTTACAATAAACTCGAATGGCTATTAGTTAATGAGTGCAGTGAGATTGGACGTAGAGACAAGAGCCGCAGAAGGCACTACAACTCTATTCTAAACACATAATCTTCCATCTAATCAAGATACCGATCATAATTCGACTTCATATCTTCATTTATTAGTTGACTGTACCATCTTTGTTCAACTTCTATCACTTAAACAACAAGATGGACTGTTTCTTGTCTTCTCTACCTTCCTAGTACTTGCAATATTTTTCGCACCCAAATGCGCATTTACATCATAGATGATCCTTATCAGCAGAACCCAAATACGTGAACGATGAGACACATCCACAGCTTCACATTTTCTTGTTTAAATTTATTTAACCAGACTTCAAACTGAAGTAGTACATCTTATTCTACTATTACAACAATAGACAAGTGTAATTTGAGCTTTACAAAAGTCGAGGTTCGTTTCTTCCTGCAATCTTTTAGATAGTCTCAATTACCTTCTGTCTCCCTGATTCAGTTCCTCACTTTCCAACTGGATCTAAACTTTGTCGGTCAAGTCACTCAAACACACATATCTTCAATGGAAGATACTGTAAATTTGCTGACTCTTCCTTCCGAGGTAGTTGAAGGCATTATCGACGTTTTGGACGAAACAACCCAAGAGAAGTTAGCCAGATTCAAATCTCCTTACAGAATTTACACTGTTGGCTTGCTCTATCAGCATTTATATATAGGCAATGTAGTCAATTTGCCGGATAAGAAATTCCGAGGATTCACAGTGGAATCGTTCTACTACTTCTATGAACAGTTCCCCAATATTCTTGTGACAGATTTGTATCTTGATCAGCAGAGTTTGATTCGCGTTTTAGACGAGATTCCGAAAGCTCTCGATATCGTCAAAAACATCACCACTGTATTTGCTCAAGAAAACGTCCACTATGTCATGTTCCAGAATAATACCTATTTGGAGGGTCATATGGTCAAATCTTTAACGGCAGACAATTACAAACTACAGCCACATTTGACAGTTTTACCCTCAAATCTCAAACAATTGAAGATAGACCACCCCTGGTACTGGCTCCCACAAGTTCCAGATGGTTTGGAAATACTTGAGATTGTCTGTCCCGGACCCAACAGCACCTTAGTCAAGTTGCCCCTTCCAAGTTCACTTAGAGAGTTGACTTTCCAGTTCACAAACTCAACCTCCAAAGGTCTTGATCTTACAGATTTGGTGAAACTAGAGAAACTCGTATATCGTAATGATATCGAGTCGATTTCTGATTTCAAGTTTCCAACAAGTTTGAAAGATCTCAAGGTCGACGGAGATATAAGCGACCCGGTTGGTTTGGAACTACTTACACATTTAGATAGTTTGGAATTCTATTGGGATCAACTCTACGCTCCTTTGGAAAGTAAATTCTTGCCAGATACTCTAAAGAACTTGAAAATTGTTTGTGGAGGGGAATGGAAACTCACTAACAAGCTAGACACGCTCGAGATTACAACTGATCGGTTTTCGTACGCCAATGCCAATGAAGTGACGATAAATTATATGCTTCGTGAAAGATCTGAAAAGGACTTGTCTGCAGCCACGAATATCACAGACTTGCGTATAAATTCAGATCACTTAATATCGCCCACTGAGTTGATGTACCCTTCCAATTTGACCTCATTGTCATTCGTTCAAACAAGTAATCTAGATAATCTAAAAGGATTTAGTACATTGACTAGATTAAGATCAGTCGAGTTTGTCGGCGCATTTCTGCCGATCATTGTGAAGGAAATATTAAGGGGCCTTTGCTTTCCTCCAGATTTAACTAGCTTGACACTTAAACTCAAACTTGGAAATCAATTGGCATGGCTCCTGGACATCATGTTCAATCCGTCGTGGTACTATCTCGATAACGAAAAGAACAATTCGACTCCGCTTGTTCTTGACAAGAAATTTGTGTTTCCTCGCAAGTTGGAGATACTAAAGATTCAGAGTTCCTTCATCACAGTTGTTGGCAACTTGTCTCTTCCTGATACAATTAAGGAATTGGAATTGGATATAGACGGATATCGAAGACTAGGAGAGTTGAAGTTGCCTCCAAACCTACGTCTGCTTCGACTTCCAAATATAATACCGAAGTCTGATTTTGTCGACTACAAGTTACCTGAGAACTTGTCTCTGCTCTATGTCTGCGACGATACGTACAAGGTTACAAGAAAAAACTATAATGAGATAGAATGGTTGGATGTGTATCCACCAAGAGCCAAAGATACCCAAGTATTTGAACGTTTTAAGTAATCTATAGTACTATCGAAAGTTAAATGAATTATGACTACAAGCAAGTAAGTGAATTGTAGTGTACAAGACGGTATAGTAGTTGGGTATTGAACCAAGAGACTTTGTAAGCAGAAGGCAGCGGTGCATCAGCATGTTCCATATCATTCCATGTTGTTCTCTGTATAATTCTGATATCAATGTACACTTGTTTCATGCTAAAATGAAGTCATAGTGGTTCTGCTATTTTTGCAATCAAAATTTTTTTCTGAGGCACACTTTTCTCACGCTAGTTTTAACTCGTATATTATTATGCGTATATTAATATGTGTATATAACTGACTATGTCCTTTTCTCTGACTCTTCACCTCTCCAAGCGGCCATGCAAGATGAATTGATTCTGATAGACAAGCTCGAAGATCAGATCATCGATCATCCGGACGCATCTACAAAAAAAGAATTACATGACTCTTTGGACGAGACGTTCCAGAAAAAATTAAATGCCCGTGCTGAACAGATCAGGACAAATCAAACCTTTGACAAGAAGAGACGTGACGGGGGACCGATCCAGCTGGAATCCTATCAAGAAACATCTGGTTCAGTCAATTTCCAGTTCTTAGTGACGAAGTCACATCTCAAATATGAATATAAAGACTACGGTGCGATTCAACAAGAGCTCAGCGAATGGTTCACATATAGCGATCTCCGGACCTTTGGAGGAGTCCACGGACTTCACCAGTTGTTCGAAAGTAAAAGGGACCAAAAGGAAATTGACAAAGAAGATTTCAATGAAATAGATTTAATCAAGGAATGCGTTTCTACACTCAAATTGTATACTATACAAGAGGGTCACCCATCATTGACTGCGGCGTTGAAGATATTGCTTTATTTCTCCTTCGGGAAGTATGGTGATAAAGTTGATTCAGAGGAGCAGCTTCATCTGATTGTAGATAACAACAAGTATCTTGTCTCTATCGAAGCATATTCACCATTAATTGAACTCATAGTTGAACTCATTCAACACCAGATAGACGTAGATTCCAAGAGAGCCAATACTGGATTTGTGCCTCCACTTGAAAGCGACTACTTTATTGCCTTGACTTTATTATATTTCATGATATGTACAATGCTTTCGTTGCCAATAGAGACTTCTGCTGTTTCTCTATTCAAAAATGCGCTCGGATGCAAGGATTTGCTTACTTCTATCACGAAATTCATTGAAAATTGGAAATGGAAACCGGCCAGCTCGTATAGAATCAGATATTTGATCATGATGTCATGGAAGCTCATACTTTTCGAGATGGGCGACACGCGTCAATTAAAAAAATGTGACGATTTTTTGCTCGAATATTACGACATCAAGAACAAAAAGGGTAAGGACTTGCCTTCTTCGAAATTGACCTGTTCTCCATTGGATTACTTTGCTTTCAGAGAAGATTTGTTGGATAAGTATCCTTTGTACAATGATCCCAATCTGAAAGTGTTTGATTTCAGCGAGTTTCATAAGCATTTCGATAATGATAATGAAGACAATGCTTCTATTTCAAGCAAATTAAGTGGGCAACTGTCTTTGGACGAAAGATACAAGTATTTTATGGCTTTAAACTCGTTTTCGAACTCAATTTCCAATTTGGTAGAGAGCCCAAAAACAAACAGATCGCACACTGTGTTTAGTCAATTGCCAGCTCAAACAGTGCACATCGCAACGCCCGTCCCTTCGCCAAAATTGATGACTTCTGACTACATGTCAGGAGGGGAAAAAATTAGACGTTCGTATCAAGTCAACCAGGCCATGCCGTTCATATATCCCAACGCAACTGCCATGACGCCGTGCACATCTTCGGATGGCGTAGAAGTCCCTTATGCTATCAAGGAAGCAAATGAGATCTTGAAAGATTCAGTATATGAAAGTTACTCCATCAGGAGACTCTGGGACGAGAGACAACGTTTCATGAAACAAGAGAGAGGTTATGTCAACGAATATGGAGACGAAGCACCAGATAATCTACAAGAAGAAAACTTTGACCATATCGATTATGAATTTAAGTCTAGGTCTAGGTCCGAATTGAAGTCAATTAGAAGAGTTGAAGATTTCTATTCCGAAAATATTGTCAGACTCCATACTTTCATTCAGGTATTGGTCGAAACGATCAAGAGCAACAGAATGGACTACAACTTAAATTTTGCCGAATGGGAACTTAACCCAGAAACTTCATATTTCAATAAATCTAATGCCAACACTTCTGAGAATGGCAAGGATGCCAAAACTAGAATTGAATACGTGTTAATGCTGCAGTTGGAAGTGATCAATATCAAGGAAATTACATTGAAAGCCAGCACCAGTATCATTATCTTATTGTTGAAATGGTTTAAGATCAGCCACGTCTTGAAATACTATTATCTATCGTCAATTTTATTTGACCAGCAATTCTTCACAATTTCCCTCGACTACTTAGGCAATGGGTTCAACAATTCTAATTTACAAAGTATGGCAACAGTCGATAAAACGGAAGATTTGACTGATTACGAAATCCTAGTCAACCAGAACAAGCTTATGAACCCACAAATCAAACTTCCCAAATTTGAGTTCTTCAACAATTGCATCAAAAGATTTCGCGAGGATTACCACTATGAGTTGATCAACAGGGACATGACTATGAACCTTCATGAAACTGTAGATGAAAACAGCATCAATCATATTTATATCACGAAATGTAACGAAAACTTCGCATTTATTCTATCCAATATCCTTAAGATCATAAACAAGATCCTCATCAAGAATGTAACCCACAGAATCTTTACTTTCAACGAACTTAAGCCCTCGGAACTATACAAGATGATACTTATTAACTACGATAACGAGGCATTGAGTAAGCCAATATTGAAAACACTAAAAAAATTGATTCCATACCAGGGCCGGAAGTGGAAGTCCACCAATATGGACTTGATTAGTCAGATATATCTCAACCTAAAGCTTTCTGTCAAAGACAACTGGTTGAGTGGAAAGGATCTTGAAAGCGATTTTAATAATTCATATGACCAAGAAATTGCTCTTCGAGGTCTCTTGCAATTCTACAACATCCGAAAATACCCTAAGCAGATGAATTTGATCGGATACCAAATCAATAAGGATTTGGATATTCCAGTTTTCAATCTCAATGAAGACGAAGAGCTATTCTAATAGCATATATATAATATAGTAATGTACACAAATACATATAATGATTCCAGCTTATAATGCTGTTAAGTCAATGTGAATAATCAAAAGTGAACTTTGCTGAACACAACAGGAAAATAGAGAAATCTTGTAGTTTATGAGAAAGAAAAGGTCTCCTTTCATTATAGAGGTTATGATATAATCAATGTGTCACCCATTTCAGTCCCGTATAATAATTGCACCCATATAAAACTCGTGTGCACACCAATTTTAAAATTTTGATGAAAAATTCGACCTTGACAAGATTGTTCGTACTTAGTATCCTTCATTGGTTCATACGATAGACACAATTAAGAAAAATGGTCAAGTTAACTCAAATCGACGACGAAGCCTTTGAGCAGTCGGAAACTTTCACTGCCCCAAAGAGCGAATCTGTAGTGTCTGAATCTGAAGAGTCAGACTCCGATTCTGATTTGGAAGATGACTTTGACTTTGAAAGTGAAACTGTCTACGACAGAATTGTTGCCTTAAAGGATATTATTGATCCAGAGCAAAGAGAAAAGATCTTCTCTATCACTTCTACCTTCAAACTGTATGTCAACTACGGTTTGAACAGCACTGGTTCTCTTTTATGGACCTTGACTTCTTCTGCCTTATTGTTGGGAGTTCCATTATCATTGGCTATCATTGCTGAAACCCAATTGCAGGAAATGGAAAAGGATCTTTCTTTGCAACAGTCTGCTCAAGAAGTGTTGGCTCCAGGATCCGAAAGTGCCTTTGCTGAAAAGACTGCTTAGATGAAATTTTAATGAACCTCATCAGAAATAGTTTATTGGAAAAAGAAAGTTGGCAAGAGCTCCATTTCTTCAATTTTGCTTGTATATAGAAGTGTCCAATTCTGTCCTGGTACAGATACCAAATCACAATGCCCTCTTTATGCTCTAATGATTTATACTAGCTTATTGTGTATAAACAGATTCATGGTAGATATATTTTTGGATCGAAATACAAAATGTTCAAAGAAACAAAAATGTTGAAGAATAAATCATTTGTATACAAGAGACAAAATTGTATTCGTTTTCTAAATATGTAACAATCTAGTAATCTGAGTGAACTCTCTAGTAAGAAACGCAATCGAGAATATTTATGTAGTTGAGCGAAGTGAACCTAAGCTCTCTTGTGTTTGATAGACAAAGCGTAAATGTCCAAGTAGGTAGTGATTTCGTAGATGATATCGGCAATGAAAACACCATGTATACCTAATGTTAAACCCATACCAAGCCAGCTGATAGCTAACAATGTGCCGTCGTAGTCGTAGCCATAGACGCTGATCAAAATCTTGCTGACAGCCAATTGCAATAATGGAACATACATCGGCACTTGCACAAAGGGGAAGTCTTGCAAGGTCAAGTGAGCCAAGATGATTCTGCCCACACAGAAGGCTACAGTGCACCCAATAGAGATAACCAAAGGGAAGCCGTGGACAGTGATGACTTCTGGGTAGAACCAGATGAACAAGATCACATAGCCGTAGTAAGAAAAGAAAGGAATCAATCCTTTGTAGGAGTCCTCGCTCTTCTTTTTGGCGACTTCCGGATCTGGGTTATGTTTTTCGTAGTACTTGTTGACATTTTTCATTGCAGAAATGATGTTGAAATACAATGACGACAAGCCAATGATTACGCAAAAGATCGAGCTACTGACTTCATACTTGCCGTAGCCCAACGAGGACAAGTTCAAATCGAACAACTTGACATTCCAGATGTCTGGGCCAAAGATTCCGGTGATGAAAAAGACTCCAATAATCATCAAGATACCTTCTACAGGACCACTGAACTCAGAAAGATACAAGGTATGCGTATGGTACTCTTCCCAGGTGGAAGTGTAAAAATTGCACACCGAAGCAAATTGTGACAACATCAATAAGCCTCCGTAGCCCATCTTCAAAACAGAAGCGAAGACAAGAGCACCCAATGTGGTGTTGATAGCATCGATGGAATGGTCAAAGAGTTCACCCAAGGGACCACTCTGACCAGTTCTTCTAGCATGACATCCATCACAGCCATCCAAAGTCTGGTACATGAACAAACCAAAAGCGTAGAAGAAATAGCACCATTTCGGCGAGGTTGTGTTCAAGTATGGATCGTAATAGAATACACAGGCTAGGTTGGCTAACACAAAGAACAACCCGGACAAGGTTACAAGATTGGGCGCCACGTTAAGCGGAATAATTTGGACAAAGTAGTTCCACCATCTCTTCAAGATGTATCTGGAGATGATCGAGTGGTCTTCTGAAGAGTACTTGTACAACTTCAAGTTTTCCAACTTATTGACTGGAATGAAGATCCCCATACTTTACTGAAAAATTCAACACTGGATGAAAAGTTCGAAAATTTCAAGGAAATTAATGAACCAGTACAAAAGAATAAACAAGATAAAGCGGTATCCACTATTAATAAGTACAACGGATTGAGACCTCTATTGCGGTAACAGGAGAACACCAGATCTTGTTGCGTAAGGTGATGTTCAAATTTGCTCTTCATACATATGAAAAAAACGCTGCTAAAATGTCGTCACATTCGGCTCATCTACACGTGTCGCGGCTGCAAACAACATTTAGGAGAGGTTATGAACAAAGAGAGTAGACATTAAAATAGTGAAGAAACAAAGAAACTGGTGTTGCAATGTTCAGGTAGAATAGGGCGAAATAGTGGAAAGTGGTGTTGTGATATTAGAAATGGAACTTAGTGAGGATTCAAGTTGTGTTGGATCCTTCGATAGTTACCGAACCTTGTTGTTTCTGATAATGCTGATATCCAACGAAGCTGTAGTTCATACAAAGAGATAGTAAAATTTGAAATCGTAAAAGCGTAGAAATCATTCGGCCAATTGCTATTGTCAGATGCACTATTGTCAGCTGATACTGTTCTTTTTTCTCTTTTTCTTGAAAACTAACTTCTTGCCATTATCTAGTTGCAAAATGTTAGCGCTAAATCGTATCTTTTCATCAGTGAACCATTTCTACAGAATGACCGAATAACTGACTAAGTGAATCTTTTACCACAACTACATTGGATCCATAAAACCGTCTCTTTATGTTGTCTTTGTTGCCATTGAGTAGAATCCATAATTCATCTTCACCTTGTTCCCATACTTAACTCTGCAAAATTTGCTACTCCACATAAAGTTTGCGCGCGTTTCTAGATTTTTCTACAGATTCCAGAATTTTTCACTACTCTTAAGCTAGCAATATCTATTATTTCTTCAATTTCTTCACCATTTTCACCTAACTTCAAGTAATAACATCTCTGAAATGGTTGTTAACAATCCTAACAACTGGCACTGGGTCGACAAAAACTGTATCGACTGGACAAGGAGCTACTTTACCGAAAACTTGGTTGGTTTGGGTGCTAAAGATGAAAAGAATAGTATCTACGTTGACAAGGTTTCTTCTGTGGATGGTGATGTTGTCGTCAGTCAACGTAAAGGAAAGGTGATGTCTTTATTCGATGTAAGTTTGATCTTGGGGTTCTCAGGACATGTTGAGAACGAAAACCAGGTTCTGGGTTCTATCAGTATTCCATCTGTCAGCTATGATTCAACCGAGGACGAATTGCAGTTCGAAATCAACATCTTCAAGGAAACCAGTTCTAACACGTCAGCTTCCCGATTCTTAAAGGCCAACATTTTGCCTCAATTACGTAAGGTCATAATCAAGTTCGGCACCGATTTAATTCTGAACAACAGTTCTGATATCCAGATCTCGGCTGATAAGGTGAACTCGACTTTCACTAGGGCCAATCAAGAAGCTTCTGCTAAGCCTACCATTGCAAGCAAAATTCAAGACAGGGCTTCTACTCCAGGTAATGCTGCTGCGTCTACATCTGCTGCTACTGCAGTTGTTGCTAGCACCACCACCACTACTACTAAGAATTCTAACTATAGTGTTCCAAAATACAATACCTCTGCTTTATATTTGGAGCCTTCGTTCAATACTACTGCAGAACAGTTGTATATCACTTTGTTGAGCAACGCCCGAATTGGAGCATGGTCTCGTTCACATCCTATAATGGAAAATGAAGTAGCAAGCGAAGGTTCTACAATCGGATTGTTTGGTGGATCTGTCTCTTGTAAGATCTTGAAATTGATACCGAACGAACATATTGTTCAATTATGGAGATTGGAAGACTGGAAGAAGGACCACTACGCGGATTTAGATATCCGTTTGATCCAAGGAGCTGGTGAAACAAGAATGGCAGTCTCTTTCACAGGTATTCCTATTGGAGAAGAAGATAGAGTCAGAAGTAACTTCGAAGAATACTATATAAGAGCCATAAAGATCACTTTTGGTTTTGGTGCAGTTTTATGAATACGGATATAGAACTAGAATAGAATTTAGATATATATATATATATATGTTTTTCTCTTATTCATACTAGTACAAGTTCTAAAATAAATGTTGACTACATTTGCTTCCAATAAATTCATCTTCTTTTGTATTTACCCTATTTATATTGGAGAGTATCAATACGGATCTGGTGATTATGAACACGCCTAAGTTTAAGCAACCTATAAAATTTAGAATCGATGAAATAAATACATTAATAGACATGAGCTTCGTTTAATCAACCTCTTCCATGGCAGACTCAACGGCTGGTTCTTCAGTAGAAGAAGTGGTGGTGGTACCAATTTCTTCGACTTCTTCTTCTTCATCGATATTCAAACCCAAAGAGATCAATCTGTTAATTCTACCAGCGAAAGAAGATGGTTCATCCAAAGAGAAACCAGAAGTCAACAAGGCGGTTTCGTACAACAAGGTAGTCAAGTCCTTGACAGTCTTGTCTTCGGCACCGTCAGCTTCAACCTTCTTTTTCAATTCTCTGATGATAGCAGACTTTGGCGAGATTTCAAAAGTCTTCTTAGACGACATGTAGGACGACATGGTGGTGTCTCTCAAAGCTTGAGCCTTCATGATTCTTTCCATGTTAGCGGACCAACCGAATTGACCGGTTCTGATGGCAGCTGGAGCGTCAACCAACTTGTGAGAAACAACAACTTTCTCGACTTGTTCACCCAAGATGTCCTTAAGAGCCTTGGTCAAAGGTTCGAATTCGGCAATTTCCTTTTCTCTGACTTCCTTTTCTTCTTCGGTTTCTTCCAATTCAAAGTCCTTGGTGATGTCGACCAACTTCTTGTCTTCGAATTCCTTCAATTGAGTCATGGCGTATTCATCAATTGGGTCAACCAAGAACAAAACTTCGAAGTTCTTAGCCTTCAAAGCGTCCAAGAATGGAGACTTTTCAACGGCCTTGATGGATTCACCGGTGATGTAGTAAATGTTCTTTTGGTGTTCTGGCATACGGGTCACGTAGTCAGACAAAGAAGTGTATTCTTCGCTGGACTTGGTGGAGTAGTATCTCAACAACTTGGATAACGAAGATCTGTTCTGCTGGTCCTCATGGATACCCAACTTGATGTTCTTAGAGAAGGCAGTGTAAAACTTTTCGAATTGTTCTTGATCTTCAGCGATTTCGTTGAAGGTTTCGATCAACTTCTTGACTATGTTCTTCTTGATCACCTTCAAGATCTTGTTTTGTTGCAACATTTCTCTCGACAAGTTCAATGGCAAGTCTTCCGAGTCAACAACACCTCTAACGAAGCCTAACCATTCTGGGATCAATTCTTCGGCATCGTCGGTGATGAAAACACGTCTAACGTACAACTTGATGTTGTTCTTCTTCTTCTTGGATTCAAAAGCATCGAATGGAGCTCTCTTTGGAACAAACAAAATGGCTCTGAATTCTAATTGACCTTCAACAGAAAAGTGCTTGACAGCCAATGGGTCTTCCCAGTCGTTGGAGATGGACTTGTAGAAGGCATTGTATTCTTCTTGGGTGACGTCCGATGGGTTTCTGGTCCACAATGGCTTGGTCTTGTTCAATTCCTCTGTTTCAGTGACCTTTTCGGTGATCTTCTTGGTCTTCTTTTCCTTCTTTACACCTTCTTCTTCGTCTTCGACTTCTTCCAACTTTGGCTTCTTGTCTTCTTCGTCTTCGGTCTTTTCTTCTTCGTCTCCGGTCTTTTCTTCTTCGTCTCCGGTCTTTTCTTCGTCTTCTTCAGGAACTTCCTTCTCAACTTCCTTGGTGACGACTAATTGGACAGGATAGGAAACGAACTCGGAGTGCTTCTTAACAACTTCCTTAATTCTCTTTTCTTCCAAGTACTCTAACTGGTCTTCCTTCAAGAACAATCTCAAGATGGAACCACGGCCCAACTTTTCGTTTGACGAGTCTAACGAAACGGTGAACTTACCACCGGCATTAGATTCCCAGATGTATTGTTCATCGTCGTTGTGCTTGGAGATGACTTGGACGTGATCGGCAACCAAGAACAAAGAGTAGAAACCGACACCGAATTGGCCGATCATTGACACGTCAGCTCCAGCAGACAAAGCTTCCATGAATGACTTGGTACCAGACTTGGCGATCGTACCCAAGTTGTTAACCAAGTCAGCCTTGGTCATACCGATACCAGAATCTCTGATTTCCAAGACCTTCTCTTCAGGTCTTGGTGTAATTCTGATGAACAATTCTGGCTCAGTTTCCAACTTGGAAGGATCAGACAAAGCTTCATATCTGATCTTGTCTAAAGCATCGGAGGCGTTGGAGATCAACTCTCTCAAGAAGATTTCCTTGTTGGAGTAGACAGTGTTAATGATCAAGGACATCAACTGAGTGATCTCAGCTGTGAACTCATGGGTTTCAACTTTAGCGTCAGACATCTTGATAATGGGGTGAAGTTAAAAAAAAATGATAAACTCTAGTAGTTTTTCAGAATTTTTCACATCCAACTTTTCCACCACCACCTTACCTTTATATACTCTACAAGGTTGCTACAAATGGACGAAGTCGAAGCTTCCATGGGCTTCCATTAAAAGTAGTGGCTGCACCAAAGTGAAAAATTATATACCGACTTCAAGTTCCGGCTGATCTGCGATCCACTTAAATCGAAAATGAGTTATTAACTTGGAGAATGAAAGATCCAGAGGATATTGATTTCGTGAATACTTCCTATTTTTGTTTTGAAACTTAGAGAATGTGTATTAATAGCTGGTGATGAAAATGCTAATATACATAAACTTTTGTTTTGAGATTGTATGTATTTAGTGGTACCTGTCAAGTATTATTCTCTGTCTATATTTCAATTACCGAGCTCAATTAATGGTCGGATCTCAAGTGTAGATCAGGAAATAGAGCGAAGTAATGTTTCGTAGATTCCAATTCCAATAATTTAAATTTGTTCCAGCTGGCTCAGAAAGTTCAAAAAGGTATAATTGTTGTGATATATTATTATGTATTATGATATTATAACTTTATGCTATTCGTAACTACAAGAGTCTTCTACATTAGCCTCATTGAGTGTTCTAAAGTACTACATATTATCATTAATTCATTATCATTAGATCAACACCTCTTCGGTCTCTACACCACAATCTATACACCTTCTCATGATGAGATTCTCTTCTCCTGGTACCCTTAGTGGCGCAGACCAATCATGTACATGTCTTTCTCCCAATCCTTGGCCATTTCTGAGCTTTCTGGTGTACTCTTCAGCTCTTGTCTTCTTTCTCATTTCCTTCAACTGATTCTTGTAACGCTTTTCCCGTCTCTTCATCTTACCCTCTTCACGTCTTTCCCATTCAGCATCAAGTCCTTCAGGACCCCCCCATTTCTTCCAGGCGAATTCTTCAACCTGAAATCTCAAAAAAAGCTGCATTCGTGAATATCCATGCGGATTCGGCTTTTCGATCCTCGGTAGCAAATTCACGTCACGCAACTCTGGCTCTGTTAAGAAGTAATCTTCACGACACTCCGTTTTGGTCAAAAGAGAATACTTCTCTGGTTTCTCCTTCATACATTTTCGACAAGCTCGCACTTGTAGAAAGTTCTTATACAAATTCGGATCGATTTCTATAGACCCACATTCAAAACACTTGGGTGCAGATTCTATATCCATCGGCGGAGGCAAGTCTTGAACAACTAAAAGCAGATTCTTCTGTCTCTCTTGCCATTCTTCAAGTGTTTCTCCCTTTTCTGAATCGGGACCTTTCTGGACCGAATCGTCATTGATGAACCCTCCACGAGAATCTTTCATAGTCGCAAAATCAAATTCAATGTAATCCTGCTTACGAATAGATGGTGGGTTATATCTAGAAGGTGTAGGAACACCAAATTCAGAGTCGTGTTTGTTATTGTGGTTCAATCTGATACTGTCTACAAGTGTATTATTCGTATCAGAGGCATCTCGGTTGTTTTCAGCATACTTTCTTTTCCTTTCTTGAGCCTTTTGACGATTTTCTTCTATACGCTTTTTCTGTTCAGGTGTCAATTCGGTCTTTGGCCGTTTGCCAGGATTTCCACTGGCATCAAGCTTCTCTCCATCTATACCTACAAATGATGAGCTTACTTTGGTCGTCTCTGGGTTCCGGATCTGGCTCAAAGAACCACTGACGCGACCTACAAGTCCTCTTGGACTCGTACTGGATAACTGGTTACCCGTCTGTGAGACTCCATTCGAAATTGTATTGGAATCGGAACCTTTACCAACTATTGATACAGCTGTAGTTGTTGAAACTGGTGTGGAATTAGTTCTCGGCCCATTCTTTCTGGACTCCAATCGTTCTAAGGCTCTCTTCCTATTAGCCTCCTACTAATTGTTAGTAAAAAGTCCAAAATTTGAAGAGGCAAAAGTATTCAGTTTCTTTGTATTCGAAAATAAACACTTACGACTCGTTCTCTTTGCTCGTCTGATAGTAATCCCCTTGCAAATGCCATTGTTTTCTTGTAGTGAAAGCTTCTTCATTTTAGTCATCTTGCAAATCAAAGATAAGTTCTTCTTCTATCCAGGTCACCTGATGCAATCAATTATATGCAGATGGTTGCAAAATGCTTCCTTGCTGCCAGAATTTATGTGATTGCAAACGATTGTAATAATGAATTCTGAAAATCGCTTTCCATCCTTTTTTGTATTCCTCTTGTTATATTCTACATGATAGCACTTGAATTTACTACCATATTATTCAATCTCATCAATAAGACGTCTAAAATATATACATCTTGATCCACTTATACTTTCATGGACTTGAACAGATCTTCGCTTTCGTCCTCGAGTTGCTGGAAGGCAATACTGGCCAATTCTTCTATGGAATCCAACACTGTTTCAGCGTGCTCTCTAGCCAAAATATCATTGTCAGTATCTTTGACGTAACGCAAAGCATTGACCACTTTAAATCTATAACTTTCGGGAAATGGTACTTCCTTTTGATTGGAAGTACCAATAATCAAATCGTGGATCAATACGATACCCGCACGACGCATGACGGCACTGTCCTTGTCAGTTTCAAATTGTAAAATTCCAATAGCACAGTCCAATGCATTATCCAATTGGTCAATAATACCAAGTGGATTTACTTTACAGCAAGTACCCAACAACGACATACTCGACATTCTCAACCGGTTATCTTCGTTTACTTCTTCGCCATCTTTTCTTCTTATCAAATGCAATGCAGCATTCACAATTCTCTTCGCAGACTCTCCGGTAAACATCTCGTTGGCACCTTGTATGTATCTCAACAAAACCTCTCCAATCTTTAATCTGTCATCAAGATCGGTGTCTCGGGACTCATTCAAGTATAAAGCACACAAAATCTGAAGCATTTGTCTCTCGTCCCACTCAATCATAATTTCAAGTCCCTTTATGACGTTCAAGAAGATGAAGGGATCGGGATCTTTTAATTGAATTAAATGCAAATTCACTACAAACTCGAGAGAAATTACGCTACTTCTCTTTGAAATAAGTCGTCTAAGCAAATAGAGCCCATGTGCTCTAATTGGAACAAGTGGGTCGTTGAGACTGGTGACAGCACGCTTTAGATCAGCCTTTTCGGCTTCCTCTTCGCTCTGTACTGGTACGTCTCCCTTCGAGAGGTCTTCTATTCTTTCACTAAGTGAAGTCGACGCATTTTTAATATTAGTTGGGACATCCGCATCTGAAATTCTTGACAATGACTTTTGAATAGAGCGCAAACTTTCAAAAGACTTTTCGTCCAAAGAAACTTCAGTTTCAGAAAGAATTGCCGATAAAAGCTCTAGTACTATAGGAAGTGCCTGAGCTTCTACATTTTCATCAAAATCTTCTTCGTCATCTGAATCCACATCATCACATTGTGAACCCAAGTGTACATGTTCTGATTGCAACTTTTCTCGTCCCTGAGGAGATAAGAAATTTTGCACTATTTGAAGTACTTCGAAGGGAGTTCTGGCCAAACTATCTTTAAATCTGCTTCCAATAGACTCAAGCAATCGTAAATCAATAAGAACAATAAAAGGATTTTCGTTGCCATTTGGATTGTCTCCGCTACGCAACCACCGTTTGAGAGTTCTGAGGAAAATAGCCTGGACTAAATCGTAATCCAAATTATCCAATAAAGCGACAAAGCTTTCACAAGTTATGTCTAATTCAGAAATAAACATGTTCACTCTCTTTTCATTGCTTGAATTTTCAATTTGCTTCTGTTTTCTTTGAATCTGCACCAATTCATTCGGACCAATGGCAAATTCGTCTTCCTCCGCATCATACAATAAATTCTTTGCAATCGCATCCAAACCATAAACATCTTCGGTTTCTATTTCCGAGTCTTTCAACATGGTGAAGTAACTCACTAGTATCCCACTTATAATTTGGGTTGACTTTTTGTTTTTCTTGAGAAAGTTCAAGTACGACCACACTGAAAGAACAATTGGTTCAAAAATTACCTTCAACAATTCTACAGGTAACCCCTTCTTGGTCAACGAGATCAACACATTGACGTTATTGTTGAGCTGAGCTTCAGTCACCAATATTTCGTCTGAGTTACTCTTTGGTGGACTGAAATTATTCCAAATCCGCTTCAAGAAGAAATCTTTGGCTACCATTTGGTTCCGGTTCCAGAGATTCTCCACTATGAAAACTACACAGCTGGTAACCATTGGTCTGTTGATATTTACAAGAAGATTATAGCATTGGTTCCCAATGTTAGTGAAGTATTCCACTGTGGATCTATTCTTCGGCTTCAGCAAGACAACATTCGACACATGCACATACTTTTCCACTTCGATTTCATCATTATCGCGTAGGCCAAGAACGAATTCAATGAGGGCCAAAACACCAGAATTCCTGGGTGCATCATAGTGAAGAGTCAGAAGTTTCTGCATTACAAACAGCTTAAAGTATGAAGGCGACTGAGTCGTCAAAAGAAGTGTATATGTTTGGTACAATTCGTACGTTTCTACTAGTTGTATGATGTTAGGGAAATCCGAAAGTACCTTTGCTGTCACATCCTTGGAGAAGTAAGGAACTGTTATTAATGTAATTGCAATGGTGAGAAAGTCTGATATTCCAGTTCCTTTGCTAAGCAAGTCCTTGACATCCGATTCTACTTGGAAGACCATGTACAATTTGGTGTACATCAACATTAATAGCTTCTGTATACGTTCAAATGGAGCTCCTAGTTTCGAGCTTATCGGTAGTCTATCAATTTTCACATGGTTCTTCGCCCTGCTGGCATTGAAATGGTTCAATCTTCTCTTTTCAAATGGTATTCCAATTTTAAAAGCAGTAATAGCTGGATAAGCACCATGCACAATAATCAAGTTTACCACCTTGCTGAAAGTACGTATATCGTGAAGAGAAATTTTTATCAAATTTGTGTCTTTGAGATCTCTCTCGTTTGATAAAGTCTGGATTTCAATCAATTTGTCAAGCAAATATTCCAAGACTTGGAATCTTTTTAAATAGTCGACATCGTCAGTTTCTTGGACGTTAGCCTGAATAAGACGTTGATGTAAAACATCAATAGTGAGATCCTGGTAATTTCCATCGAGCTTTGCTTCGAGGTCATGGAATAGAAGGTCTATGGGTTTATCACCTATGTATTGTAGTTTATTCAAACCTTTGTAGACTTCCAGGGCATCTCTGCGAACAGTTGTTTTTTTAGGACCTGCAAATGGATTCTTCTTCTTGGTCACACTCTCCACCTTCGGAGGAAGTTCCTCAATCTTAGGAGGCATGGAATCAGTACCTGTTGAAATATATTAATTATATTACGTGTGATTTGAAATACAGATAAAGTGAAGTAATAGTGAAAAATACATATGCAGTGTTGGGTGTATGCACTCCAGCAAAAGTTATTTTCAAAAAAAATTGGCATCGCTTCAAAACTAACAATCAGCTGGTAGACCGTTTCAGATTATAGGGAACCTACTAAAAGCTAGTTGCATCTTGTATATACAGCTTGTTCTATTTAATAATTCCATTTTAAATTGGCATTTCATTCTCACAAAAGAAAAATCAATATGGCCCAAGAAGTCGTGGAGCTCACCCAGGAAGAAATGGATGCCGTCATTTATGACTCCAGAGAAGGAGACTTAGAAACATTAAAAGAGATTTTTGACGAGATAGGTGCAAATACATTGATGACCATCAAGGACGACATAACGTTGAGCACACCTTTGCATATGGCTGCTGCCAACGGGCACTTGGAATCTGTGAAGTATCTTTTAACAATACTTTCTGAAGAAGATGCGCTCAAATTGGCATCTCAAAAGAACGAAAGCGGTAACACCGCATTGCATTGGGCTGCTTACAGTGGCCATTTGGATATTGTGAAGTTATTATGTGACGATTACAATGTGGACCCATTTGATAGAAACGAGTCAGGTCATGATGCCATCTATGAAGCTGAGAACGGTAACCAGGCTGAAGTGGAAAACTGGTTCTTAAATAAGTATGCTGTAGAAGACGACTTCAAGGTGGAAGAAGATGGAGAAGATACCAAAATCACATACACTCCCGGAAGCGAAAGTAAAGAAGCAGACGAGAGGGCTGCCAAGGCTGCTTCCGAGACCAAAGATATTGAAGACAAGGCAGAGAAGTTGGATATCAAGAGTTAGTGGATAAAGATAATGCATAGTAGAACATAGTGAGAAATTGAAAAAGACAGAGAAGAAGAATAGATAATGTATATCACAATTGCCATAAACGCTTCAGTTCTAAGATGATTTTGTTATATATAAGTTTGTCATATACTTACAAATCTATATTATTCAAGTTTATGTCTCTATTAATTAAGTAATTGTAGCTCCGTATTGCCTAACAAAAATTCTTATATACACTCTGATTTGTATTATTAGACAAGCCAAATATCGCGAAAAAGAAGCAAGATATTGAGATACTGACTTCAGCTACCCAAAACAAATACACAGAAACACGAAGAATGCCACGTTTGGTTATATTGGGCAGATTCATACAATAATATGTATTTGATTATATCGTCTATAATTGTAAATATCCAAATGGATAATTTCACTGAAATTCCTATTTCACACTACTCTAGCTCCAGATCAGTCGTGTGACTACCGGTAAGTTTTTCAATAAAAATTTTCGAATTACTCAACAGACTACACTATATTAATATTCTTCCCACCACTTGGTTTTGCATAAATAAGACACTAATAGCCCCAGCCATGAGTGATTTGGGATTTGATCCAAGTTTGAAAAAGAAGAAGAAGGTCAAGAAGGCCGAAGAGGGCTCCGATTCACCGGTTCCAGAAGTGGTGGACGAGATGTTTGCCAACTTGAAAAAGAAGAAGAAGTCCACAAAGAAAGTCGAAGAAGACTTTGAAAATTCAGCACTGCCTGTTGGTGACGACTTGGCGTCTTCGTTGGGCGACCTCACACTCAAGAAGAAGAAAAAGAAGGCCGTCAAGACTGTTGATACGTCCGAATTTGAACAGCAGTTGGAAGAAGCTGGTGTGGAAGAGCCAGTCTCTGAAGCTGTCGCATCTGATGGCCAGGACATTGGTTTCGGCTACGAGCAGTTGTTGTCTCGCTTCTTCGATATCTTAAAGACAAATAACCCAGAGTTGGCTGGCGACAGATCCGGACCCAAGTTCAGAATTCCTCCTCCTGTATGCCAGAGAGAAGGTTCCAAGAAGACGTTGTTTGCCAATGTTCAAGAAATAGCCACAGTATTGCAGAGAAGTCCAGAGCACTTGATACAGTTCTTGTTTGCCGAATTGGGTACATCTGGTTCCATTGATGGTGAAAAGAGATTGGTGTTAAAGGGTAAGTTTCAGCCCAAGCAGATGGAGTCTGTGTTGAGAAGATACATTATCGAGTACGTCACTTGTAAGACCTGCAAGTCCATGAACACCGAGTTGAAGAGAGAGTCCGCCAATAGATTGCATTTCTTGAGCTGTAAAGCCTGTGGATCCACTAGATCGGTTTCGTCCATCAAGACCGGTTTCCAAGCCCAAATTGGAAGAAGAAAAAGAGCATAGCCCAGTGCATCGTATATATGTTAAGTACTTTCTCATTATCTGTGGAGTATTTACAATGTATAATAAATAAGTCTAGAAATATCATATCATCATATATTGACAAAATAGATTCGAATATGAATAATGATACATATCGTGTATTGATTATATCGTTTAGTGTATGAAACTTGAAATCACTTTCTTAAGTGAAGTACACCATCCACTTACACCAGCGTTGGCCATCATGTATTCCACAACTTCTTGTTTGATTGACTCTAAACGGATCAGTTTATCATCAGTATTCTGCACCTCTATTATCTCTTGTAGTAATCCATGAAGAAAATGTAAATGCACCAGAGATACAGTCTTGATCTGACTAATAAGTTTACTTTCGTAATGGTTGAATTCTCTTTCTGGCAAACTAGAATTTATATAAAACACGGCTTCCAACAAATCAATTGTGGATTCAACTGTTACAGTATCGTTGCCAACTTGGTTACAGGAAGAAATGACTGAAGTTGCAACGATGCTTCTTTCACTCGAAATGCTTATCGATCTCGAAGGAGGAGCAGAAGTAAAGGAACTGCCAGTCGCAGATGGAATACGAGTCAGCCCCAGTTGTGGAGTGGTACTGCCCTCGAAATTTAGCCCTACTCTCAGAAACTTCTTTTTAGACTTCAAACTTGTACTGGAATTGTTGTTGCTCGCGTTAAGCATCACAGGACAATCGTTCCAGCCCTGGATAGGATCACCTCTCTGGTACTTTGTCATTTATGAAAATAATTTTGAATAGAAATGAAGATGTTATGAAAATATAGGAAATTAATGTTTCTTAGGATTTGAAAATTTTGATTTCGTTTATCGTATAATTGAAACTAATGTTTATCTATGTTGTACTGTGAAAACTTGAAAATTTCGTACTATAATATGTAATAAATTTTCAGATAGAGTGCTGACATAAGAGAGCTGGACGTTCTTACCACTATTATCAACACCAAACGATCGAAATACAACGCTTCCCTTTTATGGAGTCGTAAGTTTAAAAAACATGTAAATGATACGTGGATCTTTCACATAATTGTTTTCAAGATAAGTCACGTGATTGTGCCCTCGGATTTAATTGCTATCTACTTATTTGAGTAAGCTTAACTTCGGGTAAGATTCAAAGCAGCCTCCAAGATTGTGTCGACATCTGCCCTGTTCTCAGGTTTAAGCACAAGACACCGCTTTATCGTGGCTATCAATTCGTCGGAGTAACCTCTTTTGTCGCTTGGAATAGTGTATCTGCCTTGGGAAATGGCCAAGTTCAAATTTGCACCCTGTTCAATTTCCAATTTTTCAAACGGGGAAAACCCGAAACAGCAGCAGTAGATCATACATCCGAGGGACCATATGTCAGTTTTCTCAGTTATTCTAGCATTTGTCTCTACGTCCAAGAGCTCTGGGGCTCTATATGGTAGCGTACAGTGTTCTTGAGCAAAGTCTGTAAGAGTAAGAGCCTGTTGGCGATTTCTTACATGAAAACGTGCCTTAGAGCAGGAGCCCAAGTCCACGAGTACGGGTAATCCTTCCGCTGAAAGCATTACGTTAGCAGGCTTGATGTCTCTGTGAGCAAATGGAGCCAATTCAGCAAGCTCAGTACCGCTAGCTAAATTAGACACCACCTCTTCTTCTTCATCGCTGCCTACTGGTAGTAAGAGATCTTCTTCTTCCTCTTCTGGGGGGACGGAAGTGCTTGAGTTCCCTATTTTCTTGAAGTTGTGCATAACTTTTAAGCCTCGGCATACTCCGATGATTATTTTCAAGATTTCGTCTTCATCCATCTTTCTATCGTTGAGAACGAGATCGTTGATAATATCCTGAAGCGATTTCTCAAAGTATGGCAAAAGTACGTATATAGTCTTAGATCCGTCCGGTTCGTTGATGATTGCTTCCTCGATTGACTGTATTATGTACGGTGTCTTGGAGTTGGCGAAACGGTGGTAGTTTTTGATTTCGTTCATGGCGTTTTTGTAGGTCTCGTCGTTCAGTCCATAGGGACATCTGATTTTCTTCAAGGCATATAGCGAGTTGTTGCTAGACTTCACGAGATAAACATACGAGAAGCCACCTTCTCCGAGAAGACGTACAATCTTGTACGTGTGCTTGTTGAGGAAGATATACGGAGAGGCAAGATCTGGAAAACAGGGAAGGCAGGCGCTGAGACAGGTAAGAATGGAGTCCATTATAGATTGATAATATGGAATTATTTCAACAGAAAACAAATGATAGGAGATGCGAGATCAGGGGAACAAAATTAAAATGCTTACGGAACTTTGTCTCTTTTGGAAAGAAAAGTAAGTCGATAGGTTGTGATTTTGTAGTAGGAGTTGATCGTCTGGTGAATGTTGAGTTAGGAGTGAATATTGAATCTATTGTTGCTATAATATATGAAAATGAGATTGAGTATTGAGAAAGCCAAAAAAATTAAAGACCCAGATCCAGTATCAATTATGAGTATGTTATATATCTAGACGAATGTTTTGCTTGTTTGTATCGAAAGCACGTATAATTCTGAAACAATTCATAACGAAATATATATACAAATAGTAATGGGAAAACGTTTGTTCTTTGCGTAAGTAGAGAGATCTATGGCTGTGTGCAGTTTTGTGAATTGCGATTGTAGAATCAGACAATGAAACCGTTCTTCAAATCGTAAGATAGTTGCTCGAATTTCCATTTTTATAAAGAATATTCTTCTCGAGAATATTCGTATTTAACAATACTTTTCACTTTGAGTATTTCTACAATTTTTTAATGTCTGATGAGCAAATGAAGTTGGTTTCCCCGGACGGAATCAACTTGGAAGTGGCTCCAAAGGCTGGAGTTCCAGAAAATATGGATGTTGATCAAGAAGATGGTGCAGTTGTTGCTGACGATGAAGACGACGATCCCATAGATAAAATGAGAGAAATGGAGATTCTTCCTGATTTGTTCAATCTTCTCCATGATCTACAGAACGGCACTATTCTGGCCAAAGATTTCGATAACAACGCTGGCAGTTTGCGGTTGAAGTTAGCGACTCTACGTCAGTATCTACAGGAAGTTGAGGGTATCAATGAGCTGATCAAATCGAGAGAAGCAAAGATCGAAAGCTTGAAAGTGAACAACGCAAAGAGATATGAGTTCTTGTCCCGCTTTAAAGAACAAATTCAAAAAAGGGAGAGAGAGGATGTAGTAAACTTTGTCGTACCGTCCTGATAGTCAATCACTGACTATAGCAGAAATTAAGAGAATTAACTGAAGAGGGTACTGGATATCTAAATGAGATTGAACCTTGAAGCGAGAACTGTCTTGATTTCATCAAGATCAGAGTTTTACGTTAATCTCGCTTTTGACTACAAAAGGCAACGGATTTAATAAGGAAATAAGGGCGAAACAAACGTTAACTAAACGTTGGTCTTGGGAGATATATTCCTACTAAGTTACGTCTGTTCTTTTGGCTGGCCTGTACTATTAGAGACAAGGTCAGGGATTCAAATACGCTTTCTGCATTCGGATTTCACGCTTGAAATTCAATCTGATGTTAGATGTGACACCATTTATGCTGTGTCAACGTTGTACATAGATAATAGTTGACAATTGTCTAGATATGAGATAACAATTCACAGATTTGTACTATTATTCACAAAGAACGAGCAGGAAGCATAGTTAAAAACACAAAAATAATCAAAAGGTCAAAAGTAAAATCGTCCACTAAACTACTCTTCTCTACTGTATTCTATTCTATGAACTATTTCTTTGATTACTCTAGTATTGCTATCCTATCATCCATTGCAACTGGTTCCATATTATGTGTCTATTTTTCACTTGCAGCCAGCGCACACAAGTCGCGACTCGCCTACATTTTTTCGATGAAAAATTTAGGTATGACTTCACATTCGCTAGAAACAAAAATACACAATATTCTATTTTATTCCTCAACTCTTTCATTCAGCTCTGGACCTAGATTTATTCATGAGTCTGTGGGCCAATTTGAAATGGTTGCCGAACCCGGCCAGCATACACGATTATCCGGCTCTAACCGTCGGTTTGCTGTTATTCACGTTCATCTTGCTAATCGTAGATGTCGCTCTGAAAAATGCCTTGAGCCATAAGTTCTCACTTTTTCCTGAAGCCATCGGAGAGTTGGACCTCAACCGTATTTCCTTCTATCCCTTGTTCCACTCTGGGCTCTTACATTGGTTTCTCAATGTCTTGACCCTCTTCCATCCTTTGGCCATCTTTGAAAAGACACATGGTACAGTGTACACTGGAATCACCTTGAATCTCTTAGCTGTACTCACAGCCTTGCAGTACTGTATTGCTGGCTATTGGCTCTACCCAGGCACCCATGTCATCGGTTTGTCGGCTCTTGTGTTCCTGTTCTTGGCCTGGTTGGCCTACAAGGAGCATTTTGTTCGTCCCAGTGTCGTCTTGTACAGACAAGAAGGCAGTGAGATCAAGTTGCCTACATTGTATGCTCCTGTAGTCTATTTGTTCGTCAGTATCATCCTCTTGCCTGGTTCCTCCTTCTGGGGCCATTTGGCTGGACTCTTTGCTGGCTACTTCATGGCCTTGGACTACATGAAGGTGTTGTATCCTCCAGCCAAGGTGATCTTGTGGATCGAAAAAAAGGTGGATCCATTGATCCAGTGCTTGCAGGGTGTTGTTGTATACTATAAGGAGGAAGACGCTACCCATGTTAGAAGTGCTGGCTACACCCCTATCTCGACTGTAGATGTCGAATCGGGCGTTTCTGTCATTGCTGAGGCAAGTGCCAGCGCCTCCGAGTTCCATGGTGAAGGTCACATATTGGGAGCCTAAACATGTAACATAACAGATAAGAACATAAGGAGATATAAGATAAAAACATAATGACATAAGATTATGTAATAGCTGAAGATGTTGGATATGTGTTTGCTTTCTTGGAGCAGATCATCTATCATAGCAACAGGTTCGGATTACGATCTACGATAGAATATGGACTGAGAGTTATGGGTATGGAAGATTCGATCAGAAAGGCTGTGTTGGAATTGTTGAGTTTGATGGACCACAATTCAGAGACGTAGTTTTGGATGTTCATGACTCCACACTCAAGATTGTCATGCCAGATATCTTATTGGCTGGTCCAGCATTACTTATGATTATGATATTGCGGTCTTTAGTATGTACAATAGCACCTTGTAAAGACCAGTGATGACAGGATTGCTCTCAGGTAGATAAATAGTATGAGATGTGAAATATACAATCACGTCTAGGATCTCTATATTCTCTCTCTATCTCTCTATAAACTGTTTATATTATGTCTACAGATGCCTAGCTGGTGTTATCTGCCTGTCTGATTCCCGAGATAGAAGTTCCTTCAATCCTGTAACCCCACAGATACGCGGAAAAACTGAAGCTCGGATCTTGGGCTGAAGTAGCAGAATTCTTGAAGCAGGGACATCTCGAGTCTACCAATTAAATGTAGATGTCGCTATAAATACCACCTACTGTCACATTTAGATAGCAATACAGAGGCTTTTATATTCCAATTTCTATATGCTATCAAGTTGTGACTAGCCAGAAATCGCTTTCTGTTGTCGAAGTTCCAGGACTGTATGAGTTACTGCTATGTACGATTTTTTCTGACTTGCAAAATTCCAACTCTACCATTTTTTCAGCTACTATATTCTCTTTCACATTTATACTTTAGCCTTGTATCTTCTACAATTGGCTGGACATCTTTGACTGTGTTTCTCTCTCCATGGGCACTCTACGTAGCAGCCACTTACAACATTTGGCGCTGGCCCATACCCCAGCCATTATATCACAGGACAATATAAATAGTTTCAATCTCACTAACAATAATAATCATAACAAATCCAACTCCAACAGTGGCCACACAAATATAAGCCACGACATTCAAAACAATCAGAATTCTATAAACGGATCCATCGCGTCTGCAATCAACAATCATACTCATAATATGAGCTTGCCCAAGTCAAATATAATACTATCCAAGAAGAAAAAACGGCGGGGTAAGAAGAAGATTCATAATATGTCCGAAATCAACGCAGACAAGCACAAGGAAGTTGAAGAAAAGACTGGTTACGCTCAGAATAACGCTTCGATGCATTCTACTTCAACACCCAAATTGAGAACATTGCCCACAGCAGATGCTGTTGGCGTAGATCTGAATCATACAAATATCAACACTAAAAGTATCAATGCTAATGCTTCTACACCTTCTACAATACAAGCGTCTACAAATCACGAACATTTACTCCAAAACATCCATATAATAAAGCATGCAAAGTTACATGATTCAGTTGCTCCGTTTCATAAATCTTTGGATCCTCCTATAACCATTAAACCTGTCAAATCGACCAATTTGAGCCCAAGAAAACAGGCAATTATGAGATACAAGAAGAGCGACGAATTTCTTGCCGAGCGTTCATACATTACTGAAGCAAAGGACAATTTGAAGGCTCCAAACAGGAGCCCCGTGACCATGACTATACATGATAGTCCAGACAAGCCAATCGTCAGATCCAACTTAAACATGGACGAGAAAGTAACTCTCTTCAAATACAAATCATCCAAGATTGTAGTCGTAGACGAACAGCTAAACGAGTCCAACTCTAATTCCTCCTCAGGAAGACTTTTGGGCCATGGTGACTTCGAAATATTTCAATTGCACAACGGAGATGTTACCTATCTTTCTTGTGGACCTTCTTTCATATACCCGTTGTTGCCCAAACAGAAGCTCTTGCGAATAGACTTCAACCAGTTTATTCTTCCTCTTGTAAATCCAGAGCGATACTGGAAAATCTTCATAAACTCGGACGAACCCAATGTCATAGAGGTGTTGGAGAATTCGTTCGAGAGAGTAGTCAAATACAGAAACTTGTATTTTAAGACGACGGAAACGGACACCCCACGGGTGAATCATTATCCAATAGGAAGCTCACCTCCAGACAACATTAACGACCAACCTCATGAACTTAAAAGTCTTTCTATTATTGACGAATCGGATGCTAACAACTCTAGTTCGACTCCAATTCTCCCCACCCTTGAAGAATACCAATTCCCTAGCATATCAAATGTTCTTCCTGAATCTCCCCCTTCTGCACCAATCTCTCCTCCTCACGGATACCCTGAAATATCGCTTGACTTCAATATTAGCCCCTTGAAGAAGCTGGGTTTTCCTGATTGGTCAATATCGAAGAAGGCTTCTAATCAGTCCTTTTCTACGTCGATAGCCTGTTTGGATCTCAACGGAAAATTGAACAAGCAAGGTCATGAAAAGGTTGAGACTAAAAGATATGCCCATCTGAACATACACGAACCAATTCCAAAACTATTGGGTGGACATCCACAGCCACATTCCAATCCTTATGTACTGGCACATTCACGTCAGAAACTGGCAGATCACAAATCGGATTCTTCTATGGACTCACTTTTAGATGAATACGAGGAAAATATCAACACCATCAAGTCCGTCACTTTTACCAGATCTAGACCTCCTTCTAGGCAGCATTCAGTGACGTCAAACTCGTTGGCCAAATTGCCCAATTACAGCCGTGGCGCGTACTTCCATGGCCGCATAGATGTAGATAAAAAGTCGTCACATGGAGGTGGTGATATTGAAGATTTCCCGACAACATCTTTGAGTGAATACAACAGAATTCACCGGGAGCATTCCCGTCCTGAGATTTCTCGCTCCAGAAGATCTACCCGCAGTGAATTGTATGCCACAGAGTCGAACTGGATGGAACCTAACATCGATTACAGTAAGACTGTCGGTAGAATTCCAAAATCCAGGTCTAACTATAGTATCAGCAGTGCTCAAAGTGTGGATTTGAATAGCACCTACAAGAATATCTATAAAACTATCACGCAGCGAAACTCGAAGCAGTATGCCGATGATGATACTAAGTCTACGAAGTCACAGAGATTGCCTACTATCACAGCGCATGTGCGGTCAGATTTCGCCCATCCAATAGCATCCAATAGAAATAATCTTTCGCATAGAAGTAGCTATGCCAACAGTATCAAGAGTGAAAGAACCATTTCTCGAAACAGTGCCAACACATCAGCAAACACTAGTTCCAACAACGTTGATTTAAAGCTCGACTCCAAGGAGATCTACAAATTGATCAGTTCCAGAAGACCAGTGAATTCTGTCAATGCCAACACAAGCGGATTGCGCGAGGTTAGAAACACTCCGATCCCCAAAAGTTCCAGCTTTGCTTCTCGATTGTTTGGATGGTAAATTATTTATTGTTACTTATTCTATTTATAGCGTATTAGCATCAAAATGTACATTAGACATGTTATTATTCGGGCCGGATCACTTTTCAAATATTCTTTTCAAATCTACTTAACTGCTTTCAGAGCTGAATTAAAAATCGCACACTTCTAGTACTGTATCAATTATTCCCTATATAAATCATTACTATCATACGCTGTAAAGTTTTATATTAATATATACAATGAAGTCGTGCATTTTATATAAGATTCTCATTCAAGATCATTAAAAAATCATAAACAAATAGACATATAAATTTTGAAATGATAATGAGAAGCTGGGACTACGACCCTGGAACAACAATGGTTATAGTATGGACATGGTGAGAATGAGAGCAGAAGCTCTGAGTGGTAAGTATTTGATATTCCAGATTAATATTCATTCCAGCATATGTTTCATCATGATTATTATTGTGTCTATTAAGCTTTTAAGGTGGATGCGGTTATGGTTGTGGAGCACCTGGCACTGGGTTTCCGTTGGCATCTACCAAGCCTTGTTGCATCAACATCAACTGTTCGTTACCGGCAGCTTCGAATTGCAAGCCCAAACCTAACTGCGACAGTTGCTTAGACTGGTCAATTTCTCCAGAGAACAATAATGAGACAGTAGGCAAAACTCTCTTTTCCAAAAAGGCTGAGACCTTACCGTTAGAGTCCAATTGACCTCTGAAAACGGCAGAACGGTATTCATACTTGGCACCAATAGTGGTCTGGCCCTCGAAAACAGGTTCAAATCCAATAGGGGTACCCATCAAAGGATCGGAGACTTGCTTGAAAGTAGCAGCGATCTGGGATTCTATACCTGCTTCAACTTTGTCGGAGACCTTTCTCCAGAAGGAAGCAATGAAAGCACCTTGGGCTTGAACTTGAGCCGATGCGATCCAGTTTCCGGCATTGTAACGAGCTACATACGATACAGCCGATTCTGGAGGAGATGGTCCTGCCTGCTTAGAGAACATGGCTTCTAATCCTACAGCGAATTTGGAAGTCAAAGATTGCAACAAGGAACCAACCGCTACACCACTGAAACCACCGTACAACAAAGAAGGGTTCAATGTCTTCAAATTGATGGAGAAATCAGTGGCCTGATAGTCTTGTTCCAACTGGATCATGGAAGGCTGGCCGTGTGCCAATTGCAACGTGACCTTGGAGATGTTGTGCTTGTCCCAGCCGTAGTTGATTCTACCCGAGAAAGACATCTCGTTGTCGATGTTACCCTGGACGAAGTAGTCATCTGTGGCGAACAATGCCGAGAATGCGTAGGGAGGCAAGACGTTGGAGCCAATGGACAACGTGTGCGAAGTTTGGAAAGCTGGCGACATGGAGAAGGCTTTATTCAAGTCAGCTCTCAAACCGGTGAAGAAGTATTGGTTCAAAAATACATCACGAGTGACTTCCTTGTTCAAGTTTTCAATAGTTCCTGGATTGGTCAAGCCGAGACTCTTTCTGTGTTCGGCAATGGTGATGTAGACATCGTTCAAGTAAGAGAAGACTGGGTTCGAGGACCAGAGACCAGCAGGTTTGGGAGCTGAAACGGTTACACCGGGCAAAGTTGGAACGGCCAACTTGGACAAATCGCCCAAGGCAATGGGGTTGGTTGCAGGAGCAGAATCAGACATGTCTGAAGAGGAAACGTTTTGTAATAGGTGTGGAATGAAGAGAGAAGGCTGACTTGAGTGGATAGGATTCGTTGAAAATTCAGAAAATTTTCGCGAGTCTGGTTGTTACCGAGCGCGCATAGTTAAGTTTAGGTGTTGGTGTAAATGTGGTACTGGGAAGATGTGGAGACAGAGGTGTAGTAGCGAAAGTTAGAGAATCTGTCAGAAAGGCAAAATACTGTAAGTAATCGTAGTAAGTTGAAGTGTTGTCGCCATTATGAATTAGAGGTAAAGATATTCTCATCCTATTGAAGTCATTCTAAGTTGGCAAAAGTGGTGGATGAGCTGGTCTCTTGGAATACGACAAAGCCTCTCCAGTATTACAATTATGACATGCCCAATTGCACCCATTCATGCCAATCGAACTCTTAGATCTCAGTTATCAGCAAGTCTTCTCAGAGAACATACAGAACATTTGTTTCAGGTCTGTAAGTTATCATCCTTTGGATCTGCATCTCCGTCTTTCTAGCTACCACCACTTCCCCTACACCTCTCCCACTGCTGGTATGTGGTTCGTTAGAGGTCTACATTCCGGCTTACATAAACACTGCTCTCACGCAGATTATTCTCTTCTTGATAGTCTCTACTAACTAGAGCCTGGTGTTTCTCCTAGTTTCATGGAATTTTCGGCTTAGATATTCGGTTAATACTTATTTGCTATTAGCAATTCTGAGACACTAAAACTTCTCTCAACATCCCTTACTATAAGCACTCTCTCAAATCGTTCACACAATTGCATCTTCACATATTGACAGTATCAATTCTTTGGCCTACAGTAACTCTTGCGTATTCTACCAGATCCTCCTTGTACCCTCATCTCTCTTCTTTGCGCACAACATTCGCCCGATGAGACTGATCGGCACAAATTAATTAATCCGACACGTGATCCATCCATCAACCTCAGTTGACAATCCGTCTCCGTTCTCATCAGGTGGTGGATTTCCTGGACAATTCTTATTTTCACTATTTATACAAGAGCATTGAATCCAATTGGCATTGAAATAAACCTTGAGACTATACACATAGCTATTTACTCCCCCAGTTGTTTGTGAGCAAAATTGCTGCTTCCGTCTCGTACTTCTCCTATTCACTATAGAACCTCGAAATTTCTCGGAGTTCTGGAGAATACACTCCAGTCGGAAATAACCCTGGAATCGTGATAGTTACATAGGAAACTTCTTAGTACTCACCTAACAGATCTATAGATATCTCAGAAAAGGTTTGAATTTCCGAAGCTCACACCATCTATAGTTCATCAATTTTCCATCACTTTTCACTATCACTAGCGCTAATTGACTATTTCTGTTGATTGTTACTGTCCATTGATTATAACTATCATATATCGATTGTCATCGATCCTTCTATCAGTAACAACAAGGCGTATAATATTTCATTATGACTGTTCCTGTGGTCAATGGCTCTTCTTGTGTCTCGCTCTTCGCGTCCTCTAAAGAGCTCTTGGACCATGCTATCAACTTCTACACCAACATCATTGGCTTGACTTTCCATTCAGAAACGGAAAACTGCATATATTTGGCCAACAAAGACAACAAGCTCACTGTTGAGTTGAATATCGATGAGAATGGTCCCTCTGAAGCGGATATAGCTGCCAAAAGGCAGAAATTCGTCCATCAGTTGAACATCCACGACTGGAGATCGATGGAGTCGTCGGTAGTTATAAAATGTGCCAACTTGAACCAAGTCATTGTAACGTTGCAAACATTCAAGCAACCTCTTCAAATCGGCCCCAATGAGTTGTTTCCGAACGAAGTCTACACCATTGACCCCTTGGGAAACATCATTGGTTTTAATTCTGCTTCTCATCCCATGACTTTAGTTCCATTTACGGAGAAGTTAAAGCCTCAGGGTCTAGAATCGGCTGCAATGTCTGCTAGTAGTTCTCATTTCTCCAGACAGGACGAAGGAGTTAAGAGAAGAAGAAATATCGCTGTCATGACCTCAGGAGGTGATGCTCCTGGTATGAATGCTAACGTTCGTGCCGTCGTCAGAGCTGCTATCTTTAGAGGCTGTAAGGCTTTTGCAATTATGGAAGGCTATGAAGGGTTGCTCAAAGGTGGTCCTGATTACATCAAGGAAATGACCTGGCATGACGTCAGAGGCTATCTCTCTGAAGGTGGTACCAATATCGGAACCGCCAGATGTATGGAATTCAGAGAAAGACCGGGTAGATTATTGGGCTGTAAGCATCTCATTGAAGCAGGTATCGATGCCTTGATTGTATGTGGAGGTGATGGTTCATTAACGGGTGCGGATTTGTTTAGGGCTGAATGGCCCTCTTTGATTCAAGAGTTGAAGGTCAACGGCGATATAACAGCTCACCAGTATGATACCTACAAGCACTTGAACATTTGTGGGACTGTTGGTTCAATCGATAATGATATGGCCACTACTGATGCCACTATCGGTGCCTACTCGTCATTGGACAGAATCTGTAAGGCTATCGATTACATCGATGCCACTGCCAACTCCCATTCTAGAGCTTTTGTGGTTGAGGTAATGGGTAGGCACTGCGGATGGTTGGCCCTAATGGCCGGGATTGCTACCAGCTCCGACTATATCTTGATTCCGGAAAAACCATCATCTTCAAAGGGCTGGCAGGATCAGATGTGCACTATTGTAAGCAAGCATAGAGCCGAAGGTAAGAGAAAGACCATCGTAATTGTAGCAGAGGGTGCCATCACCAACGACTTAGTGCCAATAACGGCTAATGAAGTCAAGGACGTATTGGTGCAACGTTTAGGTTTGGATACGAGGGTCACCACATTGGGCCATGTGCAAAGAGGTGGTACTGCCGTCGCGTACGATCGTATGTTGGCAACCTTACAAGGTGTAGAAGCAGTCAAAGCTGTTTTGGAAGTGACACCAGATACTCCATCACCTTTGATAGCCATTGAAGAAAACAAGATCGTCAGAAAACCGTTGGTGGAAGCTGTGAAAATCACGAAGTCTGTAGCTGCCGCTATCGAGAGTAAAGATTTCGAGAGGGCCATGTCCTTGAGAGATTCTGAATTTGTGGAACATTTGTCCAATTTCATGGCTATGAACTCAGCTAATCACAACGAGCCCTCGTTGCCTGTAGAAAAGAGAAAACGTATCGCTATATTGAACATAGGTGCTCCAGCCGGTGGTATGAATAGTGCCGTATATGCATTTGCTACTTACTGTATGTCTAGGGGACATACTCCGTATGCGATCCATAACGGGTTCGCCGGTTTGGCCAGACATGAGTCTGTTAGACTGATGAAATGGTTGGAAATCGAAGGATGGAATTCAGTAGGTGGCTCGGAAATTGGAACTAACAGACAGACACCGGAAGAAACCGACATCGGTATGATTGCCCATTATTTTGAAAAGTATCAATTTGATGGTTTGGTGATAGTAGGAGGGTTCGAAGGGTTCGTTTCCTTAGACCAGTTGGAAAAGGCTAGAGCCATGTATCCAGCCTTCAGAATACCTATGGTGTTAATTCCAGCCACTATTTCCAATAATGTTCCTGGTACCGAGTACTCGTTGGGATCTGATACCTGTTTGAACTCGTTAATGGACTACTGTGATGTTGTCAAGCAGTCGGCTTCTGCTACAAGAGATCGTGCTTTTGTCATCGAAGTCCAGGGTGGCAACTCCGGTTACATCGCCACGTATGCCGCTTTGATTAGTGGAGCACAAGCATCTTACGTTCCTGAAGAAGGCATTGCATTAGATCAATTAGAATTGGATATCAAGTCGTTGAAAGAAACGTTTGCTGTCGACAGAGGTTTGTCCAAGTCTGGTAAGTTAATTTTGAAGAGTACCAACGCTTCGAAGGTCTTGACCACTCAGGTTCTTGCTGACATTATGAAAGAAGAAGGCAATGGCGAGTTTGATACCAAGACTGCAATTCCTGGCCATGTTCAGCAGGGTGGTTTGCCATCACCTATAGACAGAACGAGAGCTGCTAGATTTGCTATCAAGGCAGTTCAATTCATTGAAGACTCGGTAGATCAATTGGCTGAGTACAAGTATAGCCTTGATTGGCCCGATGACAAGAACATCTCTGCCACCGCTGCTGTGTTGGGTGTGAAGTCGTCGCACTTGAGATTCAAGTCTGTTAGACAGTTGTACGATTTCGAAACGGAAATCGGCAAGAGAATGCCCAAGAAGGTCCATTGGACAAGAACCAGAGATGTTGCTGACCAGTTGGTTGGAAGAACCAGAATGAGACCTCCTCCTTCATAATTATCTCAAATGACTTCCCTTTCTTATGTATGAATTTTCTAAGCAAGTTTCGATTTTAGTATAAAGCATATTATTTCGCATCCACATTTCGATCGTAGGTCGTAATTTTTTTCGCATCCATTTAATTATTAGCGCTAAACTGTTTGATTGCAAACTGACGTATACGACTTGATTTATTTGCACACATTGCAATGACCGGCTTGAATAGTGAGCTTGCTGAACCAATTAGATTGGTGAATTTCAATGTCCCCGTTGAACCTGAAACTGTACCACTCCCCGAAAAAAATAAACCATTTTTCACTAAGATTCTACATTCGTTCAAGAGAACCCAAGATATCGATCCGGATACCGGAGAAGCTGAGCTAAGTCCAGAAATTGGAAAATTTTCCCTACAATGTATAGCAATTGGAGGATGTATAGGTACTGGACTTCTAGTTGCTTCTTCCAAGAGTTTAGTGTGTGGTCCTGGTCCAATTCTTGTAGCGTATATCGTTGTTTCTGGCTTCATATATTGCATGTGTCAAGCACTTGGAGAACTCACAGTAGCCATGCCCATCAAAGGAGGATTCACCATCTACCCCTCTACCTTCATTGATGAAAGCTGGGGATTTGCAATGGCTTGGAATTACTGTTTTCAATGGATGTGCTTGTTTCCCATAGAATTGGTAGCTTCCACAATGACATTTGCTCATTGGCCTAACGTATTAAAGCACTACCCCAATTGGGCCATTATCACCACACAGATCTTGGTGATCGCAGTTGTCAATATGTTGAGTGTCAAATTCTATGGATATGTTGAAGTTTTTTTCCTGATCATCAAGATCACAGCCATTATACTGTTCATTCTTGTTGAAGTGCTGGTTGTAGCAGGAGTCTTTGGAAATGCATTGGCTTTCACATATTGGACTAACCCTGGATTGGTTTCTACCACGGGTTGGATTCATGGTATAATTCAATGTATAATTGCTGCACTTTTTGGATTTGCTGGTACTGAGCTAGTCAGTATGCTGGCAGTGGAATCCAAAGATCCACCAGAAAAGGCAATCCCATTAGCCATTAGAAGTGTATTCTGGAAGATATTTATTCTATATGTTTGCTCCATGTTCGTATTGACACTTGTTGTTCCATTCAATCATCCTAATCTTTTCAATTCTCATGGAAATACAAATTCTTCACCCTTCGTTGTAGCTTTGGAGTACTTTAACTCACCAGTACCATCCAACATCATGAATATCATTATCATATTGGCCATACTCTCTGTTGCCAATAGTTCGATTTATGCCACTTCCAGAACATTGAGTGCTCTTGCTGTCAACAAACAGGCACCTTCATTCTTGAAGTATCTTGACAAGAAGAAAAGACCTATCTTTGCTAACATGGTGGTTTTATCATTTGGGTTTACTTCCTATATTTCAATCGCCTTCCCTGATGGGGCTCAAATAATCTTTCTGTGGTTAGTCTCATTACTGGGAGTGTCAGTTCTCTTTTCGTATTTCACAATATGTGTTTGCCATATCCGATTCAGAAGGGCATTGAAATACTATAGAATTGGGTTGGATCAGTTGCGGTTCAAGTCTACGAGTGGCATCTTTGGTTCAATCTACGGAGTTGTCTTTTGTATACTAGTGGGATTATCTCAATTGTATATCTGTTTTTGCCAAAGGACGAGTTTGGAAGAGAGAATCCAGTTTGGAGTTGCCTGGTTAGCCTTGCTGATATTATATGTTGGACACAAGGTGTTTACTATGGTGAGAAGTAAGAGTATTCTTCCTAAATTCTTGGTGAGATATGACGATATCGACATGCTACAGGCTAGATTCAAGGAAGTAGAACTACAAGGCTCGGAATACAGCATTAAGTCGCCTAGAGGGGGTTTATTCCTGTTGCTTCGAGAACTGAACGAGAAATAGAAGTAGAAAAAAACCGAAAACTGCAGCACTTTTTGCGGCTGTAATTGTGCCTTATCGCGCAACAGCAAAAAAAATAAAATTGAATAAATCTTCACTAAAAAAACTAAGCAATGTATATCTTGTTGTCTTTTCATAGTGAATGCAATTGCAAAACAACAACGTAGTAAATGATGGATCCTCTACTTGCAAACTTCTACACTACCAGCAAGAGTAAGTATACGGGAATTTACAAGAAAATTAAAGGTTTGTAATTAATAATACTAACAGAACAGAACTTTACAAGCAGGTAGTCGAGTGTCAGAATGCCAAAGCAATAATTGAGTTGAAGAAAAAGATAAATGAACTTAATAGAGAGGTACAGGAGTTCATTGGTGACATTCCCAGCTATGATCGTAAACGAGTAGTTGAATCCGTTGAACTGCTCTTTAAGTATGTTGAATTGAAGATTGTTCAGTTGGACAAATCGCAGCGTTTTTCATTTGAGGGAAGTCCAGTACCGAATCCTGATTATAAAAAACGAGATACCACAACTTTTGGCCCAACAAGGGAACAACAGAAAGACAATACTGTAGATCTGGTCAATACAAAGGGTGTAGTCTCCCAAGACCAGGTTCGGGTCAAAGTAACTATAGGAGAAGAGACACCAGACAAAAATACAGGAAAAGGACATCTACTACTTACCAATAGTGTTTATAGTGTAGTTCAGTGTAGGCAAGCATCGTCAATTCACATACGAGGAGGCGAAATGCTGGTATTCCGGCTCGTTGTGGATGGACCGGTATTTGTCCATGACTTGGATCATGTTGTTTTGGTTCTACGGTGCCATCAAGTGAGATTACACAATGTGAAAAGATCCGTGATAATGGTCAGTAAGACTGCTGACAACCGGATGATAATAGAAGATTGTCTGGAATTGAGTATCTGCTCACTTGAATCCGGTCCGGAGGTAGAAGTGGACGACTTCAACTGGCCCACCAAGGCTGTAGCCAATCCCCATTACAAAGCTGTGAAGCCAGTGGATATTCTGTGGATAGATAGAGTCAAAGATGGCCCTTTGAGCGAAGACACCATTGATAAGATTAAAAGCATAGTGCTAGTAGATCCAACAGAATAGATCAAAATAGGCGTGGAATAACGCTGGGGCTTCGGCTACAAAGGTTGGAGAACAAGAGTAGTGAAGAGTATTTGTCTGATATGGTATCCATAGTGTGATTGGAGTGATTTGCACCTGTCACCAGTACATAGAACACTCAGGTCAAGATCCCTCGAAATTTCTAGTAGATAATCAAAAACTGGAGAAAACAGCAAAGACTATTTGGTTGTAGATGTCCGGAAATTCAATATTAAATATACAACGCTTAAAACTCCCATAATCAGTAGCAGAATACACTTTACAGAAACTGGATGAGGCCATTAAGCTTCCTTTTATATATGGGAGTTGCTACAATTCTTATGGTTATGAAGGTCCCACACTTCTAGCCAAGAGACACTTGACACTCATTCGAGTTTTATATATTTGATTTAAACACCTCCTCGGTCGATATACACTTCTGGATGGACCTGCTGGACTAAGCCCTGAGAGACGGGTAAAAGTCTGTTAATCAAGCGCAACTTGCTTCCCCACACTTTTTTCGGAATTTCCGAAAGTTGGGGTGCAAAAGTCCTATGTACCTAGGAAGATACTATGGAAATGGGCTACGATGTGGGCTAGCTTCGGATAATGCAGTAGTCCGAGAATAATCATCAGTCCGATTTCTCAATTGGATAAGGGGGTTGGATCCGAGGAAATACATAAGTATAAGTCGCTTTGTCATATTTTCAATTCCAAACATTTGCAGTTTCAGTTGTACTTCGCAAACTTTATCCGTATATTTGACTCAATATGTCTTTACCATCTGTATATACCGAGTCCAAGCACATCAGGTTTGCACCAGATGACTCTCTTTTTGTCTTGCAAGAACCAGTCTCGGGCCAACTGCCCTTTGAGATGATCCAGGAGGTATTGCCAGTGCCTGAGGAGTTCACCAAAATATCAGTACCCATTCCTGAAACTGCAACACCGGGCTATAGTTCCATTTACAGAAACAAGGCTTTCCCGAATGGTGTCAAGGAATCGATATTTCCTAACTTAAAGACTTCCCACGACTTCTTTGCAGCCTCGGTGGCTCACCATACCGATCAACCTTGCTTCGGGTATCGTAAGCATGACTATGTCAACGACGTTTCCGATCCCGATTACACCATCTTGTCGTTCACCGAAGTCAATCAGTTGAAAAAAGACTTTGGGTCGGGGTTGTTGTTTTTATTGAACTCTAATCCATACAAGGATGCTTCAAAGTATGAGTCGCATGCAAAGATCGACTCTCACAGATCCAACTTCAGACTTTTCAATAAGGACAACCATTCTTTCATATTAACGATATTTTCTGTCAATAGATGGGAATGGGTTCTTACTGATCTCATGTGTTCTTCCTTCTCTATTACAAGCACCGCTTTGTATGATACATTGGGGCCCAAGGCTTCTGAGTTCATCTTGGAACTCACAGACTCTCCAGTGATCGTTGCTTCCAAGAATCATATCAAGGCTTTGATAACGTTGAAGGAACAGAATCCCGACAAGTTAGGACAAATAATCATTATCATATCCATGGACCCCTTGTTGCCCAAAGATAGCTACTTGCAAATTTTGGCAAAAAAGAATGGAATCAGCTTGTTTGATTTTGACCAGGTTATCAAACTAGGCAAGATCTTTCCTCAAGAAGAATTGCCCCCTTCTCTGGAAACTTTGGCCACGATTAGTTTCACCTCAGGTACCACTGGCACCAATCCCAAGGGCGTTATGTTATTGCAGAAAAATGCAGCAGCCAGCATCAGCACCTTGTTAGTAAAGCTTCCGCATTTCAAGGGTGGTAAGTCGTTGAGTTTCTTGCCGTTGGCCCATATTTCTGAAAGACAAGGTACTGCATTTGCCTTGACCTTTGGTTGCTGTATTGGTTTCCAGAAGTATGGAGGAAGTCCCTTGACACTCATTGAGGAATTGAAGGTCTGGAAGCCAACTTTCATGTCAAATGTTCCACGTATCTACACCAAGATCGAGGCTAGGTTGAAAAATGCTACTATTGAATCTAAATCAGCCTTGACAAGAGCTGTGTTCAGCAAGATCTTTGAATACAAGGAAAAGGCTCAAAGCGAGAAAGATGGTGACAAATGCAGCCACATAGTCTACGATCTTTTCCTCTCTAAATTGCGGAGCTCCTTGGGGTTCGACAACATGGAACTTCTTGTGACTGGTTCTGCTCCTATTTCCTCGGATACTGTGAAATTCTTCAAGGCTTCCCTTAATACTGGAATGGCCCAGGGATATGGGTTAACCGAGACTTTTGGTGGATGCTGTTTTTCTCTTCCATACGACAAGAATCCAGGTTCGACAGGCTCCATTGGTGTTACTGCAGAATTGAAGATAAGAGAGTTACCAGAAATGGGGTACCACTTGAACGACGAGGATGGTCCTCGTGGTGAACTTATGCTTAGAGGACCCCAGATCACTCCCGGCTACTTCAAGAATGTCGAAGAAACGGCTAAGTCATTTGACGAAGAAGGATGGTTCAAGACTGGCGATGTAGCTCAAGTTACTAGTGATGGTAAATTATACATCATCGATCGTGTGAAAAACTTCTTCAAATTGGCACAAGGTGAATATGTGACTCCAGAAAAGATCGAGAACTTGTACTTGAGTAATAATCCTATATTGACTCAATGCTACACTCATGGAGATTCCTTGAGACACTATTTGGTTGGTGTCGTTGGTCTTGACCGACAATTGGCTGCCCAGTTCTTGGTTGATAACTGCAAAGTCAAGCCCGATCAATTGCAGACTGCTCAGGATATATTGGGCCAGTGCAACCGTGTTGATGTCAAGACACAAATCTTAAAATACTTGAATAGTAAGATTGAGAGCAAGCTTCAGGGCTTCGAAAAATTACACAACATCTACATCGAATTTGAGCCATTGAGGTTAGATAGAAACGTTGTCACTCCTACCTTGAAGTTGAAAAGACCCATTGCGCAGAGGTTTTTTTCTGGGCCGATTGACACTATGTATAGAGAAGGCTCCTTAATCAAATCTGGTATTGGGAAGTTGTGATTGAGTTGTCCATAGTTAAAATTGTTTCTTATAATTAAGAGAGAATGTGATTTGCAGCCATTAGTTGCAAATATTTTGTAGATATGAATAATTCTATAAACCAGGATTTTTGAGAGAGTTTGCAAATATTAAAGAAATTGAAATTGAACATCCATTGAATAAAAAGATGTAATACATTATGCTTTTGTTTCTGTTTATTTTTTGTTTTGTATTCGTAATTCTAGTCGTATTTCACTTGCATCAATCCAAGAGCTTCTGCAGCTAAATTTGAGGAACATAAGAATGGCTCTATAACGTATGAAATTCATAAGTAAATGTAATGACTTTAGACTAATACGATTCTTAACTGCGTAGCCACAAACATAGGCGTTTGTAAGTTGTAAGATAGACTATTTTTCACTACTGTCCTTATCCAATATGAATATGCGAGACATTTCCAATGAGAGCGACATTTATTTATGTCGCGCTTTCATCAAAGCAAAATGCTGGAGTGAAATATTTGACTCTACAGTATTGAACCATATCCATTAGACTGAACAATAACAACCAACTGTTAAAATGGTATGTTTTAGTATCTATTCTTGTGAGGTCATGAATATATCTTCCAAAGCTCTGCGGAGTTTGAATTCTCAATAGCTACTAACTTTTCATTTACAGGCATCTACTCCTACTATCACAACCAAAGTCCAGACAAAGGACTTGTCTGGGTTATCCCTTATAGCTGCCCATTCTCATATTTCGGGTTTGGGCTTGGACGAGAACTTGAAGCCAAAAGAATCGGCTGAAGGGATGGTTGGACAATTGAAAGCCAGAAAGGCTGCTGGAGTGATTTTGAAGATGATCCAGGCTGGCAAGATTGCGGGCCGTGCTGTACTTATTGCTGGCCCCCCATCTACTGGTAAGACTGCCATTGCCATGGGATTGTCGCAAAGCTTGGGTACAGATGTTCCATTTACGGCAATTGCCGGTTCTGAAGTATTCTCTTTAGAATTGTCCAAGACAGAATCATTGATACAAGCTTTCCGTAAATCTATTGGTATCAAGATCAAGGAAGAAACAGAAATAATCGAAGGTGAAGTAGTCGAGATTCAAATCGACAGATCTATTACGGGTGGTCACAAGCAGGGAAAGTTGACCATCAAGACGGCTGATATGGAAACTATTTATGAGTTGGGTAACAAGATGATTGAAGGCTTAACTAAAGAAAAGGTCTTGGCTGGAGATGTCATTTCCATCGATAAAGCTAGTGGCAAAATCACCAAGTTGGGTAAATCATTCACCAGAGCCAGAGACTACGATGCTATGGGTCCAGAAACTAAGTTTGTCCAGTGTCCCGAGGGTGAGTTGCAAAAGAGAAAAGAAGTTGTCCATACTGTTTCGTTGCACGAGATAGACGTTATAAATTCTAGACAACAAGGGTTTCTTGCCTTGTTTTCGGGAGACACCGGTGAAATTCGATCAGAGGTTCGTGACCAAATCAATACCAAAGTCGCCGAATGGAAAGAAGAAGGTAAAGCTGAGATCGTTCCTGGAGTCTTATTCATTGATGAGGTTCACATGTTAGATATTGAGTGTTTCTCGTTCATCAACCGAGCCTTGGAGGATGACTTTGCCCCGATTGTTATCATGGCTACCAACAGAGGTATCACCAGGACTCGTGGTACTAACTATAAGTCCCCTCATGGCTTGCCTGTAGACTTGTTGGACAGATCTATCATCATCCACACTTCATCGTACAGTGCCGACGAGATCAGAACCATTCTCTCCATTAGAGCCAACGAAGAGGAAGTTGAGTTGACCCCTGATGCGTTAGCTTTGTTGACCAAGATTGGTCAGGAAACAAGCTTGAGATACGCCTCTAACTTGATCTCAGTTTCCCAGCAGATTGCATTGAAGAGAAGAAGTGCCTCCGTTGAGCTTCCAGATATCAAGAGAGCATACATGTTGTTTTTGGATGCTGATAGATCGGTGCAATACTTGGAGGAATTCCCCAACCAATTCATCGACAATTCTGGTAATGTCACCATTGGCCAGAAGGAAGAGGCTCCGGCCAATGGATACGGTGATTCTGCTATTGCTGTAGACGAAGACAAGATGGAGACCGATTAGAGGCTGTATTATTAGGACTTTGTTACACTTTGTGACGAAGCATTTTATTGAAAATATATGTAAGTACTAGAAGTAGAAAGTAGCGATGTAGTGACATCGTAGATATAATGAAGTAAAGTGCATTCAGAAGATGATAGTTGAGATAGAATGGGAAATCAGATATGATATCAGACAATAACACATAAAAATTCAAACATGTTAATGTGAAATGATAATAAGAACTCATGTTTGAAATAAGATGTTAAAGACTTCTACATCTAAATCCTTTAACCGCTACCCTTGGTGTTCAAGATCAAGGCGATGATCATGCCATACAATCCCAAGACTTCGGCGAAAATCAAAATCAACACGATTCCAACAAACAACTTGGGTTGGTGCATAAATTGTCTCACACCTTCATCTCCAACTATTCCAATGGCGTATCCCGAGGATAAACAAGCAAATCCTACAGATAATCCACAGGCCAAGTGCATAATGCCATTGAAAAGAGAATATGTCTCTGTGGGAGCCAAACCTCCTGCAATCAACACGGCTACTACCAATCCGTAAACAGACAAGATACCGGACATGACAACGGGAATCAAAGACTTCATAATCAATTCTGGCTTGAACGTCCCGATACCAGCGATCCCGACTCCTGACTTGGCAGTTCCGATGGCAGCTCCAGCACATGACAAAACCATGGCGGCTGCACATCCCGCAAATCCGAGGAAAGGTGCAAACGCAGGCGCATAAGCGTCTCCTGTTATTCCAGACATAATATCTGCGGTTACTTTCGTAATAAGGATGACAATTGGATTGGATAGGAAGATTGCTGAGTCTGTTATCTGGAAGTTGAAAATGAAATGGTGTTGAGGAAAATGTCGTAGAGTATTGATAAATGTCGTGCGAAATTAGAATGATAAATTGATAGAATTTATGGCGAAGGAAATGTTGCGGTTTCGGTCACGTGGCACGATCTTGTCATGATTTAGCTTTTGGCCATGACCAAATAACCAATAACATCTAACAAATGTCTAAATACGATGTCATTTTTAGTTTCTTGTGGTCTGTTCGGTGGTATGGATCTTGAAATTTCTTTATAATTTTGCATATTCTACTTTTTTAATATATTCGCAACCATTTTTCAACTATGTATGCATTAATGAAGAAGACTTTTTTTCAAGTTTTCTCTTTTTTTGACTTTTGCATATATAAAAACAACACAATGCTTTCTATGTTCAATTCATGAACACAGAACAGAGAAGTAACCTAAATGATGGAGTATTAATGTGTAGATATTCACTGATGAACATTCTCCGCAATATTTTTTTCGCAATCTTTATTCTCTCGTACTTTATCTATACAATTTCCTTTCGGCGCGACATTCTCGTGCTTTTCTTTGTAAACATTACCCACAAAAGAAGAATCTATAATCAAAAAGAATAAATTTGTATACATATTCATACACACATACAATTCAGACAAGTACCCCATACTCCCGCTTGTTAATATGAACCTGACAGACTACGAGAAACTTACCCTATCCAAACAAGAATTGAAATATGTCTACAGCCAGATTGCCAATAAAACGACATCCAAGCTCGATCTTCATCTCCCCACTTCCAACAACGATCCCCTCAAAATCAAAGTTGCCAATGTGCTAGAGGAGTTTCTTTTGGGAGCTTTTGACATGGCCAAATCCGGTTTTGTTGTAGATGGTAACGATATGGGCACTTCCAAAACTGCTATGTCAGACATACTTTCGCTCAAAGCCCGTGAAACAGTAGAACCATTCGATTTAGAAACAAATGCCCGTCTTCGTGACATTTTGTTGAAGGTGGAACAGGAAACCATCGAAGTGACCACACTCCGTCGTGAACTTCCAGCAAAGGCTAAGGAAATGTATATGGAATTGGTATCCAACGCAGACAAAGAAGTTTCTGCCATACTTGAAAACCTTGAAAAAACCGCGCACACAGAAGAAGAAGCCAATTCAGCAGAACTAGAACGAATATTGCCACACGTAGATGAGTTTGTCAAGGACTACGAATCGCATATTCACATTCTAAATGAGCTCAAGAGGGTCGTACCGTCCAGAAAGGCTGAGTTGGATAGTCTCACTGAGACGATTGACTTCTTGGAGAAGGCATACCTACAACAGCAAAAGGAACTTATATGATACAAAGAACACCATTGATCAAAACATTTACCACGATTGTGCAAGGCATCTGAAAGTTGTCTATAATCGTTCTTTAAGACAATGTTAAGGGATAAGTTTGATATATGAAGACACAAGACATTTATCCACGAGTAGATCTGTGAAATTCTACACACGACAACAAAGATTAACATAACAACACATACGTAACATTTACGTAACATTCATAATAACCGACACGAACAGATGGACTAGTGGAGCCTGTAGCCTGACTAGCATGCATAAACTTTCATGAATTTAATTCGCATTGTATAGTAAAATATCCAAAACTAATTACGTAACCGAAATTGCCCATATCGAAGTAGATTCAGGATTTCCACTAGCCTACAAGAGTATAATTGTAGATAATTCTAAAAATCTAGCAACCAGTCTGCTATTTTGGTTTTTGTGCTGTACATAGCGAAAATACGCACGTCTCAATTCCTTTCTGCAGGATGGTGCCTCAGCCGAAAAAACATTCGATAACAATTTTCGATATAATCATCCCATCATTGGAATGGAAAATGATTTGATAGTTTGGCCAATTCTTTTCTAGGGGGCTTGAAATACCTCTAAATTACAATTTAATAGTGACATTTATCGCACGTGAGTGCCTTTATAGACAAACTTCAACATCGAGTGACAAAGAATTCGTATTTCTTCTTTTCTTCGAATTGAAATCTTTACCAATTTTTCACAGCATTTCACAGCATTTTTCAGAAGTAATATATCGCATACGATCGGTTGAAAACGGTACCAAAGCCCGGATATAACGGCTGCTAATTCACAGTCAGCCCGTCCATACCCGCCGACTATAGACATATAGACTATAGACATATAGACGATAGCGTCGGAGACGTTTGCAGACATATAGAGACTTTCATTTCAAAAACCAGCTACTTCACACAGTTCACCCTTCGTAGTTAAGGTTCACTTTCCATAGTTAAGCATTTGTTAGTTGTGCCAGCTAATTTTCAATTTTTTCACATTTCTTCTGCATTGGTCCATCCATTTTGCGATGACAGAAGTCCAAGAAGTGTACGAAGATCCAATTCTTCGTCTTGTACGAGATCCCAATCTCAATCGTGACAAAGAAAAACACAATTCGGTTATAAGACTCATAGGAGGGTTTCCCATAGCTGAGCGCAGGGTGAGCCGATTATGTCAGTCGACCTTCAATATACTCCAGACGTTGGAGAAGACGAATCTTATATTCAAAAGCTGGGAGTTTTTGTCGCTTGATTTTAATAGTGACGGTCATTTTGAGATAGAGGACTTGAAAATGAAAGATTTTAATGTTAGCATCGCAGAGAAAGTCATGGCTACTTGCAGGGAGTTGAACAAGAAAGTAAATAAGATATCGAACGACATTGACTTTATTACCAAGGCAGCAAGGACGTTGTCCGCGGCCGATTACATCTCAGATAGTGGAACGTTGTTGGCGTCCCTTGTACTCAAGAATATCAAGCTCAAGAACGAAGTAGTTGACAAGCTAACGGTTTCTTATCTGAAAGCTACATTGATGGTTATTGGCAAAGAGCTTGAGGATATGTTAATTCATGGTAGTGAAGATTCAACTGTTGTCAGCTACAAGTCATTTATTGTCAACTTGTTGAAACAGTTGAACCAAGCTATTGATGGCGAGGACAACGAGTCTAAGTACGAGTGTTTGGCCCTCATTAACGACATGGAGAAGATGTTTGAAACGTACAAATTGGAACGTATCAAAGATCTTGTCATTCAAGCTGGGAATTACGACTCTGACATCAACAGCAGCAAGTCAGACGAATATTCTATGTTCCAAGAGCCACGCCACTTGCAACGTAGCCATAAACACTACGGTCTGCTGAGTCGTGGCAGTTCTAGAGGAACTCCTCATAATCATGCTTCTGATGAAGAATATGATGACTATGCAGATTTTGATGGTGTCTCTTTCTATTCACCAACACACACACCATTAGTTCATTCTATAACCAAAGTCGGCGATGACCATAGTCTGATACACAGGAGAGATTCGATCTCATCGCACTCTACTTCTGTCTTGTTTCCGAAGTCTATTAGTGACGAATTACCGTATTTGATGACAGCGTTCAATTCCGCCAAGAACCTTGAAGAGGACGTTACTCATTACAAAGAACAAGAAAAAGAAGAATCTGAGACAAACGGCAATGAAACAAAGAAGGAAACCTCACCACCTGCTACTGATACTTTGGATAAGAAAGAAACTAAATCTGACATATCTAAACACTTCATTGGCCATACTAACCATTTGCCCGACATCTCATTGTATTCCAACACCACCATTCTCCCACAAGTCAGCAACAGATATCCACAGGTGTCTGCTTCCTTAGTAATTGGAAAAAGCACTCTTTTATCGAAACTAGGCATAAAACCACAAGTCATCACAGCAGACTTGCCCCATTCACATTTGGAAAGATCGACTCATTCTAATAATAAACCACAGCATACGAGATTATACATTGAAAACTCGGACCACGATAAAGTCGATAACGAAGGTAACAAAGAAAACAATGATGCCAGTCAAATCACTCCGTTGACGAAGGCCAATCTTGTTTCACACACCATCTTAAAGTTAGGTGATATGGAGCCCATTCTGTTCAATGACGTAGAGTAGAGTTGAACTCGAACTATTTATTTCTTTTATTTATTCATAGGGACTATAAATTGGACATTGGCATTGATAGCCATTGTAGATATAAGTCATACGATTCACGAACGTCAATTAAATACGATGTATAAACTAACTATTGACATAACTATGGATCAAGATTTACACTTGTACAATTCCTTTACGAAGCTTTCACCCCAGAAACCCGAAGTATACTTGGAGATATAGGTGAAGAGCTTGTTGAAGTTAATAGCTTTCTTTTCTTCTGGCAACGTCAAGCTCTCCTTGATAGAAATGCTCAAGTCTTCTGTGTTCCACGGGTTGACAATGATAGCACCATTCAACGATTGCGCTGCACCAGCGAACTCAGACAAGATCAACACCCCGTTATTTTCTTGCTGGCAGGCGATGTATTCATAAGAAACTAAGTTCATTCCGTCTCTTGTAGAACTGACAAGACAGACATCAGACAAACGGTACAAGCTTATCAACTCGTCGAAAGGCACGGATTTATGCATATAATGGATAGGAACAAATTCCACGGTTCCAAACTTACCATTTATCCTACCCACCAACTCGTTGACAGTAGCTCTGAGCGATTGGTACTCTTCTACGTCGCCTCTAGATGGCACAGCTACTTGAACCAAGACAACTTTGCCGATCCATTCTGGGTTTTCTTCCAAAAAAACCTCGAAGGCATGGAGTTTCTGGGGTACACCCTTGATGTAATCTAATCGATCTACCCCTACGATGATCTTGGTATCGCCAAAACGGGACTTCAACTGCTTAACTCTGTCGATAACCGACTGCTTGGTCAAGCCCTCAGTGAACTTGTCTACGTCGATACCAATTGGAAAAGCTCCGATACTGATGGATCTTCCTTGGAACTCAATTCCATTGGGCAAAGTTGTCACGTCGACCACAATACGTGATACGGAGGACAAGAAGTGTCTGGCGTAGTCATAGGTATGGAAGCCGATTAGATCACAGCTCAACACACCTTCCAAGATCTCTTTTCTTACCGGCAAAATTCTATATATTTCCGAGGATGGAAACGGCGTATGTAAAAAGAAACCGATACGAATGTTCTTCTTTTTGTTGCCGACCTCCTCCCGCAACATCTGAGGCAAAAGCATCAAATGGTAATCGTGCACCCACACCATATCGTTGTCATTAACCTGGTCTGCTATTTCTACGGCAAACTGGCGATTGGCTTCGATATAAGCAGCCCAAGCGTTTTCGTCAAAGTTCATTTCGCCTGGATGGTAGTGGAAAAGCGGCCAAAGGATCGAATTGGAAAAGCCATTATAGTGTAAATCAGCGATTACGTCACTTAAGTAGATGGCTGTACAATTAAATTTCGACCTCAAGTCAGAATTGACTCTCTCTTGTTCATCTACAGGTACTTCCAAACCAGGCCAGCCTAGCCATTGGAACTCAGTCGACTTCTTCAACCCTTGAAGGGCAGTGACTAGACCCCCGGAAGACATTGAGTAGTCGTAGGAGCCAGACTCAGATCGTTTGATAGTGACTGGAAGTCGGTTGGAAACTACAAGGACTTTACCGACTACCATTATTAAAATAGAGATATTAGGGGGAAAGAATTTGAATGGAATCAATTAAGAATAGCCAATTTTGATGTGGCTGATTTGTATACCTTCAATTTATTGAATAGGTGTATTGCGATGGCTGAAAAATGATAGCTAAGTGGGATAGCCAGATCGAATCGATAATGATTGAATGAGCCAGAAATGTACAATAGGTTCGGACGTTTGAGTAAATTGAGAATGTGAATGTTGATCGAATATACTATGAACTTTGACTTTAATTTGGAGAACAAAGTGAATGTGTTGAATTGTGTGGAAGATGGGATGCTTCTGCAACTTGGACGGATGTAGAAGCCCGCAGTGCTCAAGGTCGGAATGTGAGAATTAATTGATGTAGGGAGAAAATTTAGGGACAGAAGGATCTCTAGCGAGAATAGTGAGGGAACAGAACAATGCAAGAAAGGTTCACGTCTAAAACAATTACTTTGCCCTACAAAGAAGAGCAGTAATAGGAAGCTGAAATATAATTTGTACTTCGATCTATGTTTATATTAGACTACACTACCTTTTTCTAGCTTGGAAGAACAACAGCTTGTTCTTGTCCGTATTCCAATTCCTCTTACTATCATTTTCCCTCGCTAATTCCCACTTTTCTCACTAAATTTCCTTATAAATCTTTTTTCACGCACAAGAATGTATTAATGGAATTCATGAATGTTGACAGTATTAACCACTTCTTTTTCTTCTTCTTCTAGATACACCTTTCTTCAAGACTTCTATATCCAAATGTACAATCCATACGGAAACGCCGCTGCTGACTTGCAGCAGAACCTGCCCCAGCAGAGCCAGTACCAGTTTCAGGCTCAACAGAGACAAGGTTTACAACAACAATCAGCCAACTTGCAATATCCTCAGCCCCAACACCCAGCCTTCCAGCAGAACCAGTATGGTTTACAAAACCAACAGAACCAACAAAATCAACATCAACAGCCTGCTGCGGCCAATGCTGCCAACCCAAACGTCTACGCTAACTTTTTCAATGATCCGGCTACTTCGCTTGCTTCTCTGTTTGCGCGCAGTGGATTTGAATCTTCCAACCAGTATTTACAACAGAATTTCGGCTCCTTCATTCCAGGAACATCGGACCTCAAATACTATTTCCAGGTCAGTAACTCGTATGTGACCAGTAAGATCTTCCTTGTGCTATTCCCATACAGAAACAAGAACTGGAACCGTTTAACCAGCCAGGAGGCTACTGGTGATCCTTCTCCTAACGGCCAGACTCTGTATGCTCCACCGAGCCACGACGTGAACGCCCCAGACTTATATATTCCGTTGATGTCGTTTGTAACGTACATTTTGCTCTGGGCTGCATTCCAGGGATTGAACGAGAAGTTCCATCCCAAGTTGTTTGGCTACTTAGCCTCGCAGACACTTGCCTTCTCTGTTGTAGACATCGCCTTCTTTAAGATCGGTTTGTACTTATTGAACTGCTCGCAATCCTCAATGTGGGACCTTGTCGCATTTTCCAGTTACAAATACGTTGTCATAATCGTGTTGTTGTGCTGGAAGCATCTCGTCGGAAACGGCTGGCTCTCATACTTCCCTGTGGTTATCGTATTGACCGTCAACTTAGCTGTCTTCTTGATGAGATCGTTGAAGTTCTTGGTGTTGCCCAACTCCAGTGCTACCGCAAACAGTGTCACAGTGAACCAGAGAAGAATTAGAGTACAGTTCTTGTTTGTCTACTCGGTCATTGTACAGGGCCTTATTATCTTGTACATGAGTCGGTAAGGAACTTTTGAAAGACATCTCCTTCGTTACAACATATCCAGTACTATTCATGATTAGTTTAGTATATAGATACATATTTATAGTAAAGAATCCCTAATAAAAATAAATTTTGCGATCTGCCTCTTTTCCTCTTAAAGATAGACGATATCTACAACATTTACATTGTCTACAGGATCCAACGACCTGGTTCCCATCTAATGTCAACTTTCTAGTAGCCTATAGCTCTGGTGGTTATAGTATTTTCAGTGCACGTGACATCATAGCCATGTATCTTCTCTACGCGTCGGACGCGTTTTGTCTCAGATGAAGTGCCAGATCCGAATACACTATTTCTGGTTAATTGAAAAGTAATATCTGGGACTTCAACCACGCGGTTTATTTTGGGGGGTTCAAGTAGACCAGAGGTATTTACCACGCTCTATCTATACTTCAAAAAGCTGTGGGATCTTTTGTGAAAGCAGAAGACCGATTTTTCACTGATTTTCCTCGTTTTCCTTGCATTTTCCCATAGTTAACGAATTTCACGAATTTTCCAATAGAACAGAACATCCAATTTTGGGCCACAACATAAAATAAGATGTCTACACGAGGTAACAGCACTTTCAAAGGACTGACCTCGGCCCGGTTCGTCAAGAACAAAGTCAACTCAGAGTTCCGCAACCGTCAGCAGAGACAAGATGCAAGAGCCATCGACCCGTACATAGCCAACAATCCCATGCTCAACGATTCCATCACCAAAAAAGAGCTAGTGGCTCGAATAGACGCGTTGGACACGATGATGGGTTTTTCTCGTATCGAACACGGCGAGGGCGACGGAACGAAACCGCGCAAGGGCTGGTTGGTGAATATGCACGCTACCACTATTCCCAGTGATGAGTACCTCGCCGGGTATTCTGGTGTAGACTACTATTTCTTAGACGAAGAGGGAGGCTCGTTCAAAACAGCATTACAGTTTGATCCCTACTTCTTTCTAGATCTCATCCCCGGACACGAGTCGGAAGTAGAGGAGTGGTTGAAGAAATTCTTGGAAGAATGCCATGTTAAGAACTTATCACGAGTCATCAAAGAAGACCTCGCTCTTCCCAATCACTTGGTTGGACTCCAGAAGAACTTGATCAAGTTGACGTTTCACAATGTCCAGGACTTGTTGGCCGCCAGAAGGTTACTTTCGCCGATCATCAAGGACAATCAGGCTAAGAAGGACTCCAGAGATATCTACAATGTAATGAATTTCACCAACAGTAACAGCAACAACTCAGATTTTAACAATTCCATAGCTGATCCAGCAACTTTGATAGACGACATGAGAGAGTATGACATGCCGTACCATGTTCGGGTGTCCATCGATATCAATGTCAGAGTTGGTAAATGGTACGATGTGTATGTCAAGCATTCCCAAGTAACCTTGGTAGAAGACAAGGATAAGATCGCGTTTGCTGATCCCGTGGTGTTGGCTTTCGATATCGAAACGACAAAGGCCCCTTTAAAGTTTCCAGATGCCAAAATTGACCAGATCATGATGATCTCGTATATGATAGACGGAGATGGTTTCTTGATCACTAACAGAGAAATCATATCCGAAGACATCGAAGACTTTGAATATACTCCTAAGCCAGAGTATCCTGGGGAGTTCACGATTTTTAACGAGCCCGATGAAAAACATGTCTTGATGAGATTCTACGAACATATAAGGGAGGCTAAACCTACGGTGATAGCGACATTTAACGGAGATTTCTTTGATTGGCCCTTTGTAGAAAATAGAACCAGGTTCCATGACATGGACATGTTCGACGAAATCGGCTTTGCGAAGGACAACGAAGGCGAGTATAAGTCCAAGTACTGTGTTCACATGGACTGTTTCAGATGGGTCAAAAGAGACTCGTATTTGCCGCAAGGGTCTCAAGGTTTGAAAGCTGTCACAACAGCCAAGTTGGGCTACAATCCTACGGAATTGGACCCAGAACTAATGACACCGTACGCCTATGAACATCCACAGTTACTTTCAGAGTATTCGGTTTCTGATGCTGTAGCCACTTACTACTTGTACTTCAAGTATGTTCATCCGTTCATCTTTTCCTTGTGTACAATTATTCCCTTAAACCCAGACGAAGTCTTGAGAAAGGGGACAGGTACTTTGTGTGAAATGTTGTTGTCCGTTCAAGCTTATGAAAATGGTATTTTACTTCCGAACAAACATTCGGATCCAATTGAGCGTTTTTTTGATGGACATCTTCTTGAATCTGAAACATATGTAGGTGGTCATGTAGAGTCCTTGGAAGCTGGGGTCTTTAGAAGTGATATCCCCTATGATTTTAAGGTGGACCCTACAGCTATAGACGAGTTACTTCATAACTTGCATAATTCCATCAAATTTTGTATTGAAGTTGAAAACAACAAGAAGATGGAACAAATAACCAACTTCGATGAGGTCTACAACGATATCAAGTCGAAGTTGCTAGCATTGAAGGAAACCCCAAAGAGAAATGAGGAACCCTTAATCTACCATGTGGATGTTGCTTCAATGTATCCTAATATCATGACATCTAATAGACTACAACCAGATTCCATGAAATCGGAAGAAGACTGTGCGGCCTGTGATTTCAACAGACCAGGTAAGAACTGTGATCGAAGACTTCCATGGTCCTGGAGAGGCGAGTATTTTCCAGCCGAAATGAACGAATACAATATGATCAAGAGAACTTTGCAGAATGAAACGTTTCCAGCCTCAAGACCCTGGCTTCCGGAGAGGTCCTTCGATGAACTATCCTATACTGAACAAGCAGCATTGATCAAGAAGAGAATCAGTGACTATTCTAGAAAAGTGTACCATAGGGTTAAGAAATCGAAAGTCGTTAATAGAGAAGCTATTATCTGTCAACGTGAAAATCCATTCTATGTCGACACCGTTATCTCTTTCAGAGATCGTCGTTATGAGTTCAAAGGCTTAGCCAAGGTTTGGAAAGGTAAGGTATCTAATATTGATAAGCACGATTCAATTGCCAGAGATGAAGCAAAGAAGATGGTGGTTTTGTATGATTCTTTGCAATTAGCTCATAAGGTTATTTTGAACTCTTTCTACGGGTATGTGATGAGAAAAGGTTCCCGTTGGTACTCTATGGAAATGGCTGGTGTGACCTGTTTGACTGGTGCCACCATCATTCAAATGGCTAGAACTTTAGTCGAGAGAATTGGAAGACCTTTAGAATTGGATACTGATGGTATTTGGTGTATTTTGCCCAAGTCTTTCCCAGAAAATTACAATTTGATATGCAATGATGGCAAGAAGATTTTCCTTGAATATCCATGTTCTATGTTGAACTACTTGGTTCATGAACAATTCACTAATCACCAATACCAGGACTTAGTGGACCCAGCCACTTTCAAATACAAAACTAGATCTGATAATTCTATTTTCTTCGAAGTGGATGGTCCATACAAGGCGATGATTTTGCCTACTTCTAAAGAAGAAGGCAAAGGATTGAAGAAAAGATACGCTGTGTTCAATGATGATGGCTCTCTTGCAGAATTGAAAGGGTTTGAATTGAAAAGAAGAGGAGAGTTGCAGCTTATCAAGAACTTTCAATCTGATATTTTCAAGTTGTTCTTAGAAGGATCTACGCTAGAACAATGTTATCTGGCTGTAGCTACAGTTGCCAACAACTGGTTAGATGTATTGGACACAAAAGGTGGAATGCTTGAAGATGAAGATTTGATCGAGCTTATTTGTGAAAACAGAAGCATGTCAAAAAGTTTGGAAGAATATGGAGACCAAAAGTCAACATCTATCACCACTGCTAAGAGATTAGGAGAGTTTCTTGGTGAGGAAATGGTCAAGGACGCTGGTTTGGCCACCAAGTACATTATCAGTGCAAAGCCAATCGGTGCTCCTGTGACAGAAAGAGCCGTTCCGGTGTCTATTTTCTCTTCAGACAAGAAAGAGTTCTTTTTGAAGAAATGGCTAAAAGATCCTTCTCTTGAAAAATTTGGTCCCAGAGATGTAATTGATTGGAGCTATTATCATGAACGTTTGTCTTCGGTAGTTCAGAAGATCATCACGATTCCAGCAGCATTGCAAAATGTGAAGAACCCAGTTCCAAGAGTTGCACATCCAGATTGGTTGCAGAAAAAGATCCACATCAAGGAAGATTCTAGACAGCAGACTTCGATTTCTGCTTTTTTCGGTCTGGCTAACAAGAAAGAAGTAATGGAGAAGCAGGTCAAGGAAGCTAAAGAAATTAAGGATATAGAAGACTTCGGTGATATAGATATTGGTGGAGCTCCGAAGTCAAGAATCGGAAAGGTGATCTCGAGAAAGAGACGAGCTGCTAGAAATGCAATCATAGAAGCTGAAGAAGAGGAACGTAATAGTGCAATCTTGAACGCTCCTTGTCCATCCTTGATTGAAGACTACGAGGGCTTCTTACAATATCAAAAAGCCAAGTGGAAACTACAAGCAAGCAACAGAGAGAGAAGAAAGAAAATCTTTGGTGTGAATTCTGAATCATCTCATAGATCAACAGTAGGTGGTATGATCCGTAAACAGGCAGAGAATGTGGCTGGATCTAACTGGGAAATTTTGGAATACAAGACTGATCCCAGCAAGCCTGGAGAAATCAAAGTACATATACTGGCTGTAGGCAAGATTCACACCTTTACTTTCCATATTCCTAAGAAGATCTATGCCGCTTTCAAGTCTGAACTTCAACCCAGAAAGCAAATCAGTGGATGTGAAATTGAAAAGTCGAACTCGATCTTACCTAATGGACATGATGGTTCGAATTTGTACAAATTAATAATGTCAGAAAGTAGATTCAACGAAGAGATCACTAACGTAGAGAGTGCACTTCAAGATTCTAACATTCTTGGGCTCTACGAGACGCAAATTAATTCTGTCGAAAGAGCTATCATTGATTTGGGAAATGTCGTCAAGTTCGATGATACAAGAGTTGGTTCTTTAGGTAAAGGTCTCAAGAATGGTTTCCAAGTTAAAGATTTGAACAGAGTTGAAGGGGCTGAATATTTGAAACGATTTGAAATGGATATTGTCTACATGTTGCATATTGTGACAAACAGTTATGAATTCTTTGCAGTCTTCAAATCCTGGGAAGCCACTGCCGAAATGTACATATTGAAACCTTCCGCTGGGGCTCAGGAATTACCTCCAAACGTCGACAAGATCTACAGAGAAATCTACGAGACAAAGAAGGACAGATTAGGAAAAATGTACAATATTCTACAATACCCTGATAATATGAACTTCGAGACACATTACTACAATGATAGTTCCAAATTATTCAAAAAGTTGAATGGTGCAATTGGAAAGTTGCACGCATCAAGAAGTAACAAGGCATTGCTTGCTGTTCAATCTCCTTACTCATCTAAAATTCTTAACCTTTTGAGTTCTACATCTGATTTCCCGGTAGTTAGAATGAACGTTAGTGAATTGGCTCTACCGGCAGTTGGATGGCAATCTTTGATTTCAATGAGAGTCATCAATCACTACTTCGTATTGGCAAATTGGATAAAGAATTTAGTAGCCCTTGCCAAATATGGTAATGTCCCATTATGCAATTTACAAATCGAAAATGTCGGCTACTTGATAGATATTGAATATGCAAGAAGGTTAACTCAGAACAATATTGTTCTCTGGTGGTCCGCCAATCCATTGCCTGATCATGGTGGCTTTGAACTTGACAAAGCTCCTGATTATGAAAATCTCAACTTTCCAACAATCAATAACCCTGAGATTTATGAGACAGCTTGTCTAGAAGTCGAAATCGGAAATTTGACTATTAATACATTCCTTACATGTTCTCTCATCAATGAGGCCGAAGGTTCAGATCTAGCTGATGATGGAGTTGTGTTTGACAAGAACAATGGTGCATCAACAATAGCTGAAGATTCATTTTCTTCACCTGCATTGTCCATTTTGAGAAGTATGGTCAAGGAGTGGTGGGATGATGCTTTAAAGAACAATATTAATGCTGATTCAATGATGAATAGCTTGGTTACTTGGGTTCAAAGAAAGGATTCGTTCCTATATGATTATTCGTTGCATTACCATATGCACAATTTAACTACGAAGGCATTGTTTCAGTTGATTGGGGAATTCAAGAGAATGAACTCCCAAGTTGTATTCGCTAATAGAAACAAGTTAATCATTCAAACGACCAAGGTTTCTGTTGAGAACTCATATGCATTTGGACAATACATTCTTAAAGCTGCTAGATCAAAGCCTTTGTTTAATTTTTTGGATTTGAACATCATCAAGTATTGGGATATTTTGGTATGGATGGATGAGAGCAACTTTGGAGGCAGGTGCTGTAAACAAATCACAGATGATGATATTCAAGACTTAATGCCTGTCAACAGCTGGCAAATGAAAGAATTCTTGCCGGTTATCTTCAGAGACGAATTTGAGGATTGGATGGTTGTCTTCTTAGATGCTCTCACTAAATTCAAGAATGACAACTTAACTGGTAATACTCAATCCGGAACTCCTCGTGTTACGCAAATCGTCCACATTCTCAAAGGCCAGAGAAAACTTGAAGCCAAGGAAGAAGAGGACGAAAATATATTTAACGGAGTCTTCGAGGTGTTCAGAAAGTCATTGCAGAAGAGAATAGAAAAGATCTACCGTCGTCAAAACGAAGCCATCCTCAACCCTGAATTCGCACAGGAGTATGAATTCCCCAAATTACCTGGTTCGCATTTACACATGAAGAATCCAGCATTGGAGTTGGTCAAGTTCTTATGTGCGGTTTTCGGGTTGTCCAAAAAGAGAACTATTGAGGTTAGAGTTTTGAGAAAGGAATTGTTGTCGATCTTTGATATCAAAGAGTTCAGTAGTGAAGCTAATTTCAGGAACCCTAGCACCACATTGAAGATTCCTCATATTATTTGTGACTATTGTAATTTCATCAGAGACGTGGATTTCTGTAGAGATTCAGGAAACGATCTCTGGAACTGTACCAATTGTCACAGACCATATAATCGTGTTTCCATGGAAGAAGAGGTGATCACACAGTATAGTAAACTCATTACCAGGTTCTACAGTCAGGATTTCAAGTGTGCTAAATGTAATTCAGTTAGAGTCGGCAACTTGAGTTTGTTCTGTAAGTGTTCTGGAAAATGGGAGGAGACCATAAGTTATTCGGAAGTTGAGAAGGAGTTGCACGTTTTTACCAAAATTGCCAATTCGTACAAATTTCAGCTCTTAAAAGGATTGATAGAAGAAGCAGCCTAGGCTGCATGTTAAGTGGGATAGTAAAATAATATAATAGCATTAGTAGAAGAAATACCTTAATTTGATCTGGCAATGTAGAAGTGTTTTAGACAATTGGATCTGAACAATTGACGTCTTATAGTTGAAGTAAGTTTTTTAGCTTATTAACTTATCCATTATGAGTAGTTCGCAGCCAGATCAACCTTTTGCAATCGAAGTGTAGCGCGAATTTGAAATATCAATTTAGAGAATTGGATTTCAAAATACTTTTCTTTATTCCTTCAACATTTCAATTGTGCACCATGCTGGATATTGGGGGCCCATTTGATGGTCTCAGGAAAGAGGTTTTGTTCCGAGATGACGAGATTGATATGCTTAGTAGCTTTGTAGGCGAAGGTGCTGATATCCTGGCACCATCGTTGATAGTACATGGATATAAAGCTATAGGCAAGACTATTACTGTTACAAAGTATTTGCAGACATTAGGAGTAAAGCATACCATAGTTAGGTGTGATGAATGTATTACAAGAAGAATTATGTATCAGCGATGTGTTCGTGGCCTTGCTAGAGATAGCGGGGTTCCTCCTAGTAGTTATGGCGAAGATCTGAAAAATCGGATAGGTGATTCTCTCTATAGTTTCATAACAGGCTTACAGCAGTTTTATGAAGAGACAGACTATTCAGAGAGGCATGTGTTGGTATTGGATCGTTTTGATCAGTGTATGGAGCCTGTTCATGAGATATATGCTGGTTTGATACGACTTAGAGAGCAAACTAACATTACTAGTTTATCTATTATTTTTATTACGACTGGTGATGAACCTAAAGAAATTGCTACTTTATCTGTGCCACGCATTTATTTCAGACCATATAGTGAAGCTGAGGCGACGCAGATCTTGCAATTGAACCAGTTGTGTCATTTTGGTGTGACTTTCTTGGACGAACATAATGCCAGCTATGATTTTTGGAAGCTGTACACGAAAGTTATAGTAGACTTGTTCTTTTCGTTTGTGGGATGCGACATAGCGTTACTCAAGGACTTCTGTGTCAAGTTGTGGGACAAGTTCATTGAGCCGGTAATCGAGGAAACCTATTCCATCACCGAGTTTTTAAAGGTCCTCAGATATAATAGTGAGTACTTGACAACTGACAATGTGATTAACAACTCTAGAGTCCGCGTATATGGTGAAGGAAATGCAGTAGTTTATGAGGAGGAAAAGTCTGAAGGCAAAGAAGGAGTTCAGGATTTGCCGATCCACTCCAAGTACCTCTTGCTTGCTTCCTATTTGGCATCCTTCAATTCGCACAAGGATGATATGCATAACTTCTCCAAGATCAAAGCAGTCAAGTACAAGAAACGAGCCAGCACTGCTGCTTCCAAAAGAGGACATTTGACGAAGAGTGATATCGATTCACGATTACTATCTCCCTCTTACTTTGATCTTGAGAGATGGTTGGCTATCTTGTCTGTTGTCTATAGAACCAACGCTTCGTCGTTAAACACTTCGGATTACGAAGAAATTCTCAACTTCTACGATGACCCAGTAGCCAGAGAAGAAAAGAAAGAGTTGGAACGTTCCAAGTTCACATTGAGTAGAAATGTTGACCTCTACAGTCAGATATCTACTCTTTTCTCGTTAGGTCTTGTCAGTAAATCGGCATCGTCAGATATCCTAGGAGCTAGAGTAAGATGGCGATGTAACGTCAGTTGGTCAACGATTGACGCCATTGCTCAGGAATTAGATTTTCCAATCGCAGATTACCTTCAGGGCATTTAATGTAATATGTGTATTAATAAAATGTATCATAAGTATATTCATGTCGTTTCATTAAATTCAACTGTCTCTACGGGAACAAACTCTTGCTCATCCACTTTACGTACTACTACTTGGTTATTGAAATATGTTTCTTTCCAATGGCTCATTTCGTAAGCTGAAAATGGACCATTGACAGTGCTATCACCATTCCATTGGAAAAGCCATATCTTTTCGCCATATTGCTCCTCATTTTCCGCTGACACTTCTGGTGTAACTTCATTCTCAGATTCATCCTCTCTGGTCCTTTTGGTTCCTCGGCTGAAAAGTTTGTAATCTAGTCCAGTTTCCTGTTTGTATAGCCTCATGAACTCTTCTCTGCTCATATAGTAACTATCGGTGATATTCTTTTGGTTGATTAGTTTATCACATAGTTCAGTTATTTTCACTACCATTTTTTTTCTCTGCTTCTCTGCTTCGTCTACAATCTTCTTCTTGTTCTTCTTTTTCGGAGCCAATCTGGCCAAAGCCTCCATAGGTGTCTCGGCTGCTTCTAGACACTCTACAAGACCCGTCAATAACTTGTCGGTAGATATTACTTCCTGAGCAGACTCAATTAGTTTCTTTTGCCTTGCTATTTCTCTTTGTTCCTGAGCCATTCGGGCACTGAGCACATCTGACTTTTTGTAATCATTGAGCCATTCCTGTTCAGCGTCGGTGTGTATGTCTTCTTCTCGTCGTATGTAGTTGCCATCCAAGTCGAATTGTCCCTCCAGGGCTTCTTTGCGTAAATTGAAAGCTTCTAGTTTTGGTTCTTTCCGCCTTGGTCTTCCACTATTTTGTTCATTGTAATCTTCAATGTTGTTGTAATAGTCCACAATTTCAGGATCATCTTCTTCTGGTACATCAGAATCGGAAACTACATCAATAGCCAGGGGTGCTTCTTCGTCGAATTGGCCAATTCCTTCCTGCCGTTCAAACTCGTGCATATCAAGAAACTCGGACTTTTTTGGATCTTTAACAGGTTCTTCTTTGTCTTCGTTATCGCTGGCAAACATATCGTCATCCAGAACATCTTTATTGTCTTCATTTGCTTCGCCATTTTTATTTGCTTTGTTCTCATTCCCATAGTCCTCATCTGAAGAATCAGAATCGTAGTAAAGTTGCAAATCATGGCGGTGCCTCTGCTTGTATCGTTTGTTGTTTCCCAAAACATCCACATCCACATTTTCTTCGTCGGAAGGACCGTCTTCCCTTGAATCACCCATGTTTTCTCTCCTTATCTTGTGTACCATTGTTAGTATGGGAGAAGTGAATTATTTTATTTATTTTTAGCTTAGTTCAGATATTCTGATTGCGAGCGATTGCGACTCCAGTTTTTTCAGACTAACTCATCAGGATCATTTTCAACTCATGATTTCATTTTAAATAATATTGAACTGCTTTAACTACTTCATATCTATATGCAATCGATATGGATATAAATAAAGACGATATCGATATCAGAATAGACACAGACGAGGTTCTTAATGTCGAGGAAGAGTACTACCAGAAAGGGTTCCGTGAAGGTCAGGAACAGTCTACCAGACAGCAGGAGATGGAAGGAAAAGAGTACGGATACCAGACTGGATTTCAGCGTTTCTTGATAGTAGGGTACATAGATGCATTGGTAGAGTACTGGAATAGAAATATTGAAACCTATGATGCTTCAGCTCTGGTCGCAAATCATTTGAGACAGTTAGAGGCTCTCATCAAAGATATTCCCATTACCAATGGCGATGAGGAAGTAGCCCATTATGAAAAATCGGTAGGTAGAGCCAGAAACAAGCTCAGAGTGATAGCGACTTTGGTAAAGGAAACGTCGAAAATCTCCAAGCTTGACGAGCTTATTAAAGAGGTTGGTGGTCAGCTTCAAGTCAGTGAAAATGTGGACGACATGTGGTAGATGTCCACATTGTCATATTTCATACTAAAAAAATTGGAATCAGAACAATTCTAACTTGATAATGTCAATTTTTATAATTTCAGTTTGATTTTTGTTGGTATTGATTCATGCGAAGTGAAACAAACTTGAAGAATGGCAATTCTAACTATGGATTCATTGTCAAGTTAAAAGCAAGTTTGTCATCTAAAATTACAGTGTATAATACTGAACAACCGTTCATTAATCCCAAATGTAAATAACTAATGTAACAATGCAGAACTAAAAACTAAAGTCGAAATCCAACGATTTCAACCTGCTTTCCAATTTATAACTCAAGATTCCTCCCAACGGACAGTCGTTGACTCCTGCGATCAACTGCTCGCCATTTCCTCCCTCTATAGGGGCAAAATTCAATCCGGTGCACTTGCCAATGAAGTCAACCGATTGTACTCGAGACTGAAGGGATTCGTCGACAGATGCAACCAAATCTTCCAACTGGATAATTCCAATATGATCCAAGCTCTCAGCCCATGATATGTATTCACCGTTATAGCTGAATTTGCAGTTTCTTACAGGCCCACCATTATGACAGACTGATGAGCCTAAAGAGCCACTCCAGCAAAATAAACTCTGGTCTGAATTACGTTTATCCCACAACTTGACTGTAGTGTCCTGGTTTCCTGTCAATAGGAGGTTTTCATTTGTTGATGACCAATCACAGCTGAATCCGTAATCGCAATGGCCCACAAATCGTTGACTATCGTTTTCAAAGTTGTGCTGACTCATTCTTGTATCTATGACAAAGGAATTGAGATGGTCTCCAGTGACGAACAACTCATTGGGGTTAGTGGGACTGAGAGAAGCACAATTAATTGCAAAAGGCATTTCCACCATGTTGTTACTAACTCGTCCGGTTTTTATATCGAATATCCGCAAACTATGGTCGTTGGAAGAAACGATGATTTCGCTGTCTCTTTCATCAATGATGATATGGTTTGTTATTCCATCACTGTTGCTCGTCAAATGGTACTCTCCAACAGTTTTTACGTTGTCAGAGTCGGAAACATCCGAAAGTATAAACCCTCCTTCGAATGTTCCGCATGCTAAGTATTGATTGGTACAAGTCAAAGTTGATATCCTGTTGTTCGAGTTTTTGGGTAAATCGCGTGAGTCTATCAAGCAGTCCAACTTCATTGATTGTGATCTCTTACTGAGCCTGTTATCAGGCATAAGTCTGTTGATCTTGAAAAAAGTGTGATACTCTTCGCTGGAAGGTGGCCAAAACGATCCTGAGTTCAAAAAGTTATTTTGCACAGTCTGGAGGTTGTGGTCATGGTAGTAACTCAGTGGATAGTATATGCCATTCGCTATATTGGAGCCACAACATATGAGGTTCCGTAGCTGGAAATGTGTGATGTGAAGCTTCAACTTGCTGTAGAACTTGTCGAACTTGAAGAAGTCCGTGTTGATATTGTATGACGTTTTGGAAATATGCTGCAAAGGTTAGTATGCACTTGGTATATAGATTGCTTTGAGAAATATTAAAGAAAATAACAATCGGTTCTTCATGAATTTATGAATCTATTGAACCTGTTTTTTTTAAAGAAAATAAACGTAGATTTCAAATTTGAAAATTTCTCGACAGACATAAGAATGAGAATGTTAATATGTACTTGGATGTCTTAAAAATACTCTACCTTATTTTCACTTCATCTTCCAATATTATTTCCTTTCTCTTTACTTCAATCACTCTTTACTTACCTTGATGGCTTCTTCACGAGAGCCAGGTATATTATGAAACCAGTTGTCCTTACCTACTCTGACTCTGTCCATATAGAACTTGTTTCTAAGATATCGCGGCCATGAAACGCCCTGTGAGTCTGTTTTTACCAAGGACTCTATCGAAAATGGTAAGTTGTCTTCACGAATTTTGAGTGAGTTCAAAATGCTGAGTATGTCTGCCTTGGATAAATGTGAATTTTCATCATACAATAGATTGTATAAGAAAGTGAGCGATTCTGATTGGTTTAGTTCAAACTCGTGATATGATTGGATTGAACTGGAGTTGGCTTCATTTTCCTCTGTTTCGGTGGATGGTAACGGTATCAACACTTGCTGGTGATCATCGCTCAAAGGGCTGGTTTCAGTATATAATGACTCGCGGAACTGGGGATCTGCACCTCGGAGAAGTCCCGAGGTTCGCCGGCGCTGATCGGTTGAAAGCTCGACAGCCATGTGTGAAATAGAGCTGTTGTGAAATATACACTAAAATCGTTGTACAAAAAAGTAGTGGACGAGTTTTTGTACAGTTGCAAAAAGAATATAGAAATGATATCACAAATGTTAGCTCAAAAACTTGAAATCTGTGGATAGGGTGATAAGTCACGTGGTGCGAGATCTTGAGATTTGCTATGCTATGATTTCGATGTATCTGTTATTACTCTTAAACAATGGTACGGATGCTTGTGACCGAATTGAGTTAAAATTTTTGGTTTGGGTTGAAAGTGCCTATTTGGTAAGGAATTAGAATTTTTAGAGTTTGTTGACATAAAAATATTTGTTCTACCTTCTCTGGGGTATAATTGTGGTTCAGTTTGCAAAGGGTTGCTGCGACACTTGAAGAAGAGTCCAGAAATGTGATGTATGAGTGTGGACACAAACATATGGTAATTGCTCCTAAAGCAGAAAACGAAATGGGATACGAGTGAGATATTTATGAGATTTTATAGAATTGTTTATCCTTCTATGGGTGCAATTGCCATATCTGGTTGCGCATTCTTTCAGTAAACTATGTCCAAAAATTCTCCAGACCAGCTAGGAGAATTTTCTTTGCTTGGAAAACATTTTCACCGGTCAAGCGCAATTCTATAATTAGTATAATAATTTCTGGTTGTATATGAAGATTAATTCTCGTATTCCAAATTGCTTGATTGACTACGTGAGGTCTGGTGATTTTCGAAAGTGTGCCGCTATGCATGTTGAATGAACACTAAAAAAGCGGAAAAAAAGGATGAAGCCATTTCGATGTGCTTACTTCCATTCTCTAAATCAGCTTTGGGAAGTTCATATTCCGTGTTCCTCGGCTGTATTCATCAATTGCAGAGCCATTGAAAATATGGATCTGGTCTGCTGCAGAAGTCTTGGCTGAATGTTGAATCTAGTGCCTTTCTAAGAACAGTGGCTCATCCATCGTCATTATATTTCATACTCAGTCAGCCTAGTGCAGTTGATTCACCAGTCGGAATTGCGAGCTCCTGTCAATCCCTACTGGAACACAACGGACTGCTGTAACCATGAAATGGTGCGATAATAAACCTTATTTGGCTTCCAAGGCACAGATCTCTATGGCTGTACTTGACTATTAACATTTGGAGTCGGCTTGAATCGGCTATTGCCTATTATGGACTGATCTGTTTCTGTGTAACGGTATTCACGGGATTAACTCCGACTTGTTCAACTCAGCCAGTTATTCGAGTTTGTAGAATCCTGCGGCTATACTAAATCTAAACCAATTTCCATATATAAGATCATTTTAAAATTCCGTGCTCTGACGATCAAAGAATCAAAGCCTTTCTTCTCCTATTTTTCACATTCCAGTCATCTCTATTCCTAAATTCTACAAACGGTGATTTATTTAATCTTAGAAGACGTCACTGTTCGGAGCAATTAACTCCATTGATCTACATAAGATCTGTCTAAATGATGGTGCGGAAAATAATCTCTGTGGGTTGCGCTTAAGGAAATCCTTTGCATCGTACGGCACTAAAAAGGAACGTTTTACGGGAAAAGATAGCGATTAGGAATTTACCTTACATAAAGATTCGGCATATATCTAGACAAGAATCCGCCGCGTTTATTCTATCTAATTCGCAACCCAAATTTATTTTCCTTATTCTTATATTTTCTTTGTTCTTAGATTGTCATTTAGATTATGGAGAGCGATCAGAATACTATAGAAACCGATGGGCTCAAACCCCAAAAGAGACTCTTCAGTTTCTTGCTCAAAAACAAGATGGTTCCACTTCCTGAGGAATCGGAGCGTAAGATCTATCCTTACCCCACTGCTAATATCTTCAGTAAGATTTTCTTCTGGTGGTTGTTTCCGATTTTGAATATCGGCTACAGAAGAACATTGCAACCACAAGATTTCTTTGCCCTTCCCGAGCAATATAAAGTCGATGCCTTTGTAGAGAAATTTGAGGGTTGCTATGAACGCGAACTTGAATATTCCCAGAAGAAACATTTGAATCAGAAATGCAAAGAAAGAGGTGAAACGTTGGAAACGTCCACCGTTACTCCTGAGGTCGATCTTGAGGATTATTTGTTGTCCAAATTCAGTTTATTGTTTGTAATATGTGTCTCATTCAAGAGGAACTTACTCTTCTCCGCAGCATTGGCTACCATCACTGCCACATTAGTCGCTTCTACTCCATTAATTCTTAAAAAGTTAATTTCCTATTCGGAAAGCAAATCAGTAGATTCTTCCATGAGTCCAGCAAAAGGTATCGGGTACGCTTTTGGTGTTGTGATCTTTCAGTTGGTTTCCAGTATTACTATGAATCATTTCAACTACCAAAGTTTGCTCATGGCTGCAAAAGTCAAATCTTCGTTGACTCATGCCATAACTCGAAAGTCTTTTAAGTTAAGTAACGCCTCGAAACACAAATTCCCTGATTCCAAAATCACTTCTTTGGTTACAACAGATCTTTCTAGAATCGAACTTGCTTGTGCCTATACTCCATTTTTACTTTCTCTACCTATTGCAATTGTAATCATTATCGCTATTTTAGTTCTTAATATTGGTGTTGCTGCAGTTGTTGGTGTTGTTGTCTTGCTTATATTTTTGGCAGCAGTTTCGTATTCGACTTCCCAGTTATATCGTTTTAGAACCGTGGTCAGTGAACTAACTGATACTAGAGTTGGTTTGGTCAAAGAACTTATCACCAATTTGAAAATAATTAAGTTCTACTCTTGGGAAATTCCTTATTTATCGAACATTGCCAAGAGTAGATCCAATGAAATTCAATATATTTTGAAGATTCAAAAATTGAGAAACATAATTTATGCTGTTGCAATGTCCTTAACTGGAATCACTTCCATGATTGCCTTCTTGGTAATGTATGGAATTGAGGGTGCAACCAGAAACGCTAGTTCGATTTTCTCATCTGTTTCCTCTTTTGAAATTTTATCCTGGTGTATGAATTTCATTCCGGCCTCTATATCTGCTACCGCTGACATGCTTATGGCGTTGAAGAGAATTGGTATGTTTTTATCTTCTGAGGAAGTTCAGCCAAAAGACAATTACATCACCAGATATGACGCAAAAGATCCTTATGCTGTTCAAGTTAATAATGCAGATTTCATGTGGGAAAGTTTTGAAGATGAGGATGATGAGGATAGCAACAATGAGGGCCAAATTTCGTCTCCCGATATTGAAATGAACTCACTTGACGATTCGGATATACCATTGAATTTCCATGGTTTGAAGAATATCAATCTTGATATCGCAAAGGGAGAATTTGTTGTCATCACTGGTTCTATCGGTTCTGGTAAGTCGTCTTTATTAAGCGCAATCGCTGGTATCATGAATTGTGAAACTGGTCTGGTTGATATCAATGGGTCCTTGATGCTTTGTGGTGCCCCATGGGTTCAAAATGCTACAATCAAAGAAAATATTACATTTGGTGCTGTCTATGATCATGCTTTCTATGATGAAGTCATTTACGCCTGTTCCTTACAACAGGATTTGGAAAACCTACCTGCTGGTGACTTTACCGAAGTTGGAGAACGAGGTGTTACATTGTCGGGCGGCCAAAAGGCTAGAATCAATTTGGCCAGAGCCGTATATGCCAACAAAGATATTATTCTAATGGACGATGTCTTATCTGCTGTTGATGCCAGAGTTGGAAAGCATATGGTGGAACAATGCTTCTTGGGAGTTCTTAAAACTAAAACAAGATTGTTGGCTACCCATCAATTGTCTTTGATTGGTTCTGCTGATAGAATTATATTCATGAACGGCGATGGTACTATTGAAATTGGTACTATAGGGCATCTCTTGCGTACCAATGATGATTTCAGAAAGTTGACGGCATTCAGTGACACACAAGAAACCAAAGTTGAACAGTCTGCAAGCAAGAATGTAGAAGAGTTTGATATTGGCGAAGAATTAATCCCAGACTATATGAAGCTGTCTGATAAAATCGAAGGTCTTACTAGAAGAAAAACAAAGCAGGCCGAACTTGGTGAGGACGAGGACACCGAAGCCACTTTCAGAGACATCTCAGACAATAAGGATGCTTCCAAAGGAAAATTAATTGTTAACGAAGAAAGAGCGGTCAATCGATTGAAGGGAGAAATTTATTTGAATTATTTGAAATACGGATCTGGCAGAATAACTCCATGGGGCTTTCTTTTAGTATTTGGAACATTGTTGAGTTTATCTACCTTCTGTGATATCTTCAGTAACACCTGGTTGTCTTTCTGGATCTCAAGAAAATTTGATAAGTCCGACGGATTTTATATTACCTTTTATGTGTTATTCAACATTCTTTGGGTTGTATTGTTAACCACACAATTTATTCTGTTGATCACCATGACTACCAATTCTTCAAAAAATTTGAACATGATGGCAGTGAAAAAGATTATGCATGTTCCTATGTCTTTCTTGGATACAACTCCAATGGGAAGAATTTTAAACAGATTTACCAAGGATACTGACGCTTTGGATAACGAAATAAGTGAGAATTTAAGATTATTTACCGTATCTTTTGCCAAACTTATTGGAATGGTAGTTCTTTTCTTGGTGTACTTGCCTTGGATTGCTCTAGCTTTGCCGGTTATTGGTCTACTTTTCTTACTTGTTTGCAACTATTACCAAGCCTCTTGTAGGGAGGTAAAGAGGTTGGAAGCAGTTCAGCGTTCTTTCGTATTTGATAATTTAAGCGAGTCCTTGTCTGGTATGACAACTATCAGGACGCTCAAATCAGAAGAAAGGTTTGTTTATAGAGGCGATGAGAGACTCAATACGCTTAACGAAGCTAGTTTCTTGTTGAATGCTCATTTGAGGTGGTTGGGTATCCAGCTTGACGTGGTCACGCTTGTTTTAGTTCTAGCCATTGCTCTTCTATGCGTGAATGGTGTGTTCAAATTAAGTCCTGCTACAGTCGGTTTACTTTTAACTTATTCCCTTCAAGCAGCAGGAGAAATGTCTAATTTATTCAGATTATTTACGCAAGTGGAAAATGAATTCAATTCTGCAGAAAGAATTTGTCATTATGCATTAAAATTACCACAAGAAGCAGCCTATGAACACGGAAATAATGCTCCACGTAGGGAATGGCCCCAAAATGGGGAAATCAAATTTGAAAATGTTTCCATGGCTTACAGACCGGGGTTGCCCATGGTAATAAGGGATTTAAGCTTCAAGGTAAAGTCAAGTGAAAAAATCGGTATTTGTGGTAGAACCGGTGCTGGTAAATCGTCTATTATCACAGCATTATATCGTTTAAGCGAACTTGATCAAGGACGTATAATTATCGACGGCATCAATATTGCCAACATTGGCTTGAGAGATTTGCGTTCAAAACTTTCAATTATTCCCCAGGATCCAGTTTTATTCAATGGCACTGTCAGAAAAAATTTGGATCCATTTGATGAACATGACGACGCATACTTGTGGCAGACATTGAAAAAAGCTGGTATATTTAGTGCAGAAGAAATTGCCCAAGCAGCGAAATATAACAAGGAAGAAAATTCAGGAGGGGAATTGTCCAAATTCCACTTATATCTGAGTGTGGAAGACGACGGAGCAAATTTCTCTTTGGGCGAGAGACAATTACTCGCATTTTCTAGAGCTCTTGTTAGAGATACTAAGATTCTAATTTTAGACGAAGCCACATCATCCGTGGATTATGAGACCGATAGCAAGATCCAGAGGATCATTGCCAAGGAGTTTGCCCACTGTACGATTTTGTGTATTGCCCATAGGTTGAAAACAATTCTCAGCTACGACAGAATTCTAACATTGGATAAAGGCGAAATTAAGGAATTTGGTTCGCCCGCGGAACTATTTAATTCCGAGGGGGGAATATTCAGGCAGATGTGCGACAAGTCAAATATCGGCATTTCTGATTTCATGCTTTAGAATTTTTATTTTTATCTATAGGTTGCCGGAGATTTAGTTAGAGACTTAATTTATTCAATTTAAATGTTTTATCCTGAAATTTATTTACAAGACATGGACAACGCACGGCCAAAAATAATTTCTGCCTGTTTATGTGTCAGTACGCCTGCTTAGCGTGAGTGTAAGTACCCGAGATGCCGACAAGAAATAAGCTATGGCTTATTAGGAATCAAGCGTCTCCAGCCGCGCTGCAGGAAGCTAATTTGTTTTTGGAGCCTGTCTAGCGATTACGACGACCTCGGCATCGAACAGGGGTACGCAACACAACTGTGCAGTATGTGTTTTAATGAAGAAACTCGATACGGTGCTCAGAGTCGGAATTGAAACCAAAGAAAAGGGCTATACGAAAGAAGCTGAAAAAGGAAGGAGTTACGGCATTGTCTCCTGTACGGTTTAGAGGCTACATATTAGCATCCCACACATGCAGTTGTATATGTACCTCTCAAAATTAATCCTGTCTGCTCACCTAGTTACTTTGACGGACTTGGTTTAAGCCTCAACTGAAAACAGTCACCTCGATAAGAATAGAAATGTCGATCTGAGTTTTAATTACCAGAATTTTGAAAAGAAAGCTTCATGTACACGATACCTAGCAATTATTTTCATGGCCCTCCAACCAGTATTTTTTTATAATTTTTTGTGGTCTCCAGAAGCTCGTGGAACTCGGTCTGGACTGGCAGTGGTAGACAAAATCTGTCACTTGCAAGGATCTAATTTTTTATTACAATATACGAAATTCCTTTGTGTTGGAATACACAAAACCCCGACTCTAGTCCAGGCAATTCCACCACAACTATCGCATTGTACCGGCACGGCCGCCGATAACAATAATGGGTTGGCCGCTGAAAAGAGAGAAATCCTGTTCGGTTTGCTACTTGACCTTCCAATGCAAACTTGCAGCTGCTGAACTGATTTTTTCCCATGTAGGCCACAACTCCGTTCCCACGGTTAAATTCATTTCGAAAGTGGACAAACAATCGACGAGGGCATGAGGTATTCGGAATCCTTCACTTTCTCAATTGTTCTTTCCATTCCAATTGGTTCTTCCAAAATTTACTTCGGTGTTCCAAGTCACTGAAGGTTTAAGGTTCCGTCACAAAAGTGAAAATTCTCTGTTGATTTCTGATCTTAGTAGATCTTCACAACTGAAATTCTATGAAATTTCTGTGGGGTGGTGGGAACATTTGTATAGAAATTCGTTGAAGAAGTTCCCTTCCAGTGTTGTGGTAGTCGCCACCGACGACAATGGACAGAAGCAGGAAGAACAATCCCAGCTCAGAAGGTTCGCCGACTTCTAGTTCGGCGTCCCAGGTTGCTGAACAACCTGGCTCGCTAGAACAGCCGCCTAAGAAAACTACTACCTCCGCTTCAAATACCCCAGTTGTTGAAAATTTAGCAAAACATATGTTCACGATCCCGGCAACACTGTCAAGGTTTAACAAGCGATCTGATGCCGAAAAGGAGCTCCTCTCCAAGTTTGACAACGAAGTGTTGTCTTCCGAGGCTGCAATGAAGACGCTTAGCTACTTGAGAAGCGAGACCCAAGAAAAGTACCTTTACCAGATTAGAAGATATATACGCCATTGCGCTAATAAAGGGTTAGATAACTTTTTCGTGACCAAGGCATTGGCCAAAGAATTGATCCAATCAGAAATCAGCCGCAGGGGACAAATCAGTGAAAACACCATAAAAAGTATAAGATCGCCATTAAACAAGCTCTATCATATGAACAGAATTGTTTACCCATTGGATCAGCCGTTTGAGCTCTTAAGTGATGATTTGATTGAGGAATTAATTCAGAGTTACAACCAGGAGAAGGAGAAAGCTACCTTGGCCACAGCAGAGACGAATGAAGAGCTAAAAAAATTGGAAATCAAAAAAGTCAAAATTGTTAAGATAGGCGAAACTTCAAAGAAGAAGACCTCTGAAAATGAAGTTAAATTGATACTGAAGTTTAGCAGAGAAATAACTAATTCAGATAAAACCCGACACATATTGGACAGCTTGACTGCAAAAACTTTCAAGGCTTATTCCACTGATATAAGGCGCTTCATAAGATATTGTGCTAGTCAAGGGTTGGATAACTTTCTTTTAAATAACGACATATTAAGATCCTACCTCATTAATGAGGTCCAAAATAAAAACTCTGGGTATGCCTTAGCAAGGTTGAAAAATCTTAGAAGCAGCTTGCTTAAATTAAATCAGCTCAATGCCATTGCTTACAATGATACTTATGATGAAACTGACCTTGTCGATGTCATGAATGAATTTTTGGCAGAAGTTGAAAAAAAAGGGGCTGGCGGAGCGAACGAGTCAGCTACACTTTCAACATTAAAAAGAAAGAGAAATAACTCTGATCCAAGTTCTATATCAGTTCCTGGTCCAATTGCAAATAGTTTGATTATTCCTCCTGAAAGCAAGTTGGAAAATAAACTTTTGGCGAAATTGAATTCGTTATTTGAAGATACCACTTTGCTAAGCGGTCTTACAGAGGCTAGTAAGAGGTTATACTGTTCTGAAATATCTAGTTATGTTCGATTTTGTGCCAAAATTTTACTTGACAGTTTCCCTGTTCGAGGAGAAATACTAAAAAGATTTTTTATTGAAGATATCATCCCTAATAATCCCAACATTACAGTAAAGAAAATGAGAGAAATATTGAGCAGATTGAACCGATTGCATCAGATCAATGGTGAGCACGATGTTACCTATCCTCGGGAGGTTCCAAATATCTCTGTTCTCAAAGACTTTTTGGACAGTTATGAATCTAACAAAAGTGTTATAGAGAATGATTCTACAAGAGGAAAATTACACAAGCGTAACAATGATGCAATAATTCGTAAGCTGGATGTTTTGCATCAAATAGTTGAAGTTTCTAGTATAGAAGGAGAAATTGTTCAAAAGAAGTCTTCTTCAGGAGAGACTTTCAGAAAAGGACCAAAATTGGAAGACATTATAGAAGGAACAATTGAAAATGCCAGACCCAGGAACGTGCCTAAATTCCATATTAACCGCTCAATTACGACAATAATAGAAATAATTGAAGAATGGCAATTAATAGAAGAAAGGGTTCGTAAGTGGGGACTAGACTGGATCCAAGACAGTGGCGATCATGAATTATATACAACCAGAAAAGTTGTGAGTGACTTTATAAATGACTTAGTGGTACAAAGTGGTGGTTCTTCTGGACAAGCTGGATCCACCATATATGAGAGCATGAGATTTGAGATCGGGTTAGTGATAGATGAATACATTAGCAGCCAAAAATTGAGTTTAAATGATTTTGTCGGAAAGATCCAAAACTATCCTACGCATTCGAAAGACGAATTTGTCCGTATCCTAAACCAAAGGTGATGAGAACAGTATAATTAGTTGATCAAAATTCTAAGGACGACTTCATTCGAATCAAAGTATTAAACTTGATTGGGCCTAGATAGACTTAAAATAGTTGGATAAGTGATGCACTCTTTGAAATGGTTGCAAATACGGTTGTTCCTACTTTGATTGCCAGGTCTAGCATACACGATTCGACGTAGCACAGGTCGCATACTTAACCGATCAAACATTAGTTAAGGTACAGTAAGCTTTATTATACTACTTTATAATTAGTATATCATGTAATGCAAAGATTGTTAATCATCTGCGGTAATTGCGCTGTAGTTACGAGTGTGGCGGCAAGATATCGCGCGCTATTTTCGCTATGTCAAATCTTGCCTTAATTTAGGACTCTTTTATCTATTCAATCAGTTTTTTTATAAAAAGATCGTCTTTTCTGTTTCATTTCCCATCAGTTTTATTAACCAGCTCAATTTATTCCCATACTCAATGTCTGGCCACAAGTACCACTTCGATGTTTCCATGTCCTGCTCCGGCTGTTCCGGTGCCGTCAACAGAGTTTTGAAAAAATTGGACGGTGTTTCCGACATTGACATTTCGTTGGAAAAGCAAACTGTCGATGTGACAACTACAGATGGCCTTGACTTCGATACCGTCTACAAAACTATCGCTAAGACAGGAAAGAAGATCAATAATGGAAAGATTGTCCAGTAGACAAGAGAATTTGGCAAAGTTTAGATTCACTTCGATTGAAAAACGACATTTCTGTCATTAGTAATAGTCAAATCGTCGTGGCCAAAGTACACTGAAGCAATACAAGAACTCGCGAGGTTTTTAAGCTTCTTCAAACATATCTAGAATGAATGAAGAATGTAAATGAATAATACCGACCATATAGAACTACTCTAATTTATATGCTAAGTCATATTTCTGAACTCGATAATCTCATTGATGTAGTTGTCACGTAGTTCGCTGTGGATAAACACACTCTTGATCACCTTTATCAACTCGTCCGTTTCCAAATCAAACAATTCACCCTGATAAAACCGGTCCATGATATCCTTTAAGTGGTTTGTGAGCAAGAACTTGTAGTTGTTCAACTTGTTGTACGACTTGATATTGGCCTGACTATCACCAATTTGCATTACATACGGAACAGTGACATTATTTAGCGAGTCGATAATGTTGGCTATCTTCGTTGATTGACCTTCAGTAATCTCAAAAAAGCTCAATATCGTGTTGATCAACCAGGCATTTACATATTCTACAAGCTGGATAATGAGTTGCTTGAACCTGTCTTTGTTGGTTTGGTCTAATTCTGTCTCCACAAGAGTGTCAAACCACGAGTAGATCAAACTCATCTGGTTGAGATTGTAGTCGTCAAGTTCTCCATAAGCACTGTCTTGAGGATTCTCGTTGGAAATGGAATCGCTCAAATTTAAGGAGCCCAATATACTCTTGAGTCGCTGGTAAAATGTGACTAAGTACTGATTCCAGTTGGATTCAGCAAAACGCACCAACTCAGGAGAATCGAGTTTACTTGCTAAATACGTCATATCATTCAAAAGCAAAAACGATCTGGACAAAGGTGGATATTTCAGAAGTGACAAAGCCTTGACAGAACTTATCAAATAAGACACATCCAGTGAATGTTGTTTGTACTTTTTTACAATCGATATTACTTCTGCTGGCAACTCAGTGATTACAATACTGCTCTTGTTTGAATCTTTTTTACTCTTGCCTTCAGCTGCAGTTTCAGCTTTAGCCTTTCTTTCAGTTGTCAATTCATTCTTGGGTTCCTCTTCATCCCAGGCATCGTCCCAGTCTTCGTTCCACGCATCGTCGTCATTTTCTTCATTTGCATTCTGTGAGTCTGTTTGCGCTTTTCTAGTATTCTGTGATTCTTTAACCTGCGGTTCCGGTAGATGCACAGAATCATCAATTGAATGTATCCATTCTTTGGTCTTTTCTATCAAGTCAGAGTTGAACGCTTTCCTGATATCATTTATGAAGTTGTCGATGATCCAGTCCAAATACAACTTGTTGAGCTTCTCCTCTATCAGTTCCGTATCTATGCTGTGTAAACCAGCTAGAACGTTCCAGTTGGTTGAAGTACTGTAGTCGACCAAAATTTTCAAATCATCGGTGCTTTGCTTATTGTTAACAATTTCATCTATATTGACCGAAATCTTGTTAATAAGTATAAGCGAAATCTTTGAGTTCAAGTAATGCTTTAACTTATCCAATTGAAGAAAATTGATGAACTCAAGTAAGTTCCGTACCGACTTGATGAATCCTGTAACATTAGTTTCATCTTGTGTCAATACAAGCGAAATCGAATCGTAATCAGCAAATTTATCGTCTACAAGAGTCAATTTGTATTTTGTATGTTTGGATGAAAGCAACTTGTCGACAAGGGAATCCCATTGGGAGCGTAGTTTTGAATAGTATTCGAGCTTCGTTGCATTTTTATCTAAAAGAGCATTAAACTCATTCAAAATCGAAATTTTCTCGATCGTGTATTCGTCAGGTAAAAGAAAGCGCAAATACTGTTCCAATTGATCTTCAAATAGCGCAAATGCCACCTCCACTGATTTGGCGATATGCTTATAGATTACTATGTTAACATTGGATGAAGCTGCAGCTGTGGTGGCCTCTTTTGCACTCCTGAAGAGGGTGAAAAGTTGCTGAAAATCAAGCAAGTCACTAATAGACTTTTTTTTGGAAAGAAGCACGTTGATCTCGTGGATTTTGGAGCTGAGCAACTGGATCTTCTGCAATTCTATAATATCGTTATCAACATCGTCGTATTTCCGGTTTAATTGGCCGATACTGAGCTTTGAAAGATCGACGTCTTGCTCTTCATCCTCGCTCTCGATATTGTTAGGGCCCTGAAATTGTTGGACCAATCTGGGATCATTAGAAAGAGAGGCAAAGTTGACAGTACAAGATATAGAACCTATACTCTCGACAAGCTCGTCATACCGCCTCTGGCTTGAACTTATTAAACTCTCTATAGACATGGAAGTTGAAACAAAAGCAAATAGAAGTATTGAATTTCTTGATCTATTGTGAAATCTTTTGTAAAGTTTGTTTTTCTGCATGAACTCCCGCTAAATCTTGGGGAGCACTATCGCAATAGTTGCGAAGTCTCACCATTTACTACATGTGTCACTAATCTTTTCCTATTTCTGCTATCAATCTTGCTATTGTATATTTCTTCTCTCTATTCTATCCAGCCATAGCTTGTTTCTAATTGTCAATATGAACTGCTCGTGCCCTACTTTAGGTACTTTCCAAAACTCTACAAAAGTCTTCTTAATTTCGTCATTCAAGCTTGTTATCATTTAAATTACTATCTAATCGTCAGAAGACTCTAGCTACTATCATTATATCAAATCTTCGGCGATGTCGTCATCAACGTACTCGTCGTCCTTGTTCATTCTGTAAATCGTCATTGCCATGCTGGCCACATTCAATGTGCTCATGAACCAGTCGGGCACAGGTACACCGTAGAGCTCTACAAAGTTGAACGTGAAGTCAAGAAAGTTCCCGACCAATTCGATAATCAACATCATCTTATCGAATCGCAAGTCCTTCAACACTTTGTTATACTTTTTGTTGATATCTTCATTTATGTACTGCGACGACTTCCCCGTCTTGGAGTTAACGATTTCCAATTCGATGTTGACTTTTCTCTCTTTTTTGATGACATTCATCAACTGCGAAATCGTCTTACGAATCAAGAAGACAAGAATAAGCACCCACAATTTGTTTGTGTGCTTTAAAAGATTTGTCAAAACTTTGGGAAACATCGGTAAACTCGATAATAAGTGCAAATTGTCAAGAATGTTGGCTATCGTCTCTAAGACTTCTACAAAAATATTCTCGAACCGCTTGAAAGAAAATCGCTGACTACCACGATAAACCTTCTTTTTGGGCGCTTTGTCTCCCGAATCTCCAGTCTTAATCTTTGATTGGTTTGCAAGTTCGACAGACTTCGAAAGATCAAATCTGTCGAAAAGCGGAGAAAACTTAGGTCTGGGAAGCTCCGGGAGCTTCTTGAATTTAGAATACTTAGTGGTTTCTTCACTCTTTTCAGAAGTGGAAGCTGCAGCCTTTTCAGTTAGTAAGGTCGTTAGCTGGGCGATTTTATCCAGAGTCACAGAAGTATTAGCTCGTTGCTGTTCTTGTTTGGCTAACCGGATTAAATTGTCGATGATTTCCTGCTGCTTGACACTCGAAGGAAGATGGGTAGAATACGGTCTGGATAAGGTCATAATACTAGTCACCATACCGAATCTGTTGTCAGACTTGGGTGTACCAGCAAATTTATAAAACGGTGATGCGTTAAAGAATGTGTTTATATTTTTGTCAATTCTTCTAGACGTGCTATCGTATAATTTTCATGTGCGTTTACCGAGGTAAAAGTGGAAAAATATTTGTCACGTGATGCAGTGCGGGCAATCCAAATTTCCGTTTCCCAAAGAGGTATTTGGCACCCATCAATTGCATAATCAAAAGGGTTGCAATAAACTGATAGTATAGCTATTTCACATGGCATATCTATAAGGACATCTCCAAAATTGTGGTGTTGATGAAATTTACTGTTTCCGTTAAAAATGTGTCCTCGTTGGTCTTAGAAGGGCTATTGGTTATTTTCTTATACTGTTCTACTTTGTCTGCATCTACCGTTCCAGTCACATCTATGATGTGGAAAAGTTCATCATACACTATCTGGACCTCCTTATTGTTAACTTTGACTGAAAGGATAAAATTGTTGTCTTGAGTCAACCTCAACCTGAGACAGTCGATATTAGTGAATCTGATAATGATTCCGTTCATCTCGTGACACCATTTTGCATAATTTTGCAATTTTTCATCAGCAGGATTTACATTTGGTTTCTCCTGATTCGAAACAAGCAGTTTCAACTCCTGAAGCTTGAGTTTCGAGTTGTGGATGTGTTGAAGTTGTTTTTCATTCAACAATTTTTTCATCTGCATGTCGTCTATGAGCCTCTGCAATTCTCTGTTATGATCCTTTAGCTCCGTCTCGCTATGCCGAACAAGCTGGTTTACATCTTCCACCGGATTACCATGATCAGACGTGATCTTTGATACAATCTGAGGATTTTCAAAAACTGATTCCTTCATAAGTTCGTAAAGGTCAGCTTCCAAACGCCGGACTTCAGCAACAAGCTCATTAGCCACTTCTATCTTGCGTGTATACGTGTCATAAAGACGAACATTATCCGTAGCTACCGGGTCCAAGGCTTCAATCTGTTGGTACATCTTAGTTTTCAAGTCGTGTAGATTTTTCTTACTGACAACAGCGGCATTTTCGGCTATTTCCAAGTCTGCGCCGTCGATTTCTTCTGCTGAAACTTCAGAAACTCTCCGGAGAAACTTGTCTCGAGTCTCCTGCTCCAAGTATAGGAACTTTAACTTAGAAAAAATCTCCTTTTGATAAACGATTTCTTCATGGATGTTTTGAGGGTTCAGTAACTTTATGGAAGACGCGTCAAAGTCTTTCTCGGCATTTAGGATGGAATAGGCAGCTGAGTTCACGATACCTTTTATTTCCTCTTCTAGCTTCGCACTATTTACTTCTAAACTCATGACAATTGGCAATTATGGAGAAGTAAGAATAATAAATAAATTTAATTGTTCTGTTTACATATTTTGAAAAATTAGAGCTTATGTCATATTATATGCAGGCTGTTTATTTGTGAAGCAGTTGCATTTCTATACGGCTGGCAGATTATAGCTGCGAAAAAGAGAATCTACAAGCAGAAGAATTTCTCGAAGATGGTTGGGAGAATAGCAGAGGAGTATCCATATAAAAAATGTGATTCCTAATTCTTCTTATTTCGCTGCTACTTCATTTTTCTTTCTCAATTTCCAGAGCTGTCTTTCAAGTTTTCAAGTTTTTCTTCGCTGTCATTTTTGCTTGTGCTCCCAAATAATAGAACGACGATGCCACATATGATTCTGACCCTCCATGGTCAAGAAAAACAGAGCATCTCCCTCTCTTTTTTCTCCCTGGATGAGGACGTGATTTCGACTCCAGAGTCCGATGCAGAAGAAAATTACATGGAAGGGGATGTCTCCGATGGTAGTGCTACTCTCTACAGCAAGGACGGTGAATTTCCTACTCCGGCGATTCTCAGAGATGTTGTTACAAGCTCTGCAGCAAGACATCCCTGGACAGACACAAGAATGGCACTCAATATTCGTAATGATTACAGTCAACGTGAAAGAAGACATCTAGCTGCCATCCTCCAAGAAGAGACAGGGAACGAAGACTCGAGCCTCGGCACCTTCAAATACCGTCAAGTCGTGTTAGTCGCCCTTGGCATCTATATAATCTGTGGCATCTTCGCCATTGGCTGCTCCGTCATCTACCACGCTGTTTACTAGATGTCTGTAGTATTAATCATACTTACTTCCAGCTTGATGTTAGCTCCAGTGTCAATTTTAGTTTAGATTTCATCCATTAAACAATATAGTACAAATAACAAACATTCAGTAAAATTATTTATTATGCTGCTGCCTCTCTGGGTTGTATCAAACAACTCAATTTCCAGGCTCTGTCTTCTTCGGCCTTGTTCAATTGGTTGACCTTCCACAACTCCAACAAAATGAGTTCTTGTAACGCCGGAACAGGAATAATACTGTAGTCTTCAACATCGCTTACTCTTTGGTTATTCAAGAATGACAAGCTGTGTCTCCTGTCCTCTCTATGGCCACTCTTGTAATCCACATATGGAGTCTGCAAACTTTCAATGTCAGCAATAATTCTGGAAATCTTCAAATATTTGTCAATGTTAATCAATTTTTGATTCAAGAAAGTGTTGGCCATTCTATGGTTCGAATTACCGTCGCTGACAAACGTAAGATCCTGTAAGAACAACGAAAAGTAAGGAACAATTGGAATATTGTAATCATTGGATACCAAGAAGTTTCTCAACTTAGGTCTGTAGATATTGTAGTTCTTTTCTGGACGGACAATGGTAGATAGGTAGTCATACAATTCGGTGTACTTCTCAGAGAGGTCGTTCCAAACTTTCGTCAATCTGGTGATTAAGTGTGATTGCAAGGCAGTCACAATAGCTGCCAAGGAGTTGAAATTTCTTAAGTACAAACATGAAATAGCTACCTTCAACCAAGTCTTAACTATGTTAACTCTGAGTTTCTGGTTGATCTTGGGCTGCAAAATGGATTCAAGGACATATTCTGATAAGCAGTTAGTGAAAAGTAGGGATTGTCTCACATTTGGTGCCAACTTTAAGTGTGCTCTCTTTGTAGAGTAATTGTCATTTAAAAGTTCGTCAGGTTTGATGGCACAAAAAATATGAGACTCGATAATTGTCAATTGTTTGGCTAATTCCAAACCATTAAAATCCAAAAGATTAGGTCTGTAGTTTGACAAAACCCAGCTTTGGTCAAAAATGCTGAACCAGTTTGGAAGTATGGTATTCAAGCTCAAAGCAACGTACTCCTTATCGCTTATAAACATTTGGGCACACCAACTACTTCCCAAGATGGCTCTGTAAGTCAAAGTTACCTTCTCAATGGTAGAAATCTGGTTCTTGCTCAACAACGAATTGGATGAGGATGTTTGATTTCCAACACCTAATGGCATAGGTAATGAAATTGACTTCAACGAACTAGCAGTTGAAGAATTTGTATTAATTTTTGAAAGTTCGTAACCATCAACCATGGAGTATCTGTTGTTAATAGTGTTGTCTGAACTTGAAACAAGATTCTTCCTCTTGATTCTAGTAATGGTAATACTTCTTTCCACCAATTGCATGCTTGATACAGATTTCTTAGCAACCATATTCTCGATCAATGGTCTTGTTGAAAGTTTTGCACCAATTTCAATAAGTTTCATAGCATCCAAAGGTAAGTAAATGGAAATACCTTCATTAAAAAAGTTGATTAATGTGGTCAACAAGCTGTAGTCCAATTCCTGGTTCCAGTAAGATTCCATCCACAATTGGAACATCTTGACAATTAATCTTCTCCTCTTCTTGAGTTTAAGTTCTCCAGTGACATCAGCCTTGGTTTGATCCTTGATTGACTTGTTTTCGATATCAAACCTGGTGATCAACTCCTCCAACAAATCGATACCATTAGCAAAGCTTCTGAAACAAATGAAGAAAGTAGAAACAAAGAAATATTCTGGTGGAGTTATTTCATTTGTCAAGGTGTGAACCAAACCCTTGAAAGAAGCACCAAGTAAGTTTCCATTAGAGTCTACCAACAATTCATCACTGATACTAGACTCACCTTCCGTGTTAGTAAACGGTTCAAATGCTGAATCAGATAATGAGAATGAGCCATCGCTATCACTATTCATAGCATCGTATAATAAATTTGCACCACTGGAAGTCAAGCCCAATTCACCAGTCTTTCCAGACCTGATCATGGAGTATCTATTCGATCGAGCCCTAGACTTATCGACTCTCAAAGTGTTTTTATCAAATGCCAAAGGTCTTGTGATACCTATTGAGCACTTTCTTATGAAATCTTCCGGCTCAATTCTCATCTTGGAATAGTCAGGATAAGATCTTTCAGCGTTCAATCTGAAGTCGCCAGTAACTTCTAACAATTTTCTGATGGATGCAACGGTAGTACTAATTGCTCTAACCATCTTGGAACCAATTTGAATCAAGTCGCCACCTTCTTGCGTGTAGTAATAGTCATTTCCAGCTGCACTGCGTGGATTGAAAGCACTCTTTCTGTCAGCTTCAGTCTCGTTTAAGGTCTTGACTACCAAGTTTTTGACGCTAGATACTAAATCACTCACCAAGGACAATAACGAGTCCAACGAGCTGTCCAAATCAGCTGGTTTCTCGGAAGAGAGATCCGAACCAGTCTTGGAAATAAAGAGTAATTCTCTTAACAACAAGATAATCTGATGAGCTATAGTTTCTAAAAGACTGCATCCTACAGAGTTATGCTCAATCAAGTCCAATCTACCAATGATGATCCCCAAGTACGAGTACAAGATACTGTTGATTTCTGTAACTCTGTACTTGGCCAAGGGCGGCGCATTTAGCAAAGGGTAGGCACTCATATCTTCCTGGAGTCTTTTCTCGTTCTCTCTCTCGATGATCTGCTTACTTTCAACAGACCACACCTGTAAGAACTTACAAGCTTTTCTGGTGACCTGGTAGATCATCAAGGTCAAGATTTCGATCTTGTTGAAGTTAGAAGTACCTTTGAATTCATTGGCCTTCACCATGAGGTTGTACCAATCAGCAAGCAATGACTTACGTGCTTTTCTTACAACAGGTCTCTTGGTGACAATTTCGTTCGATCTAGATAAACAATCGGTGTGTTGCAAGAGCAACCGCACTCCGTCTCTTATAGAGTTGATCACTCTGATAGAGAAAGTATATTTTCCACGGCGGTTCTTGTGGCTTAATGGGTTCATGAGGAATTTCCCACAGGCATGGAAGAGTGGCTTCAAGTACATGCTATTTGGAATATGAGAGTCGCCGACTTCTTCTTCAATCAAGTCGTCATCTTCTGAGATGGATATGGTGAAGTAGTTCATGGGAATCCAGCCTCTCAGCAAGCTTTCTACCAACGTGACTTCACCCCAGCCCGAGTCGTCGATGGTGTGGACAAATGCAATCTCATCTTTTTCGAATGACAAACAAATAGAAACATCTGATTCCGACTGCAACGTTGCAGAATCAAATGGATGCATGGCCCGGATGAACAAGGCCGATAAGTCTTCGTCGTCTCCAAAAAATGAAGGTCCTTGCGACATCGTCAGGGGTCTGGACTCTTCTTTGAATTGAAGAATATCGTGAGTCAGGTCAAGCTGGGTAGATTCCATGAGTCCATTCTTGGGATCAAGCTTCGAGTTTGAGGTATTCGAGTCGATGTGGCTATTCAACAAGTCCATTCTAGAACCTGACCAAGAGTTAGCGAAATATAGAGCGTCTCCCTGCTGATCTGACATGTCCAGGTTGGATGAAATCCGCTCGAATCGTTGGACTATATCCTTCCTGATTGGCATATCTTCCACACCTGATTTTTTCGACACCTTCTTGGGCGACACTGTCGACACCAGCAAGTTCTTATCGTCGCTGTACGCAGAAGGAATGTGGTTACTACTGACATGAAAATTGAAGCTAGTTGAGCTGTTGCCGGTGGATGTCTGGCTGAGAAACTTACTGTCGTCTACATCTGCTCCACCGGCAGTCATCCTAGTAGTGTCCTGCGGAAACTCGCTGCACTGACTGATAATGCTGGATCGATTACTGATGGTGCTGTCTACAGAAGCTTGGTCTGCGCGTCTGACCATCTTCTCTATGTTGTCGACTTTGGCCTCGTCGGACGGATTTTGAGTCCAGTCGTCGGTATCGTCTACAGGGTCATCTCCAGTATCGTCTTCGGGTTGGGTCTCGTGGATCTTCTTGTAGTACAAGGTCGTTCTAGTCTTTGAACGTCGGTTGGAGTCTGCTCCACTGTTGGCTTGCTGGACGTTCTGTTGGAAAGAGCTCATGAAGTCGTACGAAACACCGGAAGGAGTTTTCAGCTGGAGGGTTACTGAAAGACGCTGGAACTTTGTGCTAAGCTCCTGTTGAGGTAGAAGGGGATATGTCTGACTTTGTCTATTGCCAGCACCGAAGTTAAGCGGCTGGATGCTGATACCAAGACTATTTCTAGGGTCTGTGTGTCTGGGTTCAAATGTCATGGTGTTGTTCAAGATGGGTGTTTTATCGTCCACATCATCTGAAAACATTCGAGCTGCGCTATTGAACTTCGGGGTTTCGTCATTGTCAAACGAACCGGGAAGCTCGGATTGAACAAGACTGCTGTCATTTACATTGCTGTGCATTATTGACTCGTTGATAGAGGTGAAGCTGGGATCACGACTGAGACTCGGTTCCATGTCCAACTCCAAATCGGAGTCAGAGTAGTTTCCCTGAGCTGTGTGAAATGTCTGAAATGTCTGAGACGAGAAGTCTGTAGCCATATTGCCGTTACGCCTGATGATGGGCTGGTCTATGTCAAAGCTAGACGCACTCAGAGATATACTACGAGTGTCGTGAGTGTCATGAGCGACATTATTGCCGTAGGCCCTGAATTCGTTTTCTTCAGCGTAGCTGGTGTCGGTCACTTTTTCGTTATTATTGTTGTAGTCGTTGTCGTTTTCCTCGTACTCTTCTTCGATCGGAGCGTATGTCTGGTTGTTCTTGAATGCATATTCTGATTCTACAGGCGAGTACACACTGGAGGAAGTGCTGATCTGAGTGGCGCGACTGGTCATGATAGTTATGTTCCTGTTGGTAGTTTATGTAGTTGGTAGGGTGATTCTGTTGCAGAATACGCTGGTGAGCAGAATATTGTTTTCGTTGATGTTAAGGGACGAAGAATAGACGAAAAAAGAGATTTCAGAATTTCTGATCCAGTTTTGAAAAGTTCTGATAGCAGTGAATGCTTTACTGGGCTCTTATGGTCTTAGAGAGTGTTGGATAGTCTTGGTGGTGTTTTTGGTTTTCTTATTTATCCGTCGCCTTGCGTTAGAAATTTGTATAGCTTTAACTCAGGCTATGCTGTCTTATTATGTTGCTCGTCTAGAGCCTGGAGTCTGAACAGTAAATATGCACCAGGTTTCTACGCCGAAGAAAACGTAGAAAGAGAAGAACAGAAAAGAAAGCGATTCTGCCAGCCTAATCGAAAATTAAGCTTAACCAAAGGAGAATAAACACTAATGCCATCAAAATAATAATTATGACGAAAATTCAGACAACGTAGAGATCTCAGAATAAAATTTCAACCAGAAAATTACAGGGTGTATACAAAGGAACACCGCGAACGCGAATAATAGAATACACGAGCAAATGGACTCCAACTAATAATGAGAAACAGCGAGAGGTATTATGATCTTATGATCCAAGCAGGCTCTTCCGAATAATCGCCCATCAGCAGTGAACTATATTAGCTGGTTACTGTTAATTTGGGCTTTCCGGGAACATTTCAAGATGGGCAGGTGAGTGAAAAATTTCAATTTTCACCGACTTGATAAGCTACTATAATACACCATAATAACAAAGCCACGAAATGTACACGGCTGCTTATAAATGGATATTTTCAAGTAGAAAAATGTAGTCACCCTAGCATGAAAATAACAATAGGTTCAACCCCATACTATCTCCCATTTTCACATTTCCCATTTGCCTCTGGCCAGAAACTGGCACCGACGCGTATAATGCGAATCGAAGTCACTTTGTGGCATCTGCCATCTGCCTGAAGCCCTGTAAGGGAGCGACGCGTTCTCCTAAGAATCAACTAAAGTCGGTGAATCCAAAACAGATCAGAAAACCGTGGGAAACAAGAGGAAGAGCATTTTGTCAACTTGCAGTGAAGCACAGACAGACCGTGGAACTGATGGAAAGTAGAGAACAGATCATGCGGAGAGTCGTAGCTTGCGCATATCCTATACAGATTTACAAATCTCGGTGTAGCTTTTTTAGCATAGACATCATGGCCGTCTCCAGGACTACCAGTCAAGGTGGACTAGTGTAAGGTGGATCTGTGCATGTTGGGGATGTCCGTTTTCCTCTTTTCATCGATCTTAATCATGGCCCTGTTATGATGTTATGTTAGTTACCATGTACAGTGTACCACTCTGTGACTTCTATGTCTAAAAAAGGTGCAATTCTCATATCTGCATATAGTATCTATGTAGCTTATGGCCTAGTTGTAGCATAGTTATATCCTAGTTATAGCCTACGTTCTGTAGCCAGCCCTTGACCGCTAGACGATATCTCACAGCAGATGAGTGTGATCTCACTTCCTATTGGGGGCAATGCCTCTACACTTTAAAGATACCTATATTTTCGATCAAGCAATCTAAATGGCCATGCCACCGGTGTGCTTTTCGGTGGTCGTAAATTTCTCGTTCTACTTCAACTTTTATTCTCCATACATATAATACCTGCCTAGACGTTCAACTTGTAGATGCGGAAGTTCAACCATAACCAGAACAAGGCAAAGGCTCCGAATGAAATACCAATATTGAGAATCACCCACAAATCGGGATAACGTGCGGGGGGATCTGACGCATAGTCGATGGCATGGTATACGACTAACAGCAAGTAACTGCCCTTGATAATGAAGTCCCACACAATACCTCTGCTCTTCATGAGCAACTTGGGGCCAATCAACCAGTTGATCAAGAAGTTGCTGACAAAGTACTGTAGAACCAAGTCGTCCTTCTTCAACAACGGGTAGAGACTGAACGTCCCGATGTTGTTTATCCATTGCACTATATCTATGAGGGAAGGATCGACAAGTAGCAACAACGTAGATGGCACCAACGGAATCAAGATACTCTTCTCGTGCACTTGGAACGAAAATAGATAGAATGCTAGCGAGTTGCCTGCAAACCCATAGATCAAGCCTGGAATAACGTTCTTGGTCTTTCTCAACTTGAAGAATAACAAGAGGTTCATTGGCAAAATTGATAGTACAGTTGTAATGAGGGCCATTCTTGACAATGTCTGGGGAGCTACAATCTCTCTGTACTTGACAATGACGTTAGTGGTACACCAGAAGTTGGCGACCTTGTCTTCAAACAAACCCCTATTGAAGGGAAACACTCTGTAAACGATCTGGAGCACTTGTTTGGGGTCGGAGATGAATGGAGACAATACTACAGCCTGCGAAAGAATCACAGTCATACCGACACCTACAAGTTGGCCGAAGCTCTTTAATTGGCTTAGGATGAACACGAAAATAAACGTCGAGTAGTACAAGCCCATCTGCTTGAAGTTGATACAACCTATGAACCATACGCTGGCAATAACATAACTCGATTTTATGAGCTCTATCAAGGCGTAGATGAAGAAGCCCAACATAACCGAGTTGAACTGAAAGTGACCATGATCTATCAACACAAGATGGGCCTGGTTAATAGTCAACAACGAGATAATTACCTGGTCCATACGGCTCAAGTTGAACTTTTTGCCCATCAAATTAGCCAATGTCAAAACTGCTGGGATGTAGAGAACGAGTTCACTGATCAAACTCATGAGTCTCATGAAGAATTTGATGTCGCTACCTTCTACACCACGCGAAGCATTCAACAGAAACCAGTCGGGGTTGATGAAGCTTCCTATCTTCCCGATTATAAACAGATGGTAAGCTGTCAAGGGTGGGTAGTCTAATCCCCAATATTGCAATTCAAACCAGTACCACTGTGAAGTTGGAAGATGAATAGTCAACTCCATCCAGTGTCTCTGAGCTTCGAAGTCACCGAACATAGGTGGAGTGGCCTTACCTGAATATCCACCGAGACCTATGGCCGCACGTAGCAATATGGCTGTCATAACCAAAACGTATCGTGCAGCCCATTGGTCTGGAGCCTTTTCAAAGTTGTGCAAAAGGTCATAAACTGGTGAGTTTTTGAAGATGGAATGTGAAGCAGACAAGTCCTGATGATGATGGGTTTTGGACTGGCTCCCAGGGCCCTTAGTCTTCTTCTTGGACTTGGCCATGTTTTCTGGGTAAATTGTATTCCATAAATACGAAGAGATGAAGAAACAGGATAATTGTGCCTGAAATAACTCATGTCGTATTTCGTTAGTACTGGAAATTGAATTTTTCATAGTGCGCATTTTGAGACGACTAAATTCTGGAGATTCAAATAGATGCAAAATATGAGAGAATAGTGAAGCTATTAGTCTACGAGATACGTAGAATACTAGTAGTACATGTATAGTTATATTATTAGAGGAATAAAGGAAGTTTTCTGTTTTTTCTCAAAAATTTTGATCATTACCTTACAAATCTGTTGGAATCTGCAAAAATCTCATATTTATTTAGAATTTCACCAAAAATAGTTTGCTTTGAAAATGGTCAAAAGAAAACCAATAAAAGAAGTTTTTGACAAAAGACAATATCATTCAGAGAATATATGCTTTAGAATAAGAATGAATTAAATAAAACCACTTTCTATACATAATTTGAGTGTTTCTTTTTAACGTAGAGTCACAACATTATACTAACCAATATAAACATCCTTAAATTAGTGATTAAGGCCATCACCCAATTCAACATGAGAAAACCGAGAGGAAGCCCCGAAGGATAAGAGCCTCTTAATAAGGAGAATAAACAGAAACCTACTTTAGGAATGTTTCTTGAGGGTTTAAGAGTCTAAGAAAGACTCACGTGGAAGATATCACATTAGTTAAAAGGGAATATATGTACAGGATCATTCTTTATTAAGTAAATTGGCAACTTGTCCGAGTGGTTAAGGAGAAAGATTAGAAATCTTTTGGGCTTTGCCCGCGCAGGTTCGAGTCCTGCAGTTGTCGTTTTTTTGCACTTTCCAATTACTTGGCATTTCTATGATAATGTTTTTGCACCCATTCTAAAAAGTTTTGCATCGTCTTACTTTTGATATTCTAAACACATATTTTACTCAATTATACATTTATTCTTTAATTCTAATACTTAAACTCATTTTCTTTATGTATAAACTTCTTCTCCTCCAAATATTTCATATATTCCTTCCAGAGTGGATCTCCTCTCTTCAAACAATTAACATCTCCAATCATCACTAAACCATACTTAGATCTCGTTAAGGCGACGTTCAATCTTCTCTCGTCTCTCAAGAAACCAATCTTTCCTTCTGCATTTGATCTGACACACGACATTACCAAGAAATCCTTTTCTCTTCCTTGGAAGGCATCAATGGAGGCTATCATTATTCCAGAGACCAAATGAATGGTCACAGGTTTGGATTCATTTCTGATATCATCGATATCAATTTCGATCTGTACTTGTTCACCTCGAGGGTTGATTAAGTCGTCCTTCACCAAAGTGGATGAGATCAAATCCCTCTGCCCACTGTATGGAGTAATAATACCAATATTAGATCTGTCTATGTTCTTGTCGTATATCAATACTCTGAGAACTTGCTTGACATACTCAATTTCAGCTCTATTAGTATACGTATAACCGTGATCTTCACGGAATCTGTTACGAACAGACAGTTCAAGAGCTCTACCCTTCGTGTCCCAGAAATAGACTGGTTCCTTGGGGATCCCAGGAAGCGTTCTATCTACTTCTCCAATACCGTCCTTTAACAACCCACCATAGAACAAGTTTCTAGGAAATTCACTGATAGCTGGATGCATACGGTACTGAGTATCCAACATATGAGGATTCTTGTACGTTTCATTCAATAAGACTCTCTCAAACAACGAAAGAGAAAGTGAAGGAATCAACGAGAAGCAACTTAATTGTCTTTGATCCCCTACAAACACAAACTTCTCGACACCAGGCATAGAAAGAGGAATCAACGTTGTTGGCTCTGACGACTGGGTTGCTTCATCCATAATAACCACAGGACATTTGGCCACGGACCTCAACTGGCTACCACCTGCAACAACAGTAGTGGTGAAAATGACCTTAGCTTGAGCCACCAAAGTTTTAGTAAGCTCAAACTGATCAGATTGAAACTTTTTAAAAGCCGTGGCTCCAATAGAGGGAGGTCCACGTTTTAATTCGTCAATTACCATTTGGTATCTTGAAGGTAACCCATCATACACTTTGTGATGCAAACAAATAGAAGCTAAAGGATGAGAACGGTTGTATTCTCTTTCCTTCTCGTTAGCTACTATTCTTAAGATGTTCTTTTCATGCTTTGGCTTCAATTTCTCAGCGATGTTATCAATGGCAATGTTGGACGCTGCAACAACAAGAATTGGGTAAGTATTTAACGAATCAAGAAGCTGTAGGATAATCTCGAAAATCGTCGATGTCTTACCAGTACCAGGAGGACCTTGCAAGACAGTGATGGCATTATTCAAAACCGACTGGATGGCCACTTTTTGCGAACTATTAAATGTCTCCTTAGTAAACTTCAAGTAATTTCTGAAGACAATCTGTTTAATAGGATCGTTTCCAAGAAGCATCTTCTTGAAACTCTCATTAGAAAGCCTTGTCATAGCGGTGAAAACTCTGCTGACTGGAATAGAAGCTGGTAGAACTTTCAACTGGGATATATTTGCATTCTTCGGTAGAGGATGATCATTCCAGTCATACAACTTGACAACCATTTCGAGAATCTGCTTTCTGGGTGGTCCTTGCCTACCTCTGCCCTTATCTTTTTTATGGGGTCCAGCTTTGACAGTGTCTAAAGTTGCAACAGTGCCATACCATGGAATCTCGTCATTGAGAATTAAGAACATCGACAGTCCCAAAGAAAAAGGAGTTTTTTTGAGTGTCTTCAACTTATCAGAAATGAACCTTTTGGTAACACTATCATCAAGAGGCATCGACAATTTATACTGGGTGTTTTTTTTATCTTGATCAGCATACCATTCAATGAGAATATCTTCAGAGGTGAGATAGTTATTCTCATTTGTTAACTGTTCTTCCAAAAACATATTGAAACTTACTTCTCTGAAATATTGTGGCATGTTGTCGAACTTAAGTTTTGCATTCAGAGCCGGATGAAACTTAGAAACTTCCAGAGGAAGAGCTGACAGATCATCTCCAGATTCCATAACCAATATTTTAGAACTTGTGCTCTGCTCCTTATCCTCTTTCAGACTCAAAGTCTTTATTTCATTCTTCCTTCCATCTCTACAAGCTTCTTTTGGTGATGTTGAATGCATCGCCTTCTTTGTAGGTCTCACTTTATTGTCTTGGATGGGTCTTGAAGAGTCCTTTGGGTCGTTAGTTGGCTTAGCTTTTTTTTCCTTGACTGGTTTATCAACGGAAGTCTTACTAATTAGCTTAACAGGTTTGCTATTTGTTCGCTCGGTCTTACCATTAGACTTATCCAGTTTACCATTTGGTCTATCTGTATTACTGTGCCTTAAATCTACCTCTTTCTTCAAGTCAGTTTTGGATGGTTTTCCAGTCTGAGATTTCACAACTCTGCTATGTCTGTCTTTAAGAAAGGAGTCACCGGATGAAGGAGTGCTACTCTTGACCGCTTTCTTGGCTTTAGAGAATTCTTTAGATTTAATAGCATCCTTCCTATCATTACGCGTTTTAGCACCAGTCTTTGAAGACACAGCAGGTGAAGAAGCTCTTGGTGTTGTTGCTGCTGAATTGTTGTGTGATGAAGTAGGGGTAGAGCTTCTAGAGGAGTTCAACGACGATTTGGGCGTGGATTTATGAGATACTCTACCTGAGAAAGATTTGGACAACGAGGACTTCTTTATAGAAGTGGGGGCTGTAGACCCAATAGCTCTTACTGTTGTACCAGACTTGATAGCAGAAGCACTTTCTTTAGAAGCCTTATAATGGGCCCTTCTTGCTTCTAATTCAGGAGTAACGATCTTCGGCTTTCTTTGCCTTCCACCTAATCTGCCTGCCTTGAGACCTCTTGTCTTCATTGAACTTTTCCCTGGAGTAGTCTCTTTTATATTTAATAAGGCAAAGAGGAAATCATCATCATTCTCGCTAGAGAACTTATCGGTAGAGCCTGAAGCTGCCAAACACTTTTTACATAAAACTGTCTTTCCTTTAACTTGGACAAAAAGGTCAGTATTAGACTGACAAATATCACAATCCACATCTCTATACGTATAGAAGGAATCGAGCTTGGAAAAGAAGGCTCCGTTGGATAAAGTATACTGGGTAGAAAGTTTATCTTCATCTTCAGCCTTTTCCTTGTCGAAACAAATCTGACATAAAAGTGACATATACGAAAGGCCATAACGAGAGATCGCTAACTGGTGGATGTTAGAATCGCCACACTCGTCACATTGTATCATTTCATCTTGTTTTTCAGATCTCACAGATTTGTGTCTGGTAGCCATGAGATGTTTTGAGATGGACGTCTCGTCGAACTTTTCAGAACAAGTGAGGCATACGAACGACATTTCTACAATATGCAATTGTAGTTTGAAAACTTGCAAATGTGGTTTCTTTACGCAAAAATAGTAGGAAAGAAGAGTTATCTAATCTTCTGGTTTGGGAAACGGCTGCAGAAAAGTTTTCCAGATACCGCGATTTTTCACAGCCAAAAATAAAAAACATGAGGTGCGAAACGAGAACATCAGAATAGAGTGTCAGATATGATTCAGCAGTTACATAAATACCAGCAAACAAGACATGTAATATGAAGAAATTCAGAAGATTGAGAAGGTGGATTTTTTCATGCTTGGAAAATTTGAAACGTATACTAAATGTTCTGGTCCAGACATTTCTACCTTCTAGTCACTTAGACCTGCGAATTCAATTATAAAACTTCCAATATTAGGTAATAAAGGAAATTATAATGCTTGAGATGATACTGAAAGCCCATTAGAATCAACAAATATGTCAAATAAGTACATAATAGAGTAAAATCAATGAATAAATACAATTATCACGTGCAATATATCACCTGAATCAGAAAACTGTTAGTGTAATAATTTGTTTCGCAAAGCATCAACATTGGAGGGTTGGCCGAGTGGTCTAAGGCGGCAGACTTAAGATCTGCTGGACGTTGTCCGCGCGAGTTCGAACCTCGCATCCTTCATTATGTTCCTATATCTTTTTTTTGCAATCGTTACATTTTCTACTTTCAATCTACAATTGTCTTCTCTTTCGCATCAATGTCTATATATAAAGTACAATATGGAAATTAATTCATCAAGTCTAAGTGATCAAGTTAAGTTGGCACATATCAAACAAGTTCACCTGCCACAGTCAATAGTTAGTTCAGATGTACATCCACACTGCCTAAGACTATCCAGTCTCTGACATCCCCTTCACAGAGAACAAGTTTGAATATGCCTCCGTCCCAACCGAGACCGTTATCTACCAATTCGTCGCTGTCACAATTGTCGATATTCAAGTAGTCTTGTACTCGAGTTTTGATAGTTCTCCACAATGCTTTATCTATAGGATAGATATCGCTGTATACAAGTGAGAGATGTGGATCATACTCTACAGCAGACCAATGCGCAGCTTTACGCGCGGCTTCCTGCTGGATAGCCGTTGTGTCAAACTCTTTGGGAGCTACTTCAGAATCAGAGCTGGTGCTGTTTCTGGCTCGGGACTTTTTCAGCTTTTTCCTTACAGTGCCTCCATGACCATCGCTAGTGTACAACTGGGGGTTCTGCTTCTTGTTCTCAGCCTCGATATCGGCCGGCAAGATCACATACAACTCTCGTAATATCCGAGCTAGCGACATCAAGTTGGGATCATGTGATACCTCGAAGTATAGCTTTTTGAAATATTTCCGTTGACTGTCGATTTTGCCCAAAGTGACCAAATTCAGATGGTTCTTCAGCAACGAGTTGAGGGCCACAGCTGATGCAGAAAGAATCTTATCTACATCTTTTCGTGTCTGGTCAGCGTCATCTAGATCTACAGCTACATTTGTCGAGATCGTGATGTGCGGTTCAAACCGAGGAGGCAGTCCGGGGAAGAGCGTATTCAAGGACCCCATCAACGTCTCCAATTTGTCGTATAAAGGTGTGTTTTGTCGAGGACAAAGCCATAATGCGACGCCTAATGCTTGGACATGGTTAGAGGTGTTCTAATTGACGAATTGGCATTGCGAATATCTGTACGTACCCATTGCTGTGTTTGTGTAGAAGGACGACAAATGATAAATAAATTGGATCTACACTTCAATAGATTATGAGTAGCGGCGCTACCAATGTAAAATATAACTATTGTTGCAACCAGCTACAATATATGATTGATTTTTTTTGTATGTCTGCAAAACTATTGCTTATTCCATGTCGCCTACAATATAATATATAAAAGCATACAAATATGAAATTTCGATTATCATTTCTGCAATCTATTCTTTTTCGCTATTCGTATATTATGAATATAGGGCTTCCAATACAAAATAAACGGAACTTTCGTACGAACAATATCTGAAACATAAACTACAAATGTATACCGATTAACACAACTAGAATATGCCAAGACATATTTTCATATATTTAGTCATAGATTTCGACTATCTACAGCTAAAAATATCCCCTACAAACAGTAGCGTGCAACTTCAGTACTTGGAGGTGATGACACCGACTCCTTCGACAGCACTATTGTCTACAAACCACGACACCTCAACGCCAGAGATGTCGTTGACCAATTTAGAAGGCAACCTCGACAGTTCGTCGGTGAAAATCTCCTTCAAAACCGCGGCCTTATTGGCACCTTCCGCCACAAATGCAATGGCTGTAGCTCTTTCCAAGACTGGAAAGGTGAAGGTGATTCTTCTTGGGGGAGGTTTGGGCGAGTCGCTGATGTAGGCTATGAGCTGGTCACGTTCCTCTAACAACTTGTGGCCAGCGAAAAGAGAACAGGTGTGGCCGTCGGGACCACACCCCAACAAGATCAAGTCGAATTTTGCATCCTGAGGCAAACTGGCTGCGTAGGCTTCGGCAATCTGGTAATCCTTGTTCAGGTCTGCATCTGCCACTAGCCCATCTTTTCCAGTCAATAATATTTCGTCAATCACGTGCAACGATGGATGCCTAGTGCCAGAAGGCAAGTTCTTCAATACCAACTCGTTGAACAAACCGTAGTTGGAATCGGGATGATCCAACGGCACCAATCTCTCGTCGCTGAAGTACACATCCCACTTGTGCCATTGGACTTGGGAAGCAATAGTGGTGTTGTCTATTAATGCTTTTTTCAATACTTTGCCTAGTGAGCCTCCAGAAAGTGCAATCTTGAATGAGTCGGCACTGGCAATAGCCGACTTTTGGAGCTTCAAAATGTGTTTTCCCACGGAATTCGCCACGTCCGCCGATTCGGCAAACGAGTATACTTTGGCACACATATTGATCGATACAACAGGTTGGAGAGAAAGAAAAGATTGTTGGAATATAAGATCTTACACTAGGACTACAGTCGTGCGGTCGGGCTTGAATGGGAAATTTCATATGGTAGCGCGCAAAACCGGACCATTGTGAAGAGCTTACTAAACGCTAAGGTATCACCGTTTTCAATCTCTGAATTGGTAGCACTAATACGAGGACAGTAAGATAATGCTATGGGCATACGTAACAGTGGGATTTTTATCTTATTTTTCCTTATATAATTCCCTCTATAATACATATATTACATCAATCCAAGAAATGCGCATACTCAGCACTATCTTTGATCTTATTGTTAAGGAACTTCTCCAACTTGTTGGCGTTCTTGAAGTACGTAGTTGATTCGCCATTGTAAGCTCTACAGTTTTTGAATATAAGACGGCAGTCGTACAAAAACTGGTCGAACGAATCGTACTTATCGTTTTCTAGTTTCAGTTCCATAGTGGACAAATCCATCGGTTCCTTAATGACTTCGTAGTAGTCTTGGACTTCCTCCTTATTAACAGGAACAGCAAATGGCCAAGCCAGCGGATGGTTGGTCATTTCTGAGAACAAGGTCACCATGAAATTGTAGTGGGGACCTCTTTTTGGTTTCTGCGCCAACTTATCCATTTCCTCCAGCCATCCGCTCTCCAAGAGCCCTGGAATGTCCTTGGGGTTTACTGTTATGTTCTTATTCGTTTTGAAGACTTGGAGTCCGGGTCTTACCACGTGTGATTTTGATCTCATTTTAATTCTCTTTTCGATTGCAGCTTTCTGGAGCAAGAGGATTTTGCCCAGATCCAAGTATCGGAGAATGGAAGGTAGCATCGAGCACTGCATAAGTGTTCCTCCCTCATAATCCTTGATATACCCCATCCACACGGACTTTTCCAAGGTGATTTCCTTGGTGAATCCCTGTTTCTTGAAATAACCTATAGCATAATTATCGGCATAGGTAAGAAAGTACTTGATGGGAGAAGTGGCTCTAACGTAATCCTTCAAGTGATTCATCAAGTGTGCACCATAACCTCGAACTTGTTCTGTCAGCGAAATGGCACAGAAGACGATTTCGGCAAACTCACGGTTGTTAAAGGGCCGATAAGTTATGCCTCCTACAACAGTCAACGGTTTACGAACTACAGCCATTGACAAATGAGATCTATCATACACCAATCTCGAGATATACTCTCTCGGCATCTTGGGCAATTGTTTCTGGAAAATGTTTTTCAACCCTGTGAGCACAATCAAGTTTTCACGCGTGTTGTCATTATTGACTACACGGAACTCTATCTTGCCTTCCTTCTCTTCTATCACAGATGGTCTTTCTTTGAACGAGTACGATTCACCATCAAAGTTGAAAGTAGTAATTCTCTTTCTTTCTTCCTCAGCTTCGTCATCATCTTCACCATCGTCATTCTCATCTTCATAGTCATCTCCTTGTTCCTTTACATCTTTCTTATCGTCACTGTCATGATTTGGATCCTCATTTTCGATTTCATTCTGATTATGATTATCGATTTCACTCTCATTCTCATTCTCATTTCCGTTTTCATTCTCATTTTCGTTTTCATTCTCATTTTCGTTTTCGTTTTCTTCATTTTCATCTTCATTTTCATTTTCTTCAAATTCATTATACTCGGAATCAGGTTCCTTTCTCTGGTCTTCGTCTTCGTCTTCGTCGTCGTCATCGTCGTCGTCATCGTCGTCTTCTTCGTCCTCGCTTGCGCTTTCCTGTTCAGCCTCCATCTTGACTTTCTTGTTCAACGGCACATCATCGTTGTCTTCGTCTTCAGATTTGACCACCGCAACGGCCCTCTTTCTGTCAACCATGTTATGATTGTATGATGCAAAGTAGTTTGTATATTGTGTAGGTTGAAGATATCTTGCTAATTAATGGATATTTGGAAATGTATCACGCGACTATTGACACATGATAAAATTACCAGACGCGACTCCAGCCTTCAATTTTTCCCATGCCATGTTGTCTATGCTTACTCCAACTTTCCTGCTCATCTCCCATATCACATGACGCATCACATGATCTATAATTTTTTACGATGAGTATACAATATTAATAACTTTTCACCATTATTCAGCAACCAAGATCTTTTGCCTCCTACTAGCAAATTTCTTCAAATTTAGTTATACAAGCCTGAGATATTGTGCATATCTGTCTGAATAAACTTTTGCTTGTAACGAGAATCAGCCATGTCCAATTACTCCCATATGGAACAGAGCCAGATAGGCTCTCAGCCTATAGCAACAGTCTTGTGTTGTAACTGTGGTGTGCCTATGGATGGATCCCAGGGTCTTGTAATGTGTTACGACTGTATCAAGTTGACTGTGGATATAACTGAAGGGATTCCACGAGAAGCCAACGTTTCCTTTTGTAGAAATTGTGAGCGTTTCTTACAACCTCCGCAACAATGGATTAGAGCCGAGTTAGAATCACGAGAGCTTTTGGCGCTCTGTTTGAGAAAGTTGAAGGGTTTGAACAAGGTCAGATTAGTCGATGCTTCGTTTATATGGACAGAGCCACATTCCCGTCGTATCCGAGTCAAGTTGACCGTACAAGGTGAAGCTATGGCCAACACTATTGTTCAACAGACGTTTGAAGTGGAATATGTCGTTATAGCTATGCAGTGTCCTGACTGTGCCAAGTCATACACCACGAACACCTGGAAAGCCACTGTTCAGATTAGACAGAAGGTTCCACACAAGAGAACATTCTTGTACCTCGAACAGTTGATCTTAAAACATAATGCACACGTAGACACCGTATCCATCAAAGAAGCCAAAGATGGATTAGACTTCTTCTACTCACAGAAGAACCACGCAGCAAAGATGTTGGACTTTTTGAGTGCAGTTACACCCGTCAAGGCCAAGAAGTCGGAAGAATTGATTTCCGTCGATACCCAGTCTGGTAACTCACAGTACAAGTTCTCGTACTCTGTAGAGATCGTACCTATATGTCGTGACGACTTAGTCGTATTACCCAAGAAGTTGGCCCACTCGCTAGGTAACGTCTCCCGTTTGGTTATTTGTTCAAAGATTACCAATGCAGTGCAATTTTTGGATCCTTTGACTTTGCAAGCCGCTGACTTGTCAGCTTCTGTATACTGGAGAAACCCATTTCCATCCTTGTTGGATGCAACGCAATTAGTGGAGTTTGTGGTGTTAGATGTGGAGCCTACAGGGGATGTAAGAGGTAAAAATGTATTGGCAGATGTCGAAGTGTGTCGTGCGAAAGACATGGGAGTTAATGACCAGACCTACTATATCAGAACCCACCTAGGTGCTATCTTACATCCAGGAGACTCCTGTTTGGGCTACTACTTAACCAACACCAACTTCAATTCCGACTTGTGGGACACTTTGGACACCGACAATACGCCGGAAGTGATTTTGATTAAGAAACACTACGCCAGAAAGAACAAGAAGAACAAGTACAGACAATGGAAGTTGAAGAGAATGGCTAAGGAACATAGCGACATTGTTGCTAATGACGATTCTAGACAAGCCAGACAAGAACAAGAGAGAGCAGAGCGTGACTATGAGATCTTCTTGCAAGAGTTAGAAGAAGATGAGGAGTTGAGACAGACCATCAACTTGTACAAGGCTGGAGCTGCACCTCCTCCAGTTTCTCATGGTGACATTGAAGAGTTGGAAGAAGAAGACGAAGAAGCTCCTCAAATTGGAATTGACGAGTTGTTGGACGAATTGGACGATATGACCTTGGAAGACCATCCTATGGAATAGTTGCTGAAGCTAAGGATGGCTGGCTCATTTCCGCCGATAACCGTGCTTATCTATGTATAATATCCTGCATGTAATCGTACACTATATCGAGAAACGCTTACAATTGTAAAATTTATTTGTATTTCATTTTAATCTTACTTCGAGTATTATTCCTAATTGATACCAGCTACAGTGTCTTATCAGTGTATATATCAACTATGTCTGATAGCGATAAGACGACTGCAAAAGCCGCACCCAAATACGTACCCATTCAGTCGTTCATAGAACTGTCTTTCTTTACTAAATTATCCGAGCTCAAGCTTAACGAGTTCAAGCTCGATTCATCCAAAAGAGATATCCACGGGTTTATCACCTCTCCCAGGCGGCTTAATAAGTTCAACGACAAGCCCACCTTAAATTTGGACTTGCAGAGCTTTGATGTTGAAGGAAAGGAAGCCAACAACCTTCATATAAGTGGAGAACTCTACAATGTGAACACCATAGAAGAGTTCAAAAATATCAGTAAGCTGGACTTGCTTAATGACTGGGGCAGGGAGGTGTACACACGCCTTATCCAGAAAGAGTCATTGGACTACAAGGCGTTTAATTGGTTTTTCATTTTAACTTTTTCTGACTTGAAGAAGTACAAGTTCTACTACTGGGTAGCCTTCCCCACATTGAATGCTCCATGGTTTGTGACTTCCAGCAGAGACACTTCCTTAGTCGAGCAGCATATCGAAAACATCACCAGACTCGTGAAAAATGAAGAAAAGGTCCAAAGCCGTGAGTTTTCACAATTGTACCAAGTAGATGGAGAGTCTTACTTAGATATAAATTCTTTTCGCATTGGTCTTAAAGGCGTATTTGTGTTCCTTGATGGCTGCTTGAACAAAGAAACCAATCCCTCGGTCCAGTTGAAGAACTATCTCTACTACTTAGCGTACAAAGGTTTTGAAGACGTCGATGTAATCGTATATAGGAACGATGGATCCACTTTCCTGGTCCATTACGAGCTAAATAGTGATTCGTTCAACAAGAACGTTCAGCCAAAGATAACCGGCTGGGAGAGAACGAGCCAAGGAAAGCTTGGGCCGAAATTGGCCGATCTTGGTTCTTTGATCAACCCGTACCAATTAGCTGATCAGGCAGTAGATCTCAACTTGAAGTTGATGAAATGGCGTATTGCGCCGGAACTCAATCTAGACATCGTCAAAGATCAACGGGTTCTTCTTCTTGGAGCGGGTACTTTGGGAAGCTATGTGGCTAGAGCTTTGATGGGTTGGGGAGTGAGAAAGATCACTTTCATTGATAATGGGCGTATCTCGTATTCCAATCCGGTAAGGCAACCTTTGTTCAGTTTCAAGGATTGTTTCAGTGATAATGGACAAGGCGAGATGAAGGCCGTGCGAGCTGCTGGAGCCCTCAAGGAGATATTTCCTGGAGTTAGTTCAGAGGGTATTAATTTGGAAGTACCCATGATTGGGCATCCGGTGAGTGATGAAGCTAGGCTGAAAAGTAACTTCAGCACACTTTCACAGTTGTTTGACGACCATGATGTCATCTACTTATTGATGGACTCGCGAGAATCGCGCTGGCTTCCGACGGTTCTTGGCTATGCTCGAAACAAGATAGTCATAAACGCCGCATTGGGTTTCGATAGTTATTTGGTGATGAGACATGGGACTCTAAACCAATCAGAAGAATCCAGGCTCGGGTGTTATTATTGTAATGATGTAGTTGCTCCCAATGACAGTCTTACGGATAGAACATTGGATCAAATGTGTACCGTGACCAGACCCGGGGTGGCCCTTATGGCGTCTGCATTGGCTGTAGAGTTGCTTGTGTCCATCTTACAACATCCTGACGGAGGTGACGCTGCTCAGGATGAAAGCACCAAGTTTGGTGGAATTCCTCACCAAATTAGAGGCTTCTTGCACAACTTCCAACAGACAAAACTCTATGCTCCTAACTACAAGCACTGTTCGGCATGTTCGCATACTGTGATCAGCAAGTTTCGGGACGAGGGCTGGGAGTTTGTCAAGAAGTGTTTAAACGACTCGGCGTACTTGGAGGAGGTTTGTGGGTTGAAGCAGGTCCAGGAAGAGGCCGACAAGGCTACAGAAGGTTTGATGAAGGATATGGAGTTTGACGATGAAGATTCTGAGTGGTTGGACTAGTGTATAGTATGATATAACTTGTAATGTACTAATTATAATATAAGAACAAAATACATTCAACATTAAAAACAAAACATATCAAAGAAATATTAACAAGCATTTGTATCCACATACTTCCACATACTTGTATCTACATACGACAACTATTACATGTCGTATATCTTGAACCGACGCCGTAGCCTTCTGTAAGAGACACAAATATTCAAGTTCGATCTTTTTCGCAGCCATCAAGAAGGCGCGCATAAATACAAACAAATCAAAATATATAAACAAAAGATTTCACTACTTTTCTTTTATAAAACAATTCGTATATATCATTAGTTGTACAATATAATTCAATTATACTACCATCACCATAGAGATCATACCTTCATCATCTTCATAGTCAATACCATCCTAATCCTCTTCACTAATACATGAACCATATCCACAATGACAAGCTTCATGTCCATAGACGAGTCCAATAAAGTGCGACTTCGCGATTCCACCTCAGCTTCTATGGTCAACTCCACTATTGAAGCCGTGCCCACAAAGCCTACCAGAATAAGGCCGTATATGCTCAGCAAAGTCAACGATCTCAAGATACAACTGGGACTTATCATCAAGGATCTACTCTTCGCTTTATTGGGCTACGAAGGCTGCTATATCCGCTACAGTGAAAAATACGATTCAACAAATATCCCCAATCAACTTTTAGGTCCCGATTTCAAAATTGCCAAAAATTTGGATATCTCTCTAAAAGGCATCGCGAAGAAACTCGTATGGTACGGCAAGTACTACGGTGGTCTTACGGCCTTCTACCAACTCTATAACCAGCCCAAATACGGGAAGGTGATTCAGCGGTTCTGCTGCTATGTGCATCTGCTATTGGACCAGTACCAAAATGTAGTTGTAGAGATCGAGAACGAGTTTAAGTTCAACGCCAACTTCAACATGAATTTTCTAAAGACGATTCTAGATCGCGACATACTGAACAAATTGAAACATATTTACGAGATCTCATTGCGGATGCATCAGGTAACCGTTGAACGTTCACAGGCTGCTGAACAACCTGATTTGCGATTCCAAGATATTCTTGCCAACGTTAAAAGCTCGGTAAACCAGGCGGGTATTCTAGAAAGTCTTGCCAATAACGGCAAGTTTACTGTTTGTAAAGGCGGATTGGCTTTGCGTGTTGTCCAAGACCGTATCAACTTATTCAAAGGTGATTCCGATTCGCTGGGCTTTTTAACTCAGCTTTTTGAACTTATCTGCGAAGACTACGTAGAAATGCTCAATAAATGGTTGATCACTGGAGATATAGATGATCCCTATGACGAGTTTGTCATCCGAGAGAAGCCTGTTCCCGACAGTCTTATCGATATATTCCATGCTAGAAGCGAACACTACTGGAACGAGTTGTTTATCGTCAAAACAGATGGTCTTATTGACCACTTCTCTAATGTGGATGTCCAATTGAAGATTCTCAACACTGGGAAGTTCTTAAACGTATTTAAACTTTGTACTGGTTTGAATAACTTCAATAATCTTAACGAGATAATCGAGCCCATTACAGGAATTTATACCCACGACCTCGAGTTGAAGATAGAGGCCTTCTACAACAGAGCCAACAAGCTCCTTATGAAGCTTCTCTTCGAAGGAATGCAGTTCCGTGGCTTAATCAATGAGTTCCAGTCCGTTTTTCTCTTCAAGGATTCATTCAAGATCGACAACTTTCTTGACAAGTCGTTTTTAGATTTGAAAAGAAATAGATACAACGTCTCTGTATCAAGACTCGAGAAAAATTATCTAGACACTTTTGAAATAAAAGGCAACAATTTTTTCGACATACCTCAGCAGAAGGAGGCGACTTCTATCTCAGCCATTGTGAAACAAAACCAGAAGTTTTCAATAACGTCTTCCAATTTCTATCAAGTAGCTAAGGAAATCATGGAAGTAGAAGCTTTTGATAATGAAGACGATGACGGAGCTAATTTACGTTCACTATTGAACAAGACGTTTAAGAGAAATGCCCTGCCTACAGAAGGGGAGAAAACGGGCCATGACCCGAACCATTCTGATGAGTACGCTATTACAAGTATAGACTTGTCTGTGGGCTTACCATTCCCACTCAACCTCATAGTTATCAGAGAGTTATCGTATCACTACGAGCTTATGTTCAAGATTCTCATTATCTTAAAGTTCATATCCAAATTCAACGATAACACCTGGAGGGATATCAACCATTCAGAGGTATGGAAACATTCTTCTTTTGATCCACGTATCAAGAAGTGGATTCTCAGATGTAGAATATTGCATAGTAGAGTTCGAGAGTTTGTCAACGAATTGCAGATATACTTCAACTATGATGTTGTAGAATCTCGTTTCAAAGTGTTCGAAGACAGTTTGGCAAGAACTGAAGAGATATTGAAGGAAAAAGTTCTTGGTTCAGATGTCAGCAACAATAATAACAACCTCGAATCCCATTTCAATTCCAAGTTCAATACTTTCAATAATTATAATAGCAACAACACCATCTTTGATGACAAGATCCACAACAGCAGGATGAATAAAGCGAGAACATCTTCTAGAAGTCGTGAAAGGGAACTTGCCAATGTAGAGACGTTGATCCTGAATCTCAGTGAGTTCTTGAATACTCTTATTAACGATTCATTAATCACCAAACCCCATTTGCTTCTCTCTCTCAAGAAAATGGTTGACATTGTAATCCTGTTCAACCACTACTTAAGCCGTCTCAAGAAGGTTCTAATAACTTGTGATGTAGAGTTGTTTGACAAATACTCAACAAGTTACCCTGAGATGTTTAAGGACAAGACCATGGATGCAACGCTGATCAACAACAGGTACGTCAACATGGACAACTCGTTGCATGGGCACTTTGACACATTCTCCGCAACGTTGTCTGATTTCATTGCAGTGTTGAAGACGTATGGTGAGTCTGAGAATAAGCTGATTTTGACATTGAGTGAAACATTGGAAAGATGTTTCCCAGAATAGAGTCTAAATAAGTTATAATAGATAATAGTGGCTCTTTTATATGTCGAGCGATTTCAATAAGATAAAAGCTTCCGGCTGCTACTGATAATCTACCGTGTAGCTTCAAAAAAAAGGTTGTGGTACGAGATACAACGGCTATAAGTTGTACTAAGAGTTCTACTGACTACTACATTCTCTTCTTATGACTATTTTCTTTGATTTATGGTACATCTAATTACCCGATAGGGCTGGGTCTTCATCGACTTGCAGTTCAATCAATGCCTTGATGATTTCGTCTGTTTTTTCGTCGCTGTAGATCTGGAAGCCCCCTTCAGCTGTAACGCTGGCCAATTGGGCATTCTTACAGTCCAACTTCTCTTCCATAACTTGCTTCAAGGTCTTCAACGCCAATAACTCTGCTTCTTTCAAAGTCATAGACTTGTGGTATTCATTCTGCAATTCCGACTGTGCGCCTTCGGAACCTGAACCGATAGCCTTAGCTTCGTATCTGTAGAAAGTACCGGAGGGTTCAGCATGGTACAATTGAGGACCTTTGTCCTTGTCGATTCCAGCAATCAAAAGGGCTACACCAAATGGTCTAGACATCAATCTCTTTTCACCACCAGCACCTTCCCCAAATCTCAATGCCAAATCACAGACCGACTGTGTCAAACTTTCGACCTGGATGTCTTCGTCATAGTACAAGTTGTGAGTCAATGACGATACACGGGCATGGTCAATCATGGATCTGGCGTCTGCAGTCAATCCAGACATGGCACAGCCGATGTGCTTGTCGATTTCGACGATTTTTTCAATACTGGTATGTTCTAACAAAGACGAGGAGACTCTCTTTTCTACACCCAATATGACACCTTCCGAAGTTGAAATTCCGATGGCAGTAGAACCAAGCTTGATGGCCTCTAAGGAATATTCAACCTGGAACAATCTTCCTTCAGGGGAGAATGTGGAAACACCACGGTCGTATTCAGATCTTGTCAAGAACATGTTAAGTGAAGTTTATGATGTAATGAAAGTGCAATGTATTCAAGTAGATTGCAGATCTATAATTTTAGTTGAAGATTGAAAACTCGTATTGGTTGTGAAAATTCCAAAATCAGCTAAGATTGATTGCAAATTTGAAATGATTCTGAAGATTCAATTGAAGATTAGAACAGTTTTGATTCAATTAAAGATCCAGTATAAAGATTGTATTGACAATTCCAAGACTCTTATTGAATGTACGGCTCTCAACGAAAAGCTTCGAATATTTCTGTGTAGCAGAATCCGAAAAGCTGAATCTTGACTCTAGGGACTGGTTTCAGTGAAAGTAAACCAAAATTCAACAATTGTAAACTCAATTGGCAATTGTTAATTAGAGTAATATTAATTATTGGTGGCGTACTTGGTATTCGTAGTGGCGGGAGCGGTTCAAGCACTACCTGAAACGAGATTTAGTGAGAGTCAAAGATTTAGTGAAAAAGATTTAGTTAGAAAAATTTAGTGGGAGAGAATTATCTCGGCTGTTAGCGAGAAATAAATTTGATACTGTGCAATATACTGCAACAAATGCATAACCGGAGAATGGATTATATCGAATTCTTGTAGAAGAGCTTCATAAAAATTGTAAGTTTATAAATGAAATTTTATGTTTATATAATATTCAGATATTAAGTACGACCCACAGAACGAAACGAGAACAATCATAAAACCGTAGACATAGGATGCGAATAGTATGTAAAAAAACTCCTTAGACAAATCGCTGGTAAGGCTCCCAAGAAATAAAGATTTGCCATGCTACTTGTAGCTTATAACCATACGACTTAGTTTCCTATCAAGATTCGCTACCGAGGCAGATTTTGACAAGTTCTTCCATCATATATGGGTCGATTTGCAACCCCACACTCCGGTCTTACAAGTCGAACATCTACACAACTATATAATCAAACATTTCGTACAACTTCATGCTGATATACTTTCTTACTGCTTCGATATCTTCTACACTTTTCTCTCATTCTATGGATTAGCTATATAAAGCTATCTAGTTGGCTGGAGCCAATTCGACAATCTTCTCGGCGGCAGGGTCCAAGTCTTCAAAGGCAAACAACTTCAAGCCCGAGTTATCAATCAACTCCTTGGCCTGTTGCATGTTGGTTCCTTGTAATCTGACGACAACTGGGATGTCCAAGTTGAAGTTCTTGGTGGCAGCAATCAAACCTTCGGCAACGTAGTCACATCTGACAATACCACCGAAGATGTTGACAAAGATACCGTTGACCTTCTTGTCAGACAAGATCAATTCGAAAGCCTTCTCGATGGTGGCAGGGGTGGCGGTACCACCACAATCCAAAAAGTTGGCTGGCTTACCTCCGTACAATTTGATGATGTCCATAGTGGCCATGGCTAAACCAGCACCGTTGACGATGTTGGCGATGTTTCCGTCCAACTTGATGAAGTTCAAGCCGTACTTGGAAGCTTCCGATTCTTCAGGGTCTTCCTGGGTTGGGTCTCTCCAGTTGAACACTTCTTCCTGACGGAACGAGGCATTGTCGTCAAAGCCCAACTTGGCATCCATGGCCAACACCTGGTGGTCTGGGGTTTCGGACAATGGGTTGATTTCAACTTGAGTGCAGTCCTTTTCTTCAAACACTCTGTACAAGTTCTGGACAGCCTTTGCGGCTTCAGGGATAGCAGCATCAGTGTAGCCCAATACGGAAGCCACTTCTGTGGCTAACTTGTCGGTGACACCTTCCTTCAAGTCGACCTTGAAAGTGTGGATGGCTTCTGGGGTTTCGGCAGCAACACCTTCGATGTCCATACCACCCTGGGAAGAAGCGACAATGATAGGAGTCTGGGCAGCTCTGTCGTTCAAGATGGCTACGTACGCTTCAGTCAAGGCATCTCTTCTTTCTACAATGTATACGGCAGTGACTTCTTTGCCGGCAGCACCGGTCTGCTTTGTGATCAACTTGTGGCCCAACATCTGAGCAGCCAAGTCCCTGGCTTCTTCTGGGGTCGAAATCAACTTGACACCACCTTGTAAGCCAGAGTCGAAGTGGCCCTTACCACGACCACCGGTCAAGGCTTGGGCCTTGATGATCAACTCGGAGGTTCCGAGCTTCTTAGCAGCGTCAAAGGCGCCTGCAGCCGTAGTAGCGGCATAACCTTTAGGAACACCGACGCCGTATTGCTCAAGCAAGGCAGCGGAACGATATTCGTGCAAAGACAAGAATCTTTTCTGTTGAGCAACAGCCTGAAACGTTAGTAACAATTATTAAATGCTAATGACTTTAGGTGTGAAAAATGCGAGATAACTTGAGAAATGTCCTCTGAGACGAGAAGTGAGTTCTTGACAAGCGAGACACGAGATTTGAATTTAAGCGAGTCAATGTTATGAGGCAATGTAATCTCGTCTATCAGTAGCATACGTGAATGTGAGCTGAGGGAATGCACAATATGGTGAAAATTCAGCACTTTAATAATGCGAACTCAAGTCTTTGAAACGCAATTTGAAATCGAGAGACGGTGAATATACGTGTCGACTAAGCAATCCAACATATCAACCAATGAGTTGACTTCGATTGTGGCCATAAAAGATCTCACAGTAGTTGATCCATTTGTTTTTCGTTGATTTCATGGGATTTCCAAAGTTCACAAGGTGGATGCCTGTAACTATTGATTCTCGAATCTCCCTGATAGCGCGATTTCACTTGAACAGATAACAATTCCGTTTAGAGCTGGTCTCGAATTAACACCATCTCGTATGCTCTGGTTGTGGATCTTCGCAGCGCTTTCTCCTTCTTCAATCTCTTGAACTCTTGAGCTGTCTGAAAACCACGAATCGCTGACCGTGTTTCGGAATGCCAGCCGACCTCATCGCTGGGTCTCGGATGTATACGAGCCGAGGTCTCGCACGTGAAAACGATACATACTTTGGAAGCACGGGCAATGGTTCTAGACAACATTGGGGCGTATATGATTAGACAGTAGTGACTGGATTCACAGAGGAAATGAAAAGAAAAAAAGAATCCAATTTGAGCATTTCTGCCTCTCAATATTGTTGAATTTCACTATTGCCGATGTTGCCTGGATCGTGCAAAGTTGGTAAGGCACAGAAAAAGGGCCGCGTCCTGTAGATTGCACCCGAAGCGTGCACCCGACCTTGGCCCTCGGACACTGGTGAACCGGGAGTGGGGGGAAGGTTGTAGTGACAGGCTGCAGGGACGGTAGGGAGGGTTGGCAGAGTTGGGAAAGTTAGCGAGAGACCACAGACTTGTAGGGCATAATTCGGATGGTGGTTCTGGACTACGTTCTAGATTTGTTCGATTCCCAAGTCTTACGTTGACATCCGTCTGTCTGTTCTTGTATTGTATTGTATTGTACCTGTCCTTTGTCGTTTGTCCCTTGTCGGTAGAGAAATGGAGACAAAGACACGAGCGCACGGCTTTACAGGGAGAAAAATACCGAGAAAATAGCGAGATCAAGAATACAAGAATACTGGAAATAGTGCAAACGGCTAGCTGTGGATAGATAGATACAATAAGCTGAAATTCACAATGCTTTGCTCTTACGTTCTTTTAAAGATTTCTCCAATTTCTAGATTGCCCATACTTTCATATCTCTATTAACTAGTCGTGGAATCTCCCCGTTAAAGAGAGCATATGAAACCCTTTAGACTAATGTTCACAAGCACAAAACCACGCCCCTCCCACTAGAGAACAAAAATTGTCCAAACTGACTAACGCATACGGAACTTTGTAAATAAGTAAGGATATTCTCTACTTCTGTGTCCGCTGCTAAATTTGTTGCCTTCTAATTTTCACCTAAATCTTTTCTCTTAATTCTAACCAATTCACATTTCAGTGCTACATTTATCCTCTAATTCTTTTTGTGTGCGGCTCTTCATTTCCGTTCTCTCATTATCCTTCTACCAAGATAAACTCTTAGGCTGCAACACCTTACAAACCCTACAACTCTTTTCCCATGCTACTCAACGTTTTTTTCCAAACTAGATTGATGTTTTTAGATACTACTTTCTAGCGAGAATTCACATCTTGCTTCCCTTGTTCTCCTTAGCTTCTCCCTGGCTTCTCTGTAAAATGCTCTCGCTATTTTGTGCTAGCACCGGAAAAGCCTTGCATGCTCAGGTGGGGTATCTCGCCGGGGCTTTCCAACTTTACCAACACCTGTCGAGATTCTTTCATCTGTACTTAGGACAGAATGCTATTTTGATATCCTATTCCTCTTTTCACCAGAAGAGCCAGTATAAATCGTTGGTTGTTCATAACTTGTTTATTGCTGCAGCCAAATAATTTTTCGTAGTTTTTTTCACCTATCATCCTCCTTGAACTCTGCTCTATTCATCATTTACTCTATTATTTGCTTACCTTCCTGCAGTATGTTAGTCTTGATACTTTTCAGCTTGGAAAGAGTATTCTCAGATCTCAACACTTTTAATCAACCTAAATTTAGTCTTGTCACCATACCTTGTATGTGCGTTTGTTTTATTATTATATATTGAATTTTGTGTTGAATACATCTTCTGAATTATCTAAATTTCTTGTTAAAATTGTTGAAAACTTTATGCACCTATTTCAAAAATATTACGAGAACACAATTTTCAACCTAATAATCAGAACAATTTTTTAAACCAAAGATGGTTTAATTGCTATCACTCCAGGTTGAATAAATCAAAGACCACTTCATTTAATTACTTAAAATTCGAAAATTCTATACAAAAAACAGTCTGAAATCAGGATTAGTGCACTGCTACTTAATTAAGCTTGCTGGTCAAAACTGTTCTCCCCCGTTTTTCCCTATTTATCTTCCACCGTCATGATTCTCCTTCGGCTCTGCTAAATGTTTGTCCCATATATGCTAATAATAAAATTGTCCATAACTTCTTCACTTCTTGGACTCGTCTAACTAATTAGTCTAACTAAATGGTACAGACTTACGAGAAGCCCGATCTCGGGATCCTGATGCGGAAGTGTGCCGAGTTCGACGTCACTAGAGTCTTTCTGCAGGAAATTATATAGATGGAAAAGATAATTTGTGATTTGATTTGAAAAATGGCCGTTCCATTTCAATTACAAATCAAAGTGCCTTACTGTGGAGAGCAGTGGACTGTGAATTTGTTTTCAGCACCAAAACATCCAAACGACCCTAGTTAGGAAGTCTCTTTTTCCGTTTTTTGCATATTGCTAACAACTTTCGCGTCACATAAGTAATCCAAGCTGCCCTCAGATTGATCGAGTGCAATAGTGGATCAAAAACTTAAAGTAGTAACTATATTTGCTCAAACAAAGGATTATAAAATGGTTTCAACTTTCGAGGATTATTTCTCAATTCAAGCGTTTCTCATCGTCTTGAGAGAAACTTTGGAGCTGGCCATCATTATCTCTGTCTTACTTGCTTTTCTCCACCAAAGTTTCAAGAGCGGAAACTTCACCTCCACACCAGACAAAAAGAAGAAGCATCACAATAAATCATACAGAAGCACGTCCGAAGCCTTGCTTGTTCCAGAAGGCTCCTCTTCCAGTACCGAAGAGCAGCAGGAAGTAGACACTGATAGCATATACCGTTATTTGAAGCTCCAAATATGGGTTGGTGGGTTCTTGGGTCTTGTAGTATGCTTACTAGTAGGAACTGTAATCTTGGGGGTTTTCTACATCTTGGGGCAAGATCTTTGGGCAGTAGCTGAACATTACTGGGAAGGTACATTTTCCATATTGGCTAGCATTATCATTTCAATCATGGGAATCAAGATCCTTCGTATCAACAAGATGCGAGAGAAATGGAAGTATAAATTATCGACTTTGATCCACAACTCGGATTATTTAAACAAGGCTGTCAGAGGCCATAGGGAAAGGAACAACACGAACATACAAAACCAATCATGGTCTTCTAAGATGGCAATATGGTCAGAAAAATACTCCATGTTTGTCTTGCCCTTCGTCACCACTTTGAGAGAAGGTATGGAAGCCATCGTCTTCATCGGTGGAATTGGCATCAACGAAAACACTTCCTTAGTAGCACTTGTAAATTCAGTTGTTTTTGCTATCATTATAGGGAGTGTTATTGGGATACTATTGTACAGATCTGGAAACACCTTGTCTTTGCAATGGTTCTTGATCGCTTCTACATGTTTATTATATTTGGTGGCAGCAGGCTTGTTCTCCAAGGGAATCTGGAATTTCGAATTACAACACTTCATCAATCTATGTGACGGTTTTGATGTCAGTGAGACTGGTCATGGTCCTGGGTCTTATGATATTGCCACCAGCGTTTGGCATGTTAACTGCTGCAACGGAGAATTGCAAGACGATGGGGCATTTTGGATGATGTTCACAGCCGTATTTGGATGGACCAACTCGGCCACTTACGGCAGTGTCATTGGCTATAACTTGTATTGGTTGGTGGTTATTATTAACTTCAGTACATTGTTGTTTGAAGAAAAGTATGGCAGATTGCCGTTGATACCCGTTGTATGGCAACAGAAGAGAATTAGTAAAAGGTCGAGCGCATACCAGCCACTAACTGTCCCGGAAGCGGCAGTTCTTGAAACCATCCGGGATAGTATAGACAGTGTTAGTTCCGAAACTCCTTTGAACCAGTAGAAATAGCCGTAAGGGCGTTGTGCGTTGCAAAAATTTTCATTAGCCAAATAATTACGAATATTGACCTAATTTTTAAATGCCCCTTGACTTCGTTGGATAAAGGTCAAATTTTACCAGCCTTGTAATTGTAATATAGCTCTACAGAGCGAAAGTTTAAAGTCCAATTGAAAATAATGCAAGGCGAATAATACTAAAAAATATACTAAGGACTAACTACTCTGTTGATTGATCAAAAAATAAGTTTTTTACACACATAATAGTCTGGTACAATAAAATAACAGCAGTTCATAACCTTAGCTGGGAGAAGAGTATAATTTAGACGACGTATTGTTATAGACGACTTGTAGGCTTCTAAAAGGCTTTTGATTGTTCAAATTTTACAATAATGGTTCCAAACCAATATAAGCTGCAACGCCTGCAAAAATTCAGGGGAAAAGTCGTGAAATTTTTGCCCAGTTACGAAAATAGGTACTTCAATAAACATATTGTTTTGTAGCTCATTTCCTGATAGGAAGGGGAGGCAACTAAATATTGTTATTTCCTTGGGAAAATACAGTTTTTATTAGCCGGGATTCGACGTTAAAAATTTTTAACAGGGCAAAACACACTGACTCCTGATTGCAGACCATGACTACGACCCAGACTGGACTATTCAGAGAGTAGAAAAAAATAATTTGCAAATTGAACCTTGAAAGTGATTTTAACTGAGGACAATATGAAATATTAAAGTCGTATAACCACAGAGAGCCAAGAAGGGGCCAAATTTCAAATTGTACCCAAGAATTTCCTCGAGGCTGGGGTACTGATTCACAAGAAGTACAGTATTAAACAAATCACCTCCTGGTGATTAGACTGGAGAAGTTGCAGATGATGGAGTAAAAGGCTTTTGGGAGACAACTACGAGAAGTTGCAGATTAAATAGATAACTATGGATCGGCATTGCTAACACTTTCACATGAAATAATGCTCCACCGGAATTTTTGCGTGCCTACTTCTTATCTAGTTCATCTTCACAATATGGTAAGAGCCAAGCCTTTTTTTCTTGTTAATTTGGAGACGCAATTATATAAAAACTTGGAAACCACAGCTAAATTCCAGTTTGCAGAGGTGCATGGAGTAGAGTGTAAAAAATAACAAAATGAACGCAAAATCATTCTGCTGCAAGGCGACCCATTTATGGACAATAGACAGTAATTTTCTTTTAATATTCAGAAATCTTTGAATTTTGGCCAATCATGAAAGGTGCTGTTGATCCAATTGAGTAAGCTTGCTAAACTTATGGGCAACTAATATTACTTAGGCTGTTTGTGAGAGTTTGATCCTCTACTATTTAATCATACCAAATTCCAGATATCCCAAAGTTCAAATCTTAATGTAATCATAGTAATATATTTGCAGAAAGATTAAATAGAAAATATGAAGTCAGGTATCTTCTACCTCATTATCGGTTTTTTATTACCTGTGGCGCTTGGAACAGCAGCTCCTTATGAAAAGTATGGTTCTCCTAAGAAAGTTATGTACGCTTGCAAATATCAACTTTCTACATCGGCCACTTGGTGTTCTGCTGATATTGATGAAATAACTTGCCTTTGTTCAAACCCTTACGCTTTGAGTAGTGTTGCAGGTTGTTACACTTATGCTCATAGAAACACCACCAAAAATTTTAAAGTTCTCATTGAAGCATGCCTGGAAGTTAATGTCACTCTCACCATGAAACAATTGGATCAAGCCTATGTTAACTACACCAAGAATGCTAAATTTTCAACTGAAATCGAAGGCTTTAATGCCACCGAAATTATTGACCTACCAATCAAATTGCAAGATAATGTTACTGATCTTTATATGAGAGCTTATGATGTGTTCTTGGACAACTATGATTTTTCTCTCTACTATGGATCCGGCCTACTTGGATATTGGTGTCTTGTCTTCCTTGTTGCTGCCATTTGCAACTGGTCAAAGATTTTATTTCCTGGTTTATTTAAGTCATTAACTGGTCCATTTTCTACCTTAGTTAGAAAGCATATCACAATGCCAGCAACGTTCAATAACAGGAAAACTCATGAATTTACTTTCTTGAAATTCTTCCAAATTTTGATCCCTTCAAGACTCGAAACCTTAATAATTAGTGGATTTGTGATTCTTACAGTTGCTCTCAGTGCAACAAGAATTTACTATGTCCAGGGCGACCCCTTGTTTGATTCAAGGAATCAAGCACTTCTGCGTTATATTGCTGATCGTACTGGAATTCTTGCCACGAATTTAACTCCTTTGTTGATTTTATTTGCTGGACGTAATAATTTTTTGCAGTGGGTCACCAGATGGAATTTTGCTACCTTCATTACATATCATAAATGGGTAGCAAGAATAACTTTCATTTTGGTATTTATTCATTCTGTTGGTTTTACTATTGAGCTTCAATCATACTATACAGAAGATGTCAAAGAGTTATACTTACAAATGGGTATCGTTGCCACTGTTGCTGGTGGCATTATACTTTTCCAAGGTCTTCTTTATTTGAGAAGAGCCTGGTATGAGATTTTCTTGCTCACTCATATCGTATTGGCTATTCTTTGGATTGCAGGAGGTTGGTTACATGTTGTTGATTTAGGTTATATTCATTGGTTCTACGCTGCCACTGCAGTTTGGGTTTTTGATAGAGCAGTTCGAATTGGAAGATTACTAGTGTTCGGATTTCCAAGATCAACGGTGTCCTTGTTGGCTGACGAGACACTAAAGGTTGACATACCAAAACCAACGCATTGGAAATCCGTTCCTGGCGGGCATGCTTTTATTCATTTCATAAGACCAAGTTGTTTCTGGCAATCTCATCCATTTACATTCACCGAGTCTTATGAACAGAAGGATACTATTACTCTCTACTGCAAAGTCAAGGGAGGTGTCACACACGGTCTTTACCAATACCTTGCTACACACCCAGGTAAAACAACCCAAATTAGAGTTGCTGTTGAAGGTCCATATGGTGAACCTACTGCAGCATATAGATATGATTCCGCTATATTCATTGCTGGTGGGAATGGTATTCCAGGTATATTCTCCGAAGCTGTGAGTCTAGCCAGCAGGTCTAGAGAAAACACCAAGCAGACTATTAAATTGTTTTGGATTGTTAGAGAGTACAGATCCCTTCTTTGGTTCTACGAGGAATTACGTCAATTGAAGCATTGCAAAATTCAAACAACAATTTTCATAACCAAGCCTGATTCTCAAAGACATTTGGACGATTTTAAGCAGAAGGACATTGGAAACTACAACTCAGACAAAATCTGCAAGGAATCGGAAGAAAAGAAAGATCAGACTAGTGTCAAGATCGAAAGCAATAGTGAGAATGAAGACGAAGCAAGTTCTACCACAGAAATCATCAACACAATTCACGAAGAGCTTGATCACGTTAATTTCAAGATGGGAAGGCCAACAATGGAAGAGCTAGTTGGTGAAGAAATTAAAGAGTCAAGCGGATCTGTTGCTTTCGTTGCATGCGGGCACCCAATTATGCTTGATGACCTTCGTTCTTCGGTTGTTAAGAATTTGGACAACAAAGACAATAAGCGTATCGAATTCTTTGAACAATTACAAGTGTGGGCTTAATTTATATACATATATATATGTTGTGAACTTTCCATGTCCCTAAATCAAGTTGTTCACTTTACTTCTTCTAGTACACATACATTTTTTGTTGTTGATATTTAATAAATTGGTAATCCTAGTGTGATTTTGACTACTCTTTTTTACCAAGTTTCGCATTAGTGCTGAGATTTGGAAAATTCCAAAATGAAAATCTCAAGCCACATCAATAAGTGATCTCCCATGTGCGTCCTCTACAGAAGAATCTTTCGGCTGTATTCTCTTTTCACCTGTAGTACCCGGATTTATCTATTCCATCTGCAGTTACCGAAATCGGAGCGGAAGGCTAATACAAAAATATGTCACAAACCAGAATGAATAGGAGGAAATACTTTTTTTTTAGCTTTTATTAAGTACTTTAATTACAAAAGTCGGGAAAGATCAGATGAACTTTGATTGGCTACATTCGTTGGGTTTCATTATAGTTCAACGTAATTTTATCTAGGGGCCACACTTTCGAAATAAGAAAGAAGTTGTCAAGACAATACATGGCCAGCTACAGAGTCAAGTTGAGTTACAGCAACGAAACAAGAATACGACATACAACTTTCTCGCAGGACTTAAAGCCCTTCAAGAAAGCCAAGTTGGAACCTGCATTTGTTCAACGTTGAAGGTGTTTTCTGGTTTCTGTGGGTTGGAAAAAGCTTAGCATGACTAGGGTAATAATTGTGATATAATTTTTCAATTGGATTAATTTCAAGTGGTCTGATAAGTGGGTTCATTTTTAAGTAAGCCAGAGAAATCGTTTTGGGTTCATACTTTGAAGTCTAGATCATACTATAATTATGCTCATATATCGCTGGTTATTAGTTGATAGACTATTGCAAACTTTCCATCAACTTATTCATGCCAATGCCGGTTAAATAACCAGTTAATTTTAATGACGAATTAAGCCAGATTTCGAAAATAGGGATCTTTTGATTACAGGAGGCTTTGATTCAAATTATTCTATCACATCTTTTGTTCCAATACCTATTAGATATATACATGCTTTTATTTAAATAAAGGAAGTCACGCGAATTTGCACGTGAAGAAAAACACATATGCATAATCAAAAAATTTCAAAACTTTTTGTTGGAAATGAGTTGCAACCGTTTTATTTCTTTTAAAATTTTCTGATTCTGGTGTATTATATTAATAGCGAAAGAATGTCAGGAAAGCAGAGGAAGTCGATGAGACCCTCCTATAATGACGACGATTTTTCAGATGTCGAATTTACCGATTCATTGCTTAGAAAACGAGATGAGCAAGACTACAGTTTAGAGAGCATGACATTCGGTGCACTCAACTCAGCACAAAATGAGCTTCTTGGTAAGAAAAAGAAGAAGAAGAGTATCCAGCTGTACTCAGGAAAGCGTAAATATTCTGAATTGGGACCAGAAGAAGACGCTGAAGAAGATTCTGAAGAAGGAGAGTCAGATTCAGACAGCGACGCACCTCCACAAGAGAGATCTAGTAGAGTAAAGACTTCTAAATTTCAGAAAAATGGAGAAAAGAAGAAAAGAAGCAAACACGCACCAGCTGAGGCTTCGTCCAAGAGACCTGTTTCACGTATACGAGAGATTCCGGGATTGAAGTCCAGTAAGGACAGTACATTGTACACTGATATACGGTTTGATCCAGCATATGGAAAAGCCGATTTAAGGAAAACCAGAAAGGATTATGCTTTTTTGGATGAATACAGACAGCTGGAGGTTAAGTCGATGGAGACGATGTTGAAGGATAAGAAGTCTGGACAAATGCTTTTGGACAGGGAAAGAGAAGATATACAATTGCAATTGCAATCATTGAAATCAAGATTGGATACTATGAAGAACAGAGACTTGGAGGAGAAGATATTGGCCGATCACAAACGAAACCAGATCAAGGGCTTCAAAGAAGGCTCTCAGAACAACCCTTACTTCTTGAAGAGAAGCGACAAGAGAAAGTTGATCCAGAAGGCCAAGTTCGACTCCATGAAGGCCTCACAGAGAGAGAAGGTGATGGAGAGAAAGAGAAAGAAGAGATTGGGAAAGGAATTCAGACAATTGGAGTTCAACCAGCCACGTCACTAGAGTTGTTCATTAGCATTAAAGGCATTAAAAATGTTCTTGTAACATTCTCAGAATTGCTTTAGAACTATTACTAGAATTAAATTTAGAATAATTAGCATCATACAGTTAGTATCATATACAATAATAGAATAATTACGATTAAACATGACGATAAACATGATGAGATAAAAAAACAACAGATGAGGAGATCATCGAACAGAAAAACCTATATATAACATACTATGAACAGGATTGGACCTCTGGGAGACGATCTAGATGGCTATCTTTACAGGAAACAACGCGAAAAGTCTACTAAGTGGTTGGTTGAGTGTCTGACTGGCATACGGATCTATTGCTTCTTCTTAGAAGCAGCCTCTGCAGCGTTTTCGTTCGCGACCCAATCTTCCCAAGAGCCAACGTAGTTGCCTCTTTTGGTGTAGCCGAAAGTGTTGGCTAATTCTTCAGCAGCAGTGGATCTAACTCCACCAAGACAGTAGAAAACAAGTTCCTTTTCGGGAGAAGGTTTTTCGAAGCCGAAGTTTTCAAGGAATTCCTCAGCTGATAAATCTAAGGCTCCGGGAGAAGACTTGAACGGAATGTTAAGAGCTCCAGGAATGTGGCCGTCGTTGAATTCAACTGGTTCTCTGACATCAACCAAGACACTCTCTGGGTAGTTCTGGGGATTTGCAGCAATTTCTTTTACGTCTTTGTAGTTGTACAACTTGGCTACGGGAGATTCTGTCAAAACCGAGTAGGTTCTGGTTTGAAATTGGCGAGAAGCAACAACAGCGTTTCCACGGTAAACAAAAGCCGAACGGACCAATGGAGAGGCAGCATTTATTCTCACGGCAGAAAAGTTTCTTAGTGTGGCATTTCTGGACAAAGAAAGAACCGAAGTTCTACCAATTCTGAAAGCAGACATTGTTTTGTAGAATCAGTCGAAGAAGGATTTCACCGGGATCTTGCAATGGTCAATTTCTAGAGTTGTCGTTGTAAATTAATAGAGTCTGTGAATTGATTGGATTGCTGTAAGCAGAATTATGCAGCAATGTGAAGTTCAATTAACAGTATTAACAGTTTGACAAAGATATGGAATATAATATGAATCTACAAGAGTAGATGAGTCAAAGCTGGATCGAAATAGAATGACTGGGTATGGATCAATGCTCTTTAATGCTAACGGATTGAGTGTAGTATCAGTGTACGTGTAGTAATACTGAGGTTACAATATCAGAGTGAATGCAAGACTAGACTATTCAGGACGATTAGAGCAAGACGTGGAACAGAAAGAAAGCAGATTACTCTCAATGGGTGTTATCTTGGATTTGGTGAAATGTCTCGAAGTTTTTTCCCGTACTATATGCACGCCGGGACCGGGTGCAAGATAAGGGATGGGCAGATCTGAATAGTGGGCTTGAGACAGCTATTTAGAGAAATGAATCTGTGTGGGAATGTGATTGCAGAGATGGGATATATGCTTTACCAGTATTACTATAATTTTTTCATGCAATTGAAAATTGTCGTTAATACAATGTTGCTTTGTTGGGCGAGACAATTAGCGAAACCGGGTGCGAAATAGCGAAGATGCCCGAAGACAGACTCAAAGCGTTAATGAAAACTATAGGGAACATACTGCTTACAAATTTTATGCTATGTTACACTGATTACATATATAAACTTATCTGACATATATCCATCAATGAGAGCTTATCCTAGTCTTCGAATTTCGCCCATTCCTCACATCCTAATTCTAATTCTTTGGCTGCGAAATCACGTTCTGTTGAAGACTTCGGCTGCGAAATAAGATTACTCTTCCCTCAACTGGAGCTACAATTTCTAACGTGTTGAAACTTTATTTACTGTACAGACAAGATATAGTATAAACAATCCAGGACAACTAATAGCTATCTCTAGCTATTCGATGATGGGAAACAACCGCATAGGGCAGTGGGAAATAAATGTATTATAGTGTATGATTTTTTATCGTGAGTCGTAAGTGTTGAACTTTAGTTGAGTTTGCTTAGAACAAACCGTCAATTTCGCCGTCTTCGTTGACTTCCACATTCATGAACCCACAGTGGGTTGGCAAACCTGGAATTGTTTGGATTTCAGCAGCCAAGGCATACAAGTAGCCAGCACCGATAGAGGCTCTCACGTCACGAATAGGGAACGTGAAACCAGTAGGAACACCCTTGAGGGCAGCATTGTGTGACAACGAGTACTGGGTCTTGGCTATACAGATTGGCAAGTTACCAAAGCCTTGCTTGGTGTATAAGTCGATCTTCTTCTGAGCTTCTGGCAAAAACTCGACTTCTCCGGCACCGTACATATCTCTGGCAATGGTGGTGATTTTTTCTTCCACAGAAGGCTCGGTGTCGTAGAGGAACTTAAAGTTTCTCTCTGGCGAGTTGGCTGCTGAAATGACACCGTTAGCGAGGTCTACAGCACCCTGACCACCTTCTTCCCAATGGTTGGAAACAATAGCGTCAACAGCACCAGCCTTGAGGGCTTCTTCTCTGATGATGGCATGTTCAGCTTCCGAATCAGAAGACATCTTGTTAATAGCCACAACGACAGGGAGACCGTACGAACGAGCGTTACTGATGTGCTTGCCCAAATTGGAACAGCCGGCTCTCAATAACTCAGTGTTTTCCTGGGTGTATTCAGCAGCCAAAGGTGCACCAGCCTTAACTTCTGGACCACCACCATGAACCTTCAACGCACGAACAGTGGCTACAATGACAATGACGTCAGGAACCAAGCCAGAGGAACGACATTTGATGTTGATGAATCTTTCTCCACCCATAGTGAAGTCAAAACCAGCCTCAGTGACTACATACCCTTCCTGCTGCTGTCTTTCTTCAGCAGACAAATCAGGTGACGTACCAGCCAACTTGAGCGCCATCTTGTCAGCTAGAATGGAAGAGGCACCGATAGAGATGTTGGCAAAAGGACCAGCATGTACAAACACTGGTGTACCTTCCAAGGTTTGCATGATGTTAGGCTTAATGGCATCCTTCAACAATGCAGTAAGGGCTCCAGCACAGCCAATGTCTTCTGCAGTAACTGGTTCACCAACTCTGTTGGATGCAATTACCATCTTACCCAATCTTTCACGCATGTCTTCCAAGGAGTTGGACAATGCCAAAATAGCCATACACTCAGAAGCCACAGTGATGTCGAAGCCGGTTTCTCTAGTGAAACCTCTTTCAGAAGGTGCTTGACCAATAGTAATTCCTCTTAAGAATCTGTCATTACAGTCTACAACTCTTCTCCAGGTGATGGTATCTGGATCAATATCCAATCTGGCAAAACGGGTAACCTCTTCAGGAGTAAGAGAGTCTGGATCAGTCTTGTCAATGCCCAATTTGCTTAATCTTCTCAACATAGAATTGGTGAACTTTCTTACACCCTTCTTAGCTGGAACAAGTCTCTTGTACAATGGTCCGTCCTTCTGGGTTGATTCATGGAACATTCTCGTGTCAATAGCAGCAGCCAACAAGTTGTTCGCCATGGTGATTGCATGAATATCACCAGTCACGTGCATGTTGAACTCATCCATAGGAATTACCTGAGAGTAACCTCCACCAGCAGCTCCACCCTTGATACCAAAAGTAGGACCCATGGAGGGCTGTCTGACGTTGGCAAAGACGTTCTTCTTCAAATGGGCACCTAAAGCTTGGGCCAAACCTACAGTGGTGGTAGATTTACCTTCACCCAAAGGTGTAGGAGTAATACCTGTCACCAAGACATACTTACCATTGACCTTGTTGTGCAAACGTTTCAAGATATCCAACGACACCTTTGCCTTGTACGTACCAAAGGGTTCAACTTCACTTTCTAAGATTCCGGCTTCGTCAGCTACCTGTGTGATCTTCTTGGGCTGTTGAGCTCTGGAGATCTCAAAGTCGGAAGGAACTGGCTTTTGCAAGTGCAACGCCAAAGGTTCAGTGAACTTAGAAGTTTCGTTGTTTTTAGCATAGTGACGTCTAGCAGCAAGAATTACGTTCTCTAACAATGTGGCTACAGTCATTGGGCCAACTCCGCCTGGAACGGGAGTGATCAAGGATGCTTTCTGGGAAGCTGATTCAAAGTCTACGTCACCGACCATTCTGGAGCCGGACTTTTTAGTAGCATCAGGCACAAAGTTGGTTCCGACGTCGATAACAACGGCGCCTTCTTTCAACCACAGACCTTGAACGAACTGGGGCAGGCCGATGGCAGCGACTACGATATCGGCTTGAGACAAGAACAACTCAATCTGGGCTTGAGGAGTCTTGGAGTGCAACGTGGTAACGGTTGCGTTGGCTTTAGTCAACAATCTGGCGATAGGCTTGCCGACAATATCGGATCTACCAAGGACTACAGCGTTGGCTCCTTCTATAGTGACGCCAGACACGTCTAACAATTCCATGATACCCTTGGGAGTACATGGCAAGAATAATGGCTGACCACCCTTCTTGGACAACTCGCCTACATTGAATGGGCCAAAGCCATCGACGTCCTTGTCGGCCAAGACGGCATTGGTTACCTTTGTCTCGTCGATATGAGCTGGCAAGGGCAACTGGACCAAGATCCCATCAACATCGAGGCTGTTGTTGAGTCTGGTGATTTCGTTGAGAAGCTCGAACTCAGAGATGTCTGCTGCCAACCTGATGATGTGGCAGTCGATGCTGGCCTCTTCAGCGGCCCTCAACTTCATTCTGACATAAGTAGATGAATCTTGTCTCTCACCCACTTGGATAATAGTCAAGTTAGGTTTGAAATCGGAGTGTTTCTGCTGGATCTGGGCAATTTCATCGTGGATGCCAGTACGCAACTGGAGAGCAATTGCCTTTCCGTCGATCAATTGGGCGACCATATTGGCTTCAATTATAAAGATGAAAGAAGAAAAGGATGGAGAAGAAAAGAAAAGAAAAGAAAAGAAAAGAAAAAAAGAATAAAAGTACTATAAACGTAGCTCCGGATTTTTTTCACATTTTTCAAAGTATGCAGCTATCGAGATTTTCATTGCACGCTGAACGAGTTAATTTTCTTCCGATTTTTGACTCGTGTCGCTGTTAGGGCCGGATCTTGCTAACAACTGAAGAGATCACGTGCGGTAAGATGAGATCAATATTTATTAGCTTGACAGCAGAAGAAGGGGATGAGATTGCATCAGAGATACGAGTCAAGGGAAGGTTATGAACATTGGCGTTTCTGGCTAGATGGAGAACTTGGCGAATTCGGATTGAACTGGCTTCGTTAAATATGAACAGATTTGGAGAAATAAAAAGTGTCTTGGATGGTTGCATGGGTCTATTATGGAAAGTGTCACTAGCGCTGTCTACTACAACCTCGCTAATTGCCAAAATACACTAAATTCCGAGCGCTCGGTGGGCATACTGTATAATACTACATAATTGTTCTAGCGCACACTCTCGGTAAAAGAATAGCGAGAGCTTTATTTGTCACTATATATTTTACTGCTTACCCCATAACTCACGAACCTTGTCAAAACTCTCAGGGATATCTACGCTAATATTATCCACCGCAAACTTCAGATTGAGCCCGTGGAGAATCTCACCCGGCCCCACATTTACCACTGTAGAAACACCGGCGCCCACTAAATATTCTAGCGAGCCCACCCATTGAACCGGCTTGTAATTAGCTTCTAGCGTGTTGGCTATAGTTCCATTGTGATCGTACGACGGCTTTCCCGAGAGATTCAGTATGATGGGAACAAGCTGCTCTCGAACCTTGTGGCTATAGATTTCGTCACGAAGCGGTTGCACTATCAGCTTGAGTAGCTCGTTATGGAAAGGAATCTCTACAGGCAATTTGACGGTCCGTAGTATTAATTTTGTAGCGCTATTAATTTCCGCCACAAACAGCTGCAACTTTTGCATCTCACCAGATACTACAATCTGCTGGCGAGAATTGATGTTAGCGAGTATTCCCTGCTCACCTGCCCTTGTAATTACAGTATCAAACAGAGTGGGACGTACCATCAACGCTAGCATTCCATACCCATCGCTATTTTTGTAGTTGTCGCCGTTACCCTCGGTGTTTCTCGCCATAATTTTTTCTCGCTCACTGGCGACAACTTCTTCCATTAGCAAACCTCTTTTCCTCACTAGACTCACTGCCGTGGGCAAATCAATAATTCCCGCTACCACTAGTGCAGTATACTCGCCTAGCGAATGGCCCAATAGAAAACTGGCGCTAGCGGCAAGATCCACATACAACTCTCGTTTGAGGATCTCAAGGATGGCAATAGTCGTTGTGAGGATAGCTGGCTGAGCATTGGATGTTTTAAGAAGCCATTCGTTCGAAAAGCTTGCCGACTCGTTAAAAAGATTGTCACTAAACTTTTCCCCAAGAGCTTCGTCTACAACTTCTAACTGCTGTTGGAAATGGTGCTGGTACTTTTTGTAGGGAACAAGAAACCCGTTCCTGACGACTCCTTGACCGGGCAAGGCGAGGGCAAATTTCCGAGTATGGATCCCGCGGCAAAATATTAGCCACATCCTGCTGGAGAAGTAATGCTGTTGGAGACAGATCCAAATTGTGCTGGATTGATTTGAATAATTCTGGAGGAGTACAAAACTCATCTCGTTCGCTAGAGTATCCCCCAAATCAAAAAGTGCGTTCCGGTAAATACCGCACTGGGGCCTCCCTTAAATAATTGGAAGACAATAGCATATAGAATCGAGTCAAAACGGTTGTGGAAAAGACAGATAATAGTTGCACACCCCTCAACTTGTGAACTTCTCAATTTCTCAATCAATAAGAAGTGGCTCTCTTCACGAGCAACTTTTACTCTTGTTGAACTGGTCTCACTAGTGGTGTTACATACAGAAATATGGGTGGAGTCTGGCGCTACTGGGCTCTCCCTAGACGGTATACGGGGCCCGCTAGTTGTCCCACTGGAATTCTCCTGGGTGGGGAACATTTGACCATCTTTAGGAGAGAATGTAGCTTAACATACACTACCGGTTATGACGGCGAGTCATAGAGAGAATAGCGAGAAGACTTCTTACAGTGAGAACAACAAAGTGGCTGGGGTAGATAGCGATAATCTCGCCAACAGATGCGATAAGGGACCACAACCAAATATCAGCTCAGTAAACCGAAAGCGTAGCGAGTAAAAAATTTCATAGCAAATCTATGGTTTGAATCTCTCTTACCACTTGCGGATCAGCAGGGTGGTGCCACAGTGCTCCTTACGATATGTCAGCGTGATTTCATCACTCTCTTAATCGTCAAACTCCACCACCAGTTGGTAACGAAATTTCTTGGGATCGCCAATCTCGGTAGTGTCCCTGCCAGTGTTTCAGAAGTATGCCCGTGCGTTCCATTTGGCGCTGGCTCCCAAAAAAAAACGAAGTGGCTCACTTTACTGAAGTACTGTACCGAGTGCTCTCGCTATATAATGATCTAGTTTCACTAAACGACGACTTACTGACAGTCCAGATTCCGAATCTTAGCAATACCGCTCTGCCTGTATATACCGAGGCTCGCTATTTTTGTTGTTTTTTGGCGCACCTTCCCTATTCGGCAGTGTAATTACTGAGAAAATCGTGCCACCACCAGCAGAGAGACCCCCTCTGCGCCGCCCCTGACTCGCAGTACCACGGCATCATCTCGCTGGACTCCCCTGCGAAATTCACACCACTGTTTTTTTCTTCACCACCACAACGAGACCTTCACCACCACCGTCTCACTAGCTCTCGGTAACTACTTCTAGCACCACCATCTCACACTAGAACATCAACATACACTAGATACATCTGGTGAATAAGATTGTCACACTACACAAGCAGTAACCGCTTTAAACAGCCCATATAATTCTCGTCGGCGTCGTTATCCCTAGTATCACCAGCGATAACCCATCACCACTGAACCCAGCCAGCTGTTCGCACCACTAACTACTACCGCAGTAACAAAACTTCCTCCACTACTTTACCGATTCTACTACCATCACAATGTCTGAATCCTTCAAGAATGCCAAAGACCTGCTCGTGGCCTCGTTGTTTGAGTTATCCAAATCTGCTCAAGATGCTGCCAATGCTACCGTCAACTTCTACAAGCTCGCCAGTGAAGAGGGCGACGCTGAAACGCTCAAGCTGTTGAGCGAGACCTGGAAATCTGTCGCATTCGCTGCAGACCCCACCAATTCCAACGGGAACGGGTCTAAGGTCAATGGCTCGAAAGTTGACGACGATCTTATTGCTACCGCTGCCGCTGCCGCCGCCGCTGTTTCCTCGGTAGAAATCCCAACCGTACCCTCTGTCTCTGGAAAAGGCTCTAAGGCTCCCAAGGCGGAGAAGCCCAGAAAGAAGAAGGTAGAAAAAGACCCGAATGCTCCCAAGAAGCCTTTGACCATCTATTTTGCCTTTTCCTTCCACACAAGAAAGCTGATCAAAGATGACAGAGAAAGAAAGGGCTTGCCAGCCTTGTCTGCTATCGATATGAACGAAATTGTCAAGCAGAAGTGGGAATCTATTACTCCAGACGAAAAGGAAATCTGGCAAAAGAAGTATGCCAATGAGTTGAATGAATACCAAAAGGAAAAGGAAAAATACAGACTCTCCAAAGAAGTCAAACCAAACCAAGTGGCAGCTGTCGCAGCAGAAGTAGCCCGCGCTTTCGAACCAACAGTTGACATTCCTCTTTTGTCTCTGGTGGATGCTCCTAAGAAGAAGGAAAAGAAGAGAAAGTCTGAAAAATCAGACAAGAAGATCGAGAAGAAGTCAAAGAAGGATAAAATTGTTCAACCTATCCAATTGCAGCATTAAAGAATAAGTAGAATTGTTCTAAGAATTTCTATCTCAGAATTGCTATCCAAATGATATAATTATATGAAAATATGATTGTATGATTGTACCTAATATCATGAAACAATCTTGAAAAAGATCATTTGATCATCTGATAATGATCTTCATGATTATCTATCTTTCTATTTATTGCTAATTGCATTTACTGAATGCAACCTTCACTTCCGCCTCGATGGTCCAGCGAGATATATAGTGTATTATTACCCACTCTACTCTAAATGTACAACTGTTTCTATCAGATTTTCTTCAATTCTATTATTCTACCACTGTGTCTATCAATTTTTAATTTATATCTACTATACAACTGTTTCTATCGTACGTACTTAAATGCTACTATTCAAATGCAATCAATATCCCTTCTTCTTTTGCTTGTCGATATGTGCTCTCAAAACTTTCTGTCTGTCTCTCAACGACAACTTCTGCTTGCCCTGGACCGATTTCTTGTGGATCATCATGACGAAATTCTTCTTTCTAGCCTTATCCTTGTTAGTAGTCGAATGAGGCGCATCTCTCTTACCCTTTCTTGAACCGAATTTTTCTCTGTCTTCTTTACCTTCCTTAGCTTGGGCAATTCTTTCTTCACGTAATTGCTTGTACTTGACCTTACCAACCAAACTGGTGGAGTCAACCACTTCTTCGTTGGTTTGTTTTACTCCCATAATCTTTTCCACACCAGCTTGAGTACGCAACTCGTCCAACTTGGCAAAGTCGGCTGGAGTCAAGATTCTACTAGAAAGCATCTCAGCCATAGCCTTCTCGGCATCAACAGCTTCGGCTGCAACATCCTTTCCAACAGCAACAGCCTTTTCGGCAACAGCAATCTTGGCCTTTTTCTTGGGTCTGTAAGATTCTTCAACATCAATAGCATCTTCAGCTTCATCATCGGACAATTCCAAGTCTGAAATTCCGTCTTCAGCGTCATCCTCATTATCTATTTCTGCTTCCTTGTCTTCATTCTTTTGTTCTTCATCTTCTGAGTCACTGACATTATACTCTTTGTCAGATTCTACAGTTACCCATTCACCTTCAATATCACTAGTATCGTCCTCTGAAGCAACTTCCCAGTTGGCATCATCGTCTTCACCGTCATTGCCTTCTAACCCTTGTTCCTTTCTCCACTTGGCTAACAACTCTAAACCAGGAATAGAAGTGACAATGGTGCTTTCCACACCAAACTGAGGAGCACCAGATCTGTCACCGTGTTGTAACTCAATACTAGCAGTCTTACCTCTGTCTTTACGCTGTAACATCTCAGGTGCCACTTCTCTATATAATGAGATCAATGATCTCGCAGCCATCATCACTGCTTTGGACTTAGAGCCCTTGTACTCTGTCAAGTCTTGCAAAAGAGCAGAATCGATTGCCAATGGAGCTCTGGATAAGATTTCTCTGATGGTATTGATACCAGCAGAAGCAACCTCGGCAGCCACACCATCACTGACGAACTCGTCAGCAATCTTACGTATAACCACGGATATAGATTCTGGAGGGACCAAATCATGCGAAGCTTGTGCAGCTGACGCCATAATCTGGGTCACATTACGTTGCTTGGGAGTCAAGTATTTCAAGAAGAACGAGTAGATACCTAAGACGGTCAACTTATGCGTACCTATCAAACGAGAGATCAAGTTCATGAACATGATCTTCTGGTCTAAATCAAAACGGTTAGAGTTCTTGCTACTTAAGTGGTTAGTGAAAAGCAGCTCTGCGAAACCTTGTGGATCTCTCAACAAGTGAATGGCTGAAAAGTTCAAGTACGTAGCCGAATGCTTAGGGTTGTTACTCTTCTTCTTGACAGCCTTGACAGCGGCTTCCAACTTCTTACCTCTCTTGGAAGTCTTCTTGTTGATCAGCATTTTGTGTCTCAAGGCACTCATATCGAAGCCTTCTTCGTCAGAAGAGTTCTCTTCAAAATTCTCATCTCTTTCCTTATCGGCACCCAAGAAGAACTTGGCTCCTGCCACAGCAACTTTGACGTCTGGATGCAAAGCAGCCTGGGTCATAATTTCTACAGTACGTGGGTCGTCCCAAATACCTCTACGCCACAACTCACGGGTCAACTTGGTAGCCCATAAACCTTGAGAATCTCTCTGTTCAAGCAAGTTGAAAAGCAAAGCCTGCGTCGAACGGTTGATCTTCTGGTTCTTTGCACCAGTATTCACAGACTTAAGAAGGGATATCAAAGTAGAATAGATCTGATGTCTGAGAGCCTTAACATGCTGTCCACTGGTAGAGTTTGCTCTGGAATAGGAAGTTAAGAGTGGGAAAATCGTCTGGATCAATGACTCAGCCGAAATGACATCTTTGTTACGCAACATCGTCAAACACTGGATGATCTTTTCTCTTAAATCTGGAGAAAGTTCACGATGGTTGTTAAGTAAAATGGTCTTGAGCTCCTCTGGAAAGCCAGATGTCTCTTTGGGATAACAGCCACATACAGCAGAAACAAAACCAATTAACTCGCCGAATTCTGTACCTTTATCAGCGACACTGGGGTTCATCAAAAAGATATCTCTGAGCGATTCATAGTGAGAGTACTGCTGGAGAAACTCTTCATAGTACGATTCTGGGTCTCTACGAACAACATTTTGGAGAAGAATGATGTTGGTCGGCAAAATTGCAGCTCTTCTCTTTTTACCCATTATGAAATGTGTTTTTTTGTAGTTGAAAGAGTACTGGAATTAATTGACTTTTCAGTACTTTTTAGATATTGTAGATTTTTTTGAAGCTCATCCCAAAAATCATTCCTGCATCATTTTTTATCAGCAGAATTAATTGAACTATAATGCACCAAAATGACCTTTGGGGTAGATAATAGATTTTTAAGGGTTTCTATATGATAGTGATATTGTAAATAGATTGGGATATTCCTATTTAGCCTTGGGGTTATTGTCACGAAATTTTTTTATTTTTGAAAAAGTAATGAAATCTGCTTCTACAGTGGAAGAGAAATATACGCTATTATGCTTCACAGGTTATGGAATAGGCACAAGATAATAGCTACTTTGTAGTATTGCGAACAAATTTTCGTTATTACCACACTTCTTGTAGATGTAGTTATTTCTTGGGGTTGTAGTTGTACCGATAGTTGATATCTCTACAGTATAGTTGGACTAAATACTTGATCTTACAGAATTTTGTAAATCTTAGCGTTTTAGCTTCCTGTTCGTAAATTATTATTGCAAATTATAGTTCTAATTATCCATCCCATATCCATCCCTACATACTATTCGAAAACAAGTCGTCTATACGATCGTAGTTGATCTTCTTGGAAAATGACTTCTTCAGTAACATGATCTTGGCACTTTCAGCAGCTGTAAGTGCTTCGCCTGTTCTTTCGTCGACGCCAATGACAGACAACGCATCCTTGACTCCGTATTCCAGTACAACATCTGGTGCTGTCCGGGCTCTCTTTCTTCTCGTAGTTCCTGAAGTGTTGCCTGTTAACTCATCAGCCTCCTGTTTCAATCTTTTTCTTTCCTGAGCAACCATAAAGTCGTGGTTCAAGCCTGTCCATATTCTTTCCTTAATAGAGGCTTCTTCTGGAGTCAATTCACTCTCCAAAACTATGTCGTCGTCGTCGTCCAGATTTAACTCAGCTGAGGATGATACTTTCGCCAATATATCTTGGGTCTTGGGCAAATTTTTTACGAGATTGCGAGGTTTATTCATCTCGGACTTCGCAGCAAATTCGTCATGTTTTACACCCTTCGAGTCACTAGGAGTTAAATACAAGGCCCCTGTCAATTCGACCTTCTTTTTGCTGATGATTCTCTCCAACTCTTCAGTAAGTGTATCAACAGTGAAGTTACAATCGCTCAAGATTGTCCGCAACAAGGTATCCTTTTCAAATTGATCCCGACGCAACAATCGCTGCTGTCGCTGCATCTTGGAAACGTTGTTGCTTTCTGGATCTGCTGGAACTGTGGAGAAGTCTGGAGGTTCATCCCGGAACTGGTTATCTTCGGCATACTCCTTGAATCTCTTTAACGTAGCTTCCTTGACTGCTACCTCGATTCGCAACTTATATTCACGATCACGATTGCTAGTAAAGGAAGGAGGTTGTGACGATGTGGTTCCTTCAGATTCTCGAAACTGGCTTACAGTCAAAGAACCTGATGCTGTCTTCTTGAACTCATTCAATCGCTTCTGTAACGTTTCTTCAGCCACATGAGCTACAGCGACAATCTCTGAGTGGGTTCTTCTGAAGTTGTTCATTCTCGCAGCCAAAAGAACACACGCACCAGCGATACCAGCAGGTCTACGGCCAGCATCGATCCAATCGCTGGACATCCTCAGAGCTAATTTCACCGCATCCTTCACCACTTTGGTGGCTTTCTCCTTGAAATCAAGCTTCTCGGCAAAATGCTGGATGAATATAGAAGGATCTGCTAACGGCAAGTTCACAATACTTAGAGCCTTAACCAACTTCAAGAACGTCGCACCTAAGGAATACACGGAGATTTGCAATCTTGAACTGAAGTCTATCAACATATGGTGAGTACGCTCCTTTCTACAGGCTACATACAAACAGGCTGCTAGCACGTTCTGAGACCTTCTTCCTTGCACAAAATTCTGGGTAAGGGCCAACTTGAACCAGCCTCCAGCCGATTCCGCTATATAGTCAGCAATCTTCAAGGCGTTAGCAATCTTTCTGATCTTTCTCTTCCCGTTAGACAAAGTCTGTTCTCGACTTTCCATCGCATTCTGTCTTCCCCCATACGAAGCTCTGGCTTGGTCTGCGCCAACCATTGCACCTTGAACCATAGCAGCACCCGAGGACGACTCCCCGAATTGAACCTCACTCACTATAGGATTCTCCTCCATCACCGTCCCGCAACGCAAGCACGATATATCTCCGGCATTGGTAAACCGGTCACGTGTGAAGGCAGTATGGCCGCAGTTGGCACATTTCTTGACTTTGGAACTCATGATATGATCGTTTTGTTTGTGATAGTAGAGGTGTGGTTATGGCCAGTACGATTTATAACTTTCTTGTGGATATGTTCTTTGAATTGTTTTGAGCGTTGTTTGTGTTTGGAAATTCTGGCTTACAATAAAAGAAAGATGAGAAAAAATTTAAGTGTAAACAGAACTGAAAAACAGATTTTTGGTGCAGGTCTGTAATCGCAAGTGCGAGAAGTAGTAGGAGAAATGTCGTACTAGGAATATGCGACATGATGACAGCGCGACATCATTTATAACTCCAAAGATTAATCGTCACGCCATACTTCTGATTCAGTTTAAAGTATACTCGGATATTGCTCATGAAATACAGATATATCGTCTAGAATTGCTATCTACATCAACATGGCTGAGGCTAATGATATTGAGGACCAAGTGCGACTTTTTCGTCCCGTTTTCCAGGATTCTGCGCTGGGTAATCAGCTCCACACTTCGAACTCCACAGCTCACTTAAGGCACGACGACCCTCAGGGCCCAGATACGATTTATGCCTCCATTTCAGAACTGGTGCTGCTATTAGGCAGATTTCCCTACAGTTTGGTGATGAAGGTGTCTACTTCTGAGCCACGTGATGTTCTCCAGCTGGAAAGAACTGCTCTTACCTTCATCAGATTCGCAACCTCTCTATTCTTCACAGCATTGGGAATAATTCTTAATTTCAAACTTAATTCTTCAGGCATAGATTCAAACGATCCTCGCCCGGGAACTCCAGAACATAGGCGTGGCCACTTCAATGGGTCTACGTATTCAACAATAGTGTCATATATCTTGCTTTTATTAGCTCTAGCAACATTGGTCATAAGTGGAATCAACTATTTTGTCACCATCCAGAGATATGCAAACCACAAGATTAGAGTATACAGTTTTAATAACATCACTACTGTGATATGTGTCACCTGTATAATCATCACATTGATGGTCATTAGTATAAGTTTGATCGTACAGGGATATTTGGAAGAGTCATAATGATTATGAAATGAATAATGTATATATAACTTTGAGGATAAATGATGAACAAAAATAAGAATGAGTAAGGAATTAATAAAGGAGGATGAGAAGTGAAATTGAACTGTATAGTTATACCTGCTTGACTCTATTTTTTCCTGCTATATACGATATCTACAATTTTCAATGGTTAGTATTCTTCAGTTAGAGCTAATATACATCTATATACATTCTATTCTATTCTATTCTCTAAGGGTTTTCTTGGATTTCCCCTTCTTGATCTTCAATACATTGGTCTTTTCAGTGTCAAGACCGTGCTTTTTTCTGTTGATCTTTCTTTTCTCTCCAAAGTTCTCCCTGTCCATTTCCATGAGTGACTCTCTTTTGGCCACACTTGTAGCTGTCAACGAGTCAGTGATCACACTATCGTCTGTGACTTCTTCCAATAACACCATTTTCTTGTTTATTCTTTCTTCGATAGAAGCAATTCTGTCGATATCCTTTTCCGCGATGATAGTAACTGCATCTCCGCTCCTTCCTGCTCTGGCCGTTCTACCGACTCTATGAATGAAATCGTCTGGATCAGCTGGAATATCGAAGTTAACTACTAATTCTACTGACGGTATATCCAACCCTCTAGAAGCTACATCAGTAGCAATCAAGATTCGGGCTGCACCGGCTTTGAACCTTTGAATAGAATTTGTTCTCTCGCTCTGTGGCATTTGCGAATGCAACGAGGCTACTCGGAACTCCAACTTCCGAAGTGTTCTTCTCAACACTTCGGCCGTGATGGTTCTATTTACAAAGATCACTGCTGTCGATTTTTCGTACTGAGGCAAGCGGAGAATGCTATTCAAGTAGGCTTCTTTGACATAGGAAGGAACAAAGACGTACTTTATGGACAAAGTCGAAGGGATGGCTACTTGGTCTACGGTTTCCACTTCGTGCAAGAATACAGGAGGTTTGCCCTCCGCTGGGGGCTTTTCCTTCAATGCTCTAACAGCATCAGTTACAGTAGCTGTGAACAAACACGTCTGTCTCTTTTCAGAAGGTGGAAGTACGGAAAAACATCTCTCCAAGTCACCTCCAAAACTGTTACTCAATAGTCTGTCTGCTTCATCGAGTACAAGATATTTGATTCGCCTGAGTCCAGAGATGGTTTCTTCTCCACTATTCAAGATATGGTCCGCCAATCTTCCAGGAGTAGCTATGACAAAGTGGGGCTTTTTCTGGAGTTCAAGGGTCTGCTTGACAAAGTCTTCTCCTCCTACAACGACACTGATTTTGATATTCATGGATGCTCCCAAAGCAGCGAACTGTTCAGCAATTTGAAGTGCCAACTCACGTGTTGGAGTAAGAACCAAGCCAAAAATTCCGAAGGGATCTTCAGACCATTGTGTTAACATAGGAGCAGCAAATGCAATTGTCTTACCACTACCTGTTTTGGCACCTCCTATACAATCGTGCCCCTGAAGAATCTTGGGTATACATCCTGACTGAATGGCTGTTGGTGAGTGGATTTTCATGGCCACAAGGGCTTCTGAGAGCCACCGGGAAACTCCGAGATCCTCAAAAGACATGGTGTATGCGGGAACGTAATTCTGGGTTGCGAAACTTAAGAAAAGAATAGAAGAAAGTGCTATGATACCACTTATATTGATAAGTGTCATGTTGTATGCGATGCTCTTCGCATAGAAATTAATTTTTCGATATTTTCACGTGACCACCTAACTCCATAGAAAATGGTTTTTAACGATTGCTATTCTTTCTTCTTTTCAATTATCTATGGACAGGCACGTAGGTGATGTTGCGGACATTTTGGCAGTTACCACTGCATGCAATTGCAATAGCACTGAGGCAAGCTTTTCTGCTGACTTCTTCACGCTCTTATACCCTTCAAAATGAAGCTTACACAGAGATCGACGATGACATAGGAATCTATACTGAAAATGAAAGTGAAGAAAATAGAGTGTACCCAAAGTCAAATTACACAATTAAAATCGATGATATGACTCCTGAAGATCCCGACTCTATCAAATATGTACAGGATGAGAACAACAGGGTCAAGTATGAGGATTGTGGTGTAGATCAGTATGGACTTAACCCTCGGTTGATGTCACTCACCGATTACTTCTCCGGAAATCTTCACCATACGCACCATGTATTTTATAATACCAACAATGTTTTGGCCAGACAAGGCAAGAAAACCGAGAGCCGCACGTTTATCGACTTGAAAGTTATTAAAGTGCGAAGTGGAAACGGAGGCAATGGGTGTGTTTCGTATTTCAGAGATGCCAACCGTCCCTCTGGGCCACCCGACGGAGGTGATGGAGGTGATGGAGGTGATGTATACATAAGTGTAGCAGAGAAGAATATGAGTTCGTTGCATAAAGTGAAGAGAAATTATGAAGCTAAGCATGGAACAGCAGGAAAGGGGAGTCAGTTAGATGGGAAGAGTGGTGAGGATATAGTCATAGAAGTGCCTGTAGGCACCACGATCAGATGGATACCAGATCCTGCCGTCCTTAAGAAGTTCTTACGTCAGAGAGAAGGAAAAGACTTGGATGATATCAAAATTGAGCTACGATGCGACGAGTATGACCATATCCAGTTGGTGAGACCAGGGTATGAGCCTGGAAGTGGATGGCTGTTCAAAGAGGGCGATAAAGAGTACTACGAAGATCGTCCCTTCTTTCAGGAATTGAACAAGAAGGTGATGGAATACGACCGTGAACTTGTTCATGAAGAGCTTAAGTTCGATAAGTTCCCGTTATTGGGCCTTGATTTGAGCAGACCCAGCAAGAAACCTATGCTTTTATTGAAAGGAGGCAAAGGCGGAATGGGAAACATGCATTTTTTGACCAAGGATATCCGGAACCCCAATTTCAGCAAGAAGGGAAGAGATGGGATCCAGACACACTTCTTGTTAGAGTTGAAGTTGATTGCTGATTTAGGGTTGGTGGGACTTCCTAATGCGGGTAAATCGACTTTACTTCGGGCAATTTCTCGTGCCCGGCCAAGAGTGGGCCATTGGGAATTTACCACTTTGCAACCTACTGTAGGTACCATCTTTACAACTATTGATAAGGATCCTTTTACAGTAGCTGATATCCCAGGGATCATCAAGGGAGCGCTGGAGAACAAGGGAATGGGGTTAGATTTCTTACGTCATATTGAAAGATCTGGAGGTTTGGTATTTGTAGTGTCACTAGAATCCGAAAACCCAGTCGCCGATCTTGAAGTGCTATTAAACGAGGTTGGTTCAAAGAGAATGAAGGACAAAGAGGTGTTAGTTGTGGCTACAAAAGCAGATTTAACGGCCGACGGAGCCAACTACAAAATACTCCGACACTACGTTGAGACCGACAACAGCTGGAAAATTGTTCCAGTATGTGCCATGAAGGGACAGAACATAGAGAAGTGTATTAAGCTCATGGGAGAAATAGCTTATATGAAGAACGCCAAGTTGGTGTAAATATAACATTCTGGTCGCTTGTTTTTGAAGCAAAATAGTGTCTACGTTTAATGACAATGCTATATTATTGGGAAAGAAACCAGGTATTGTAATAGGCGAACTTGTATGGAGTTAATATGGTGAAATTCCAATACTCCGTATTGCAAATTCTGAACCCTAATTCAAAAGTCAAAATCATTTCTACAAATATCCCTTTCCAAATCATTCACATTGTTGTACTTTAGTATTTCATTACAACTACGTCAGCAGCGATGACGCTCTTCAGGTAGGGCTGATTTGCACCATTATCCATCTTGACCTTTGTGTACGCAACCTGTAAATAATTTGTAATTAGACTTTCTAAGAAGTACAATAAAATCGCTGAAAATGGAACGAAAGCTTTCTCGTAGCGGATAAGGTTCCATACTTTACCCTGCACGGACGGCATGTATCTGTATCTAGAAGAAAGTTTATATGTTACACAGAAGTGATTACATCGAAGAGTAGTTCATTATGGAGCAAAACCTTTCACGACAGTCAACAGTTCGCTCTTCCAATATCTTGTCCAAATACCTAGAGTAAGTCATGGTAACAGTGTTCCAGATAACATGGCGACACCTCTGGCACTATTTCCAAAAAGGAAACTGCCCTTTCTGTAATTCATGTATAGTTCATGCCATCAACTTTTTAAGTTGAAATCGGCTTACATGGCAGTCTCAACTAATCTTCACTATCACGGAGTATCTGCAAAAGAGGTTGCGTCATGGATTAACCTAATAATGTCAGCTTTATATCTAGTCAGTGTGATTTTGATTGCAAATCGCAGACGCTACAACGAATCCCCATAGGTTAAACGGTAAAGTTTCCACTAATTCGAGCTTGAAAAGAGATACCGGCAGCCAGGAATGTGATTGTAGGCTACTGTTGCTCAAGGGGTGGTTCCTGATCGTCTCTCGCCATCGCATGGTACCATTCAACGCAATGCAATCACTGGTTGACTGGAAGAATCGGGAAATGCGTATGAAGTTGGTATGAAGGACAAAGTCGTGTCCAGCCCTCACCTTCTAATACAATCAGCTTCTTGTCCCAAACAGGGACTAAGATGATAAGATCAATTGTTCGATGCAAGAATGCAACGTCAGAAAGATGCAGCAGAGCTGGGTGGAAAGGGGTCCGTCTGATAGAGTAAACTGCTTTGGAGTGGGAGTTATTCCGTTCCAGGATCCTTTTCCAGTTTTGTCCACCCATCCACGACAAATAACATTGTGCTGCTGAGATGCCAATTTCTGTTCCGGTTAGGAACGGTTAGGACTCGGTTTAAAGTTGAACCCTCCATCAATTCATATTGAATATAGTGTGAATCAAATATACTCTTACTACCGGCAGAAGACTTCATTCTGCCCAGGAAGGTTCCCAATTGTTGTATATGCACTACCCACATAATGGAGAGAAACAAAATACAAAAACTCTAAGGCGGGTGTGCCTGTAGTTACATGCACGAGTTTAGGTTGAGCTGCACTAAAAAAATAAATATTCTAAATCCTCCTTTGCCCTTACCGAATATTCCACATAACCCGCAAGTACAAGACTAATCCCGTCCATTATAAAATTGGAGTTCACGACATAATGCTAGCTGTCATAGGATTATTTATTTCGACCCTTTTCTTCGAATTCTATCGTCGTTAGAATCTCATAGTCGACCCCTTTCTCGGTAAAAATTCCCATTCGCAATTCCAGTTGCACCCATATATTTTAAAGCGTACCAGGACCATAGCCATAGCGCAAATTCTTTATATCAAATTCAGTATGGATTGTAGCGATCCATACACCCAGACACCGAGCTTTGTCATGAGCTCGTCGGTGATGAATGAGTCGTTGGAGTCGTTGGCTTTGCCAGCGGTTTCAATCAATGGTCCATCTTCCACTGCACCGTCTACCCACTCCAATTATACCACGCGACGCAACAGTCAAGACTATTTCTCTATCAAACCCAAGTTAAAGGTATCGATTTCAAGTGAAATTAGCTCTACCAGAAACAGCGAAACGATCCCTGAAAACCCACTCTTGTTTTCTCCGCTTGATTGTTCCAATAGCGAAATGGATGAAGAAGCAGACTTCGAAGACGACGAAGACGATGAAAATCTTGGTTTGATCAACCCTCTTCACCACAAGTCATCGCATGGAGAAGATCTGGATTACTCTCCATTGACCCCTTTCACCGAGCCCCCAGTTGCCTCCTTAAATAAATTTTCGTTTGCTTCTCGGTCTCCAGTTTCGGAAGACATCAACATCAATCTAGTCATACGCCGAAAATCAGCAAACCCGTCGAACTACAGTTTCCTCATTGTCGACGACAATATCATCAACATCAAGATCCTCGAACGTATTTTGTTCAAGTTGTACCCAAACTGTAGCATAAAGAAACTCCAGGATCCTACAAAGGTGGCCAATGCCATCAAGAAGTACAGCTTCGATGTTGTCTTTTTAGATATAGAAATGCCAGAAATCACAGGTGTTGATATCTCTAGAGAAATGAGGCAACAGTCGGTCTTCAACCTGGTTGGCATTATCGCTGTCACTACTAGAACTATGGCACAGGATCTACTAGTCTACGAAACTGTCGGCATTGACTACACATTTGCAAAGCCTTTGACATACGACTACGACTTTGTTATGGATCGCATTGATGAGGTGATCCGCAACAGAAACCTTGTCTAGGCTTGCATCCATCATCATTGACATTGACACAACCATCAATGTATTATTTATTAGCATCTCAGCATCATCATGGCATACGACTTCATTTCCGCTGCATCCATTTATACGGTTATTATTTATTGAGTTTAGAATCAGGGTTTATTGGTAACGAAAGTTTACGACACTAAACAGGCACCGTAACTGTCTTGTGACTCGGGCGGTTTCCCTCATTATTGTATATACTGCTGTAGTAATTGACGAATTTAACTTGATACTACGCAAAATTGAAAATTTTCAATTCAATCTCCGCCTGTAAAATTTGTAATATATTTTTACCCACTACATAAATTTTTTACTCATCGATCGTTTTTAAGGTTTCAAAAACATGAGTAGGCATTATTTTTGTATGCTAGCAAAAACACAGCGGCTAGAAAAAGACATACGAGTCGGGACTAGACTACGGCCAAACAAAAGTTCAAGGTCGAAACGATAAGATCACCCAATCAAAAAATCTGGTAAATTGTTTACAAGAATGAAGTAGACAACTTGTTGTAGTCCCCACCCCACCCCAAAATAATGAAATAACAAAGCAGACACGAACCCGCCAACAACTGCGACATATTGAAGCAGCATAGACCGACCTATTGTCTAATTCTCGCGTACGCGGTTCTATATTTTTTCACTACTATGTTTTTTGACTATTTGGGTAAATTGATGGGTTTCAAAGGCGTGTACCACATTCCTGACCTGTGTGGTGTTTCCAGGCAAAAATCTACTCGGTTAAGGGCGGCTACAAAAAGTAGTGGATGGTCGAGGGAATATGATTACTGTAACTGAATATTCTTTAATGCAACTTTGTGCTTCTTTCTTCTCTTGCACGAATTTATAATTTTGCAATCACTTTTATGACAATTGTTAATGATTTTAGAAACTATCTGGTCTATGTATTCAGTTATATATTTGCAAGACTTTTATTGTGACGGGCACACTTTGCTTCATTATCTAGACGATGGATTCATGGCCTATTTTAAGCATTCTTTTTCCGAAATGATTACTCGGCTGAACTGAAATGACCAGTACCAATAAAATATTGAGTGGCTTCAATAAAGACTATGTCTAATATTTACAAGGGGTATACCATTTATGCCAAGGCTTTCAAATTATGCATTCTACAAGATTTCTAATTTTTTTGGTGCTAAAATAGAAAATGATCAATAGCTTTAATATGAACTTTGTTATATTCTTTTCTAACTAATAGTCATACATTCAATCTATACTTTAGAGCAATTTTAGGCAAAAACTATAAATTAAGGTAAATGCCCATATTACTCTGATTATTTCTGTTTTACTATCCCTTATAATATTGTCAGTCATGTAATTAGCTGAAGCTTTGATTAAGAAAGGATTACTTATCCCAGCTACAACAATTTGAAGGAAGAATATCCAACAATTGTGTGGTTCAGGAAGGAGACAAACCACCTGAAACCGTCGGGAACTTAACCAAAGAATACGTCGAGCTTAACAATGAATTCGCAGGCTTGATATCCAAGGTTAATATCACAAATACACATACAAAATTTGCACTTGGTCGAGCGAAAGAAAGAGAACCTTGACAGAGGCATTGACAGAAAGACACAAGCTCAAACGAGAAGTGGAACCCAATAGATTGGCGGCTACAAATTGTTCCCAGTGGACAACATATGTTTTCGAGATCAGAAATAAAGATGGTGAGTACTGTTAACGTGAAGGAGATGTGAACATGGTATCCAAATCGTTAAGAATATTAGGTGATAAGATACAGCATGAAAACTAGTCGAATTAAATTTATGAGGAAGTCCCGGCAAGATTGATAGCATTCTACCGTTCGATGAGACCAGCAAACATAGCAGAAAAGAAGGAGAAAAGAGGGAAGGAAAAGAAGAAGGAATAAAAAGGAAGATCAAGTCACTTCTTAATGAATTTGAAAACGTTTCCTTCATCCATAAAACTAAATTCGATTCTTTCATATTGCAGAATTAGCATAGACGGTGAACACAGTTGCAAATTTATCGGTACCGGTCTATAATAATTGAGATGGCAAGCCCTTTTTCACTTGCATCGATTTTTCTGGGCAAAAAAATCAAATCTTTGGTCTTCATTTGTAACTTAAACAAATATTAATATCGCTGATATATCGCTTCAGTAAAGAAGCACCCCACATATTTCTAATCTGTTCATACATTAGTCTAGCACACTTTGCAGCTGACGATTTACTACGGGCCAATATTGCCGACTGGGAGGGTGGGATTCTGGGCATTGGCTTGTTCGGAAAACAAGTTTTCATGTGTAGTTGATACACATTATTCGCCAAATTTTCAGTCAAATACCGCTATTGATTTATTGTACAAGAACGAATAAAGCCCAAAATGTTCACTACATGGTATCCAAATCTTCCACTTCCATGCCAAAGCATTTTTGACGAAAGGTAGAGAAAATCTGAGAGTGAAAACGTCCTCATCTTATATATGTATCATTCATGTCACTTTTTTAACGTAGTGGCACAAACCAATATAAATATCTATAAACCAGAGATAAAGGCCATTATCACCCAATGCGGCAGGTCCAATCAAGAAGAAACCATGAAGGATAAAATCTCTGAAGAAAGAGCATAAACAGGTACCTAATTAATGGTATAAAAGCATAAGGAAAGGCGAATTAGAAGTTCAAATTGTACAAAGTGAAAAGGACTATAAACACGCGCTCTCTATAACACAATATTGATCATGTGTAGTTCAAGTTAAGACATATGTATTGCTGGCAACAAATTTCCCTAAAATACGCTCGTATGGCGCAGTGGTAGCGCAGCAGATTGCAAATCTGTTGGTCCTTAGTTCAATCCTGAGTGCGAGCTGTATTTTTGCTTCAACCAAGAAACAGATGATGCTTCAGCATCATTATAATTTAATTGTACTGCTAGTGGTGGATGAAGAATAAAACTATGAGAGGGAAAAAGAATTTTCTGCAATTAAGAAAAGTAATAAAGAGAATAAAATGAGCAATGCTTCAAAAACTGTGATGTTTTTCAAATTTATGACAGCATCAAGATCCATTATCAAATGGCTCACGGTATCCAATTAGACCGACTGACCGTCTAACCGACTATGCTACCGTTGTTCGACATTTCTATTGGATTTCTATTGCAAAGTTATAACTTTAACCAAGCTGCGATTGCTACCTTTTTGGGAAGTCCTATGAGCTGCATAAATATTTTTGGTCGCAACGAACTTTAGTGCGGCGAATTCTCCATACAAAACATATAAACTAGAATAGCCATTTTTTCAAAGTATACGAATCCCACCTCTTCGTACTTTTAGTTAAGGATAACAAAAACAACCTAAACATTCGCAGACACGTTTATAAAATATCTCCAGACACGTTTCACCACTGTGTAGCAAATTGTCGCTTGATATACGTGTGCAAAGATGAAAAGTCTCAAGAGACCGTTGTTGCTGAACAACGATGGCGATGTTAATTCAGACTCCAAAGGAAACCAACTGAAAAATGGCGATTCCTTCACAAAACGCGAAGATTTTGATGTAAAACGTCTCAGTCGATTCCTTTTGAAACTCAGCACGAACTTGGACGTGAAGCATCTCGATCTAGATAGCGTAGTCTCTACTGTTCAAGCGGGATTACCTGCGAAAGTCACTTTGGATGAATTGTATGGATTAGTCAGCGAGACTTTGGCTTCTCGAACAATTTACCATCCTGATCACGCTTTGCTTGCTGGACGTGTAGCAGCTCGCCGAATCCAAAAACACGTCAGCACAAGTTTTAGTGAAGCTGTTATCAAATTATGGAACCATAGAAATACAAGTAATACTAATCGCAATAGTGGAAACAAAACCATCCGGACTTATTCCATCATCTCTGAAAGTCTCTACAAGATTGTTATGCAACATCAGCACTTCTTCGATAGCCTTATAGAGAAGGGTAGAGACTTTGACTTGACTTATTTTGCTATCAAGACTTTGGAAAGATCGTATTTATTGAAGATCGACGACGAAATGGCAGAAACGCCTCAGTACATGTTTCTCCGTGTAGCCATCGGAATCCATGGAAACAACCTCGATGACATTGTAGAAACATATGAGTTGATGTCCAGCAGGTACTTCATCCACGCCTCGCCTACGTTGTTCAACGCTGGCAGCGAGTACAACTATTTATCTTCATGTTTCCTTGTCGATATGGAAGACGACTCAATCGATGGTATCTACAAGACATTACACAAAACAGCGCTAATATCAAAGGCTTCTGGGGGCATTGGCTTGAACGTGCATAATATTAGAGCATCGGGATCTCTCATAGCCAGTACAAATGGTACTTCAAGTGGCTTGGTGCCAATGCTCAGAGTGTTCAACGACACAGCCAGATACGTGGACCAGGGCGGAAACAAACGTCCGGGAGCATTTGCTATATATATAGAGCCGTGGCATGCAGATATATTCTCTGTGCTTGATATGAAGAAGAATCACGGCAAAGAAGAATTGCGAGCCCGTGATTTGTTCTTTGCATTATGGATACCTGATTTGTTCATGCAAAAAGTCAAGAACGACGAGGATTGGTGTTTGTTCTCTCCGGACGAAGCTCCTGGTCTAGCTGATTGCTACGGCGATGAGTTTGTAGACCTTTACAACCATTACGAAGTTGAGGGAAGAGCTCGCAGGGTCGTCAAGGCCCACAAGCTTTGGCTTGCTATTTTGGAATCCCAGACAGAGACTGGTGGTCCGTACATGTTGTACAAGGACTCATGCAATAGAAAGTCAAACCAGAAGAACTTGGGTACAATCAAATCTTCCAATTTGTGCTGTGAGATTGTAGAATACAGTTCGCCTGAAGAGACTGCCGTGTGTAATTTGGGCTCCTTGGCACTTCCAGTGTTCATCAAATCTGTTTCTGTTGAGAATCTGCATGAAGAAGTTTTGGAATTTGACTTCGAAAAATTGCATTCCATCACAAAAGTATTGACTAGAAACCTCAATAAGGTCATAGATGTGACATTGTATCCTGTTGAAAGCACCAAGGTTTCCAACATGAAACATCGCCCTATCGCTTTGGGAGTGCAAGGTTTAGCTGACGTTTTCCTTGAGCTTAGACTTCCGTTTTCGTCTGATGAAGCCAAGAAGCTCAACATTCAAATATTTGAAACCATTTATCATGCAGCCGTTGAAACTTCTGTCGAATTAGCTATGCGTGAAGGTCCCTATCATTCCTTTGAAGGCTCGCCAGCTTCTAAGGGCATATTGCAGTTTGATTTATGGAACCACAAGCCTTCTGATCTTTATCACGATTGGGATTCTTTGAAGGAAGATGTGAAAACCAAAGGTCTTCGTAATTCTTTATTGGTCGCACCTATGCCTACAGCGTCTACTTCTCAAATACTAGGATATAATGAATGCTTTGAACCTTACACTTCGAATGTGTACACTAGAAGAGTGCTAGCCGGTGAATACCAGGTGGTCAATAAGTACCTTGTTAAGGATTTGATAGACTTGGGATTGTGGAATTCAGCCGTAAGAAACAAGATCATCATGGACAATGGATCAATCCAGAATATTCCTAGCATACCTCAAGAGTTGAAAGAGTTGTACAAAACAGTCTGGGAAATATCGCAGAAAGTTATCATTGACATGGCTGCTGACAGAGGCAAATTCATTGACCAACTGCAGAGCATGAACATTCATCTTCAGAACCCTACGTTTGGAAAGCTTACAAGTTGCCATTTTTACGGTTGGCAGAAGGGCTTGAAAACAGGGATGTATTATTTGCGAACGCAGGCTGCGTCTAGAGCAATTCAATTCACCGTCAACAATGAAGAAATTAAGAAGATGGACGCAACATATGGTGCCACTATCAAGAGTTTGCACCGTAAGAGGTACAAACAAGTGGATTCTGTTGAAATCCAGGAGAATGTGTCCTTTTCACAAGAACGGAAGAAAACGAGAACGGATAATCAAGAACCCTATGTAACTCCTGAATCACAATCTCCGTTAGACTCTGGCGGCAAGCTGTTTGAAAGAATCGACATCTACGATTCTACTCCAGTTGCCTGTGATCTAAAAGATACCGAACACTGTGAGGCCTGTTCTGGTTAGGAACTCGTTTCCAATGACCAATCTTGTATATACAATTGCTATAAGTGTAAGTAGATATGTGTGATGTTAACACTGATGATGAAACATATTACAAACCCTTTCTTTAAACTCACTTCTTATGCACAATTATTGTCTATTTCTTTGGGGTATTCTTATGTTTAGTTAGAATATTACTGCCTGTTCCTTTGAAACTTCCTATTGGCAAATTCGGCTACCTGCGTCATCCCATCTGCTGTAACAAAGAACCTCTTTTTGATCTTGTCACTCCAAATAAGGACTCCAACTTCAGAAGCATAATTGGACAACGTGTCGAACTCCTGCTGGTTGAAGAAGTCTTTGAAAAGATACCCATCAAAGGTTTGGATTCTATCCAATTCCAATTGCCAGAGCTTTATTTGATCTACTACTGTTGGAGGGAGAATTTCCAACTTATGTTGAGCTACATTTCCATCGCTAGATACTTTCGATTGCGGAGCACCACCAGCCGTGTTGATATTATGACTTGTGTCGAACTCAATCTTTTTGTCCAATTTCTCCTTAGCCAACAACTTCATCTGGGGGTGGGCATGGGTTTCCAAGAACTTGATAATCTGATCAGCGGTGATACCATTGAACAAGGCATTACGAATAGACTCTCTCGTGATTTGCCCACACACCATATTAGTGAATCTAGACTTTAGATGGACAAAGAGGTTGAGAATAGCTATTTCAAGCGGAGAATTGGTATATGCATACAACTTGAAATTTGTCTCGATGATTACAGTGCCTTGGTTACCCGTTGGAGTATCAATCTGTTGTTCATCGCGTCCATCTGAGGCACCAAGTGCTTGTTCTAAAGCCATAGAAGGTGTTTTTAAGGCAGCTGAGTCTGACGTCAACGTTGTAGCAAGTCTGGTGGGGTAGAATCTACCAGAAGAGTCTGTTCGTTGATAAACAAGCCCATAATCGCGCAAATCCGCCAACATACTCACCTGAGTGGCGCTCAAACTCGACACCAAGTAACTCTTGCCAAGCTCTAGTGAACCCAATACAAAGATAAAATTTAATACATCTACAGGATCCATATGCAATTCCTGGGTCAAGTTCAAGTACTGGAGCAATAACGTCCAGATCTGGGCATTCACGTCCTGCAAAAGAAACTGAAAACCAGTGTTGGTGATTTTGAGGTTATGCGGACTAGTTCCGGGTCCTTCCATCAAGCCTCCCAGCTTCAACAACGAAAGTACTGACGTTGTAGGTGTGGCAGTGGCTTCAGTGCCTACCATGAAATGAAGAATAGTTTCCCATTTGGAGGAGGCAAAATTATCTAAAAACGAGATGTCTACTCTATGCTTGTCTGTGGTAGTGCAAAGATTACCAAATGCATTCAGTTGCTGAGAACCAGTCAAACAGTTTCGAAAATTCTGGCGAAAGGTAGGATTGAGCCGTATATGGTTGCCTCCTCTGTCTTCCTCTATCAAGTGTAACGACGTCAATCGTTTAAGTGAGTCGAACTGTAACTTTTTCGCTTGTGGTTTACACCATCTGTCCAAATCTCGAAGTGCTACCGGTCGATCGTTGAATAACATCGTCATTATATAGAATTTGGCCATTGGTGTTAACAATCTATAAATGGCAAGACAAGTCGCAGGAGCCTCGTACAATTTGGATTGTACAGGCTGTGGAAGGCCCTCAAGGTACTCGTTGACTGTAGCCTTGAATAGATTGCTGGACGACATGCCTGACAAATAAAGAGAAAGTAGAGAATGATATTGAAAAATAGGAACTGATTGATATATTGATTCGAGCCACGTGATTTGTAGCATGTGATGAAAATGGAGCCACTCTTCTTTGTTGATTCCAAGGCAATAGATTGAACATTAAAGAAGGTTATATAGATAGATGTTTGACGTGGGAGTTACAATGTGCTTAGCATGGCTAGATTTTTAATTATATAGTAATAACAAAATAATAGATATAGATAATCACAAAATTAAGTGCGGCAGTTAAAAGCTGTAGAGCTTGAGTCATAGTAAAAAGTAGTAGATAAGTTCAATATCTACCGAGTTTAATTGTGAAAATGCTGATTAAGACTTCTAGGAATGACTTCTAGAGATAACAAACTATGAACAGAACAAATCTTTCTTATGTTTTGAGATTTAGGTCGAAATTAATTACTCTGGATCACTTCTGCTAAATTCTGTTTAATAATTATTTGGTTGCGAAAAATTGTAGGAAATTCGAAACATTATCTGGCTTTACTATTTCTTGAGAGAATAATCGAAATATCGAATTTAATTAGGAGAAAATGAGAACCAAAGGAGGAAAATGTATTCACAAATATATCATTTTCCTAGTATACCAATATGGTGCTTCTTCGAACGAATTCAAATCAAACTGGTCAACTTAATTCACAAATCAATGACGACCTAGAATTGAAAAGCTTAATTGATTCGAATTCACAACCAAATTGAAAACCTTTTTAATATAATATGATCATAAATGAAGAGGATACCATGTTCTTGGATGTTGATATTTTTATTCTTTAAGGTGTTTATGAATCAGACCAGTTCTTCAAATAATGTATATGAAATATTTGTATATAATGACCAAGAGCACAATGATTTACACAATTGTATTGTTTGAATTTGAAATATTCAGTTAACTCTTGGATTCCTTTAGTGCTTGCTTCTCTCCATGTAAGAATCTATAAATTATTATCTATCTGGATTCTGGTACTCGTTTGAGCGTACATAGACAGAAAACATCCCAAAACACAATTAGAATTTTACACGCTTATGAAACAATTATAGCACTATAAGCCTTATCCTTAGATCAGTCTTATGAATACTACCTATTATATACATTTATATAGTATTCCAGTTCGATTTTCCGTTATCTACATATGTTTCGATAGGTCTTCGTGATTATGTAATTTTTCAACCCAGCTGACGTAACACATATACATGAAAAATTATGTGAAGAGGTATTTCTGAAAACAAGATCCAGCTGCTTATTAAGCAACCCGAACGTTTTCTTTTTCGTAACCAAGCAGATACTCGTTCAAGATATGGCTCCCAAGAGAAAGGCAGTTAAGCTCGAAGCCGAGTCGGACGAAGCTTTTCAGGAGTTGTTCCAGTCAGAGTACAAAGGGAAGAAATTGACCGATGAGATCAACACTGCGGAAGACAAGTGGAACTTATTACCAGCATTTTTGAAAGTAAAGGGATTGGTGAAACAGCATTTGGATTCGTTCAATTACTTTGTAGATGTTGACTTGAAAAAGATCATTAGAGCGAACGAATTGGTGCTCTCTGACGTCGACCCTGAGTTCTACTTGAAATACTTAGACATCAGAGTGGGCCACAAGTCATCTTCTTCTCCTGGCACAAAGGAGGTCATTTTACCTCCTCATGAATGTCGTTTGCGTGACTTGACATATTCGGCACCGATCTACGTTGATGTGGAATATACCAGAGGTCGGAAGATTATTATGCACAAGGACTTGGAGATTGGTAGAATGCCAGTAATGCTCAGATCCAACAAGTGTATCCTTGACGGCATCAACGACAAACAGATGGCTAGGTTTGATGAGTGCCCATTGGATCCAGGTGGATATTTTGTTGTTAACGGTACAGAAAAAGTCATCTTGGTGCAAGAACAATTGTCCAAGAACAGAATCATTGTAGAAGCTGACGAGAAAAAGGGTATAGTGCAGGCTTCAGTCACTTCGTCTACTCACGAACGTAAGTCCAAAACTTATGTAATCACCAAAAACGACAAGATATACTTGAAGCACAACTCCATCTCTGAAGATATTCCCATTGTCGTCGTGCTCAAGGCTGCTGGAATCACTTCTGACTTGGAAATATTGCAGTTGGTATGTGGATCCGATCCGCAGTATCAGGACTTGTTTGTAGTCAACTTTGAGGAAGCAGCCAAGTTGGAAGTTTTCACTCAACAGCAAGCTTTAAACTACGTAGGCAAGAGAGTCAAGACCATCAGAAGAGCCGGTGCTCCAAAGTTGTCTGTTTTACAAGAGGGTATTGAAGCAATTGCTACCACGGTTATTGCTCATATAACTGTAGCAGATTTGCAGTTCCGTGAGAAGGCCTTGTACATCGCCACAATGGCCAGAAGAGTAGTCATGACAATGCACAATCCCAAGATGGTTGATGACAGAGACTATGTCGGTAACAAGAGATTGGAGTTGGCTGGGCAGTTGATGTCTTTGTTGTTTGAAGATTTGTTCAAAAAGTTTAACTCTGATTTCAAAGCTAATATTGACAAGATCTTGAAGAAACCCAGCAGAACATCAGAGTTTGACGCCTTGCTTTCCATTAACATCCACTCCAACAACATCACCATGGGATTGAACAGAGCTATTTCCACTGGTAACTGGTCTTTGAAACGTTTCAAGATGGAAAGAGCCGGTGTTACCCATGTATTATCGCGTTTGTCGTATATCTCTGCTTTGGGTATGATGACGCGTATTTCATCTCAGTTTGAGAAGTCAAGAAAGGTGTCTGGTCCCAGAGCGTTGCAACCTTCTCAGTTTGGAATGTTGTGTACATCTGATACGCCAGAAGGTGAAGCCTGTGGTTTGGTTAAGAATTTGGCCTTGATGACACACATCACCACAGATGACGAGGAGGCACCTATCAGAAAGTTGTGTTACGTCTTGGGTTGTGAAAACATTCTAGGAATCGACTCGGCTACTTTGCATTCTCAAGGTAACTTTGGTATATATCTTAATGGTACCTTGATTGGAACATCCAGGTTTCCTTCCAAGTTTGTGACAGACTTCCGTCGATTAAGAAGAACGGGGAAGATCTCGGAGTTTGTTTCCATCTATACCAATACCCACCAAACTGCTGTCCATATAGCTACGGATGGGGGAAGAATCTGTCGTCCATTAATAATTGTCAAGAACAACGAGCCCATGGTGAATTCTGAGCATTTGCTCAAATTGAGAGAGGGCGAATGGGCTTTTGACGACTTCTTGACACACGGGCTTGTCGAGTATCTTGACGTTAACGAAGAAAATGACTCATTGATTGCATTGTACGAAAAAGACTTAGATCCTTCTCAGCCCGTAACCCATTTAGAAATCGAGCCCTTCACAGTGTTAGGTGCTGTGGCTGGTTTGATTCCATACCCTCACCACAACCAGTCGCCCAGAAACACGTATCAGTGTGCGATGGGTAAGCAGGCTATTGGTGCAATTGCTTACAACCAGTTCAGGAGAATAGACACGTTGTTGTACTTCATGGTTTATCCACAACAACCCATGGTCAAGACTAAGACCATCGAGTTGATCGATTATGACAAGTTGCCCGCAGGTCAAAACGCTACGGTGGCTGTTATGTCATATTCTGGGTACGATATCGAGGATGCCTTGGTGTTGAACAAGTCCTCCATTGACAGAGGCTTCGGACGTTGTCAGGTGGTTCGTAAGAACACCATACAATTGAAGAGGTACCCCAATCACACCAAGGACATTGTTGCTGGTATGAGAGTTGATGAAGACGGCGAGCCAATTTTCCCCCACAAGGCTTTGGGACCCGATGGACTAGGCGAAATCGGCGCCCGAGTGGAAAATGGCCAAGTCTACGCTAACAAGTTCGTTCCTACAAATGCCGGAGAGTCTGTTTTGGGCCATAATGAACAAATGGCTGGCGCTGAGTCTCATCGTGAAGCTGCTGCTTACTACAAGGGTCCAGAGCCTTCATACGTAGACCAGGTGATGATGTCTGTAAGTGACAACGACCAGGCATTGATCAAGGTATTGTTACGACAGACCAGAAGACCAGAGTTGGGCGACAAGTTTTCGTCGAGACATGGTCAAAAAGGTGTTTGTGGTATCATTGTTCAGCAGGAAGACTTACCTTTCAACGACGATGGTATTTCACCGGATATTATTATGAACCCACACGGTTTCCCATCGCGTATGACTGTGGGTAAGATGATCGAGTTAATATCTGGAAAAGCTGGTGTTTTGAACGGTTCTCTCGAGTATGGTACTTGTTTTGGAGGGTCCAAGCTAGAGGACATGTCCAAGATCCTCGTGGAGAAGGGATTCTCGTACTCGGGTAAGGACATGTTGTACTCGGGTATAACTGGTGAATGTTTACAGGCTTACATATTCTTTGGTCCTATTTACTACCAGAAGTTGAAGCATATGGTTCTTGACAAGATGCACGCTAGAGCCAGAGGGCCTAGAGCGGTCTTGACCAGACAGCCTACGGAGGGTAGATCGAGAGATGGTGGGTTGAGATTGGGAGAAATGGAGAGAGACTGTGTCATTGCCTACGGTGCATCCCAGTTATTGTTGGAACGTTTGATGATTTCGTCAGATGCCTTCGAGGTTGACGTTTGCAACAAGTGTGGATTGATGGGCTACAACTCGTGGTGTACCACATGTAAGAGTTTCGAACATGTCATCAAGATGACGATTCCGTACGCAGCCAAGTTGTTGTTCCAGGAGTTGTTGTCGATGAACATCGCTCCAAGGTTGAAGCTTGGAGATGTGTTCTAGAGCATACGTACTTAATGTATAATAGTATTATAGTAAAGTATCATAGTATTATAGTAAAGTATCATAGTATATAGTATTATAGAAATGGTATTATGTTTCTGTACTGTAGATTAATATGTACTATGACAGTACACTGTTACTATATGGATACAGTTATGTAATATTAGTAGTAGAAATCAATATAGATTGCGAGAAAGCATTATAATATTATCCTACTATAATAGAAAGTTGTCCTTCATTTTCATCTACATATAACAAATAGCCTTCTAGATTTAGCTCTTCTCGAAAATTCACGATTTCTAACTATGTGTATGAGGACATTCAAAGCGTGGAGAAGTACTTAATAATTAAAGAGAAAACAGCATTTTAAATCCAGAGTAAATTGATTATTCACCTTATACAGAACAGAAATGAAACGAACCAAGATTTCGCACCCGTCACACGATTGGAGCGTCACGTGAGTAAGGAGACATCATCTTTTAATACAATAATGGAATGATGATGAAGACTTCTTTCTATCCGCAAACCTTCCACAACATCCGTCTAAAAGTTTCCATATTTCGCTAACCACATCTTCCAAGATGATTCCCCACATCCAGCGGCAGCAGCGGCAGAACACAAGATCGGTTTTCCAGCCACAATTGCTCTTGATGTTTGCATCCGTATTCGTGATGTTTTACTGTGTGGATCATTTCACGAACGGCCAGCTTGACTTCGAAGATGCTCTTTTTTTGACCCGAAACTCGTTCAGAGAGCTCAAGGACTCGTATATCCCACGGGGAATACACGTAGGTCGCGACGGCTTGGCCAATCAGACGTCATCCACGATATTCAATGTCGATCTAGACTATCCGTTGAATAGTGTGGTAAATTCTTTCTTCCCTATCGATGCTCTCATAGCTTTCAACACAACCAACATCACACACAATGTAGACAGTATTGGTGACGAGTCGCTCTTAAGCTTAAGCGATCAAGTACATTCAGAAGATGAAAATGACAGCATCGTCAAAAATGATACTAGTATCAGCAAGCACGAGATCACGGCTCGGTACGCTTCGTTTCTGCCGATTCTCAACTACCACATGAGAAGACAATACGAAATTCTTCCTACAAATGGCTGTAACAAGCTGGACCTAAATCTCAGCCACAAACAGTACAAGAATAAAGTGTTAATCGTTTTGCGCGGCGATTGCACGTTTGTTGAAAAAGTATCCAACATCTTGAACCTGGGGTTAGACCCTGCAGCCGTCATTGTAGCCAACGACGAGCCATACCGAGGTTTGGTGACTATGTTTCTGGCCAACTTCAATCAGGATGGCCTGCTCAGAATTCCCATTATGTTCATAACTAACGAGGATTACCATGTGTTAAAGAAGTTGTCAGTAGAGGATGTGCCTGATATCACTTTGGATCTCAGCACAGCCTCTATTGGCAGTTGGTTCAGCATTATTGTCTCTATGGTGTTGTCACCTCCCCTCCTAATCATCATCTTCTACTGTATCATCATCTGTGGCCAGAAGTTGAGACGTAGGCAAACCAACATCCGTAATGCTAGACTTGTGAGAGAACTCCCTGTTTACATATACAATGGAAGCCATCTTATTCATGCTAAGTATTTGGGAATGTATTTGAAGATAACTGGCCAGAGCCAAAGTCAGGGGAAGAGCCAAGACCGGAATCAGAATCAGAATCAGAACAAAAGCCGGAACATTTCTCTGACAATCTCTGTCAAAGATGTTCCTGTAGTCTCTACCTTTTCTGACTCGCCGAAACAATCCCCGTCGTCTTCATTTGCTTCACTCGATCGCATTCTCGTGAACGGTATAGATATCCGAGCCTCTGCCAACTCTCTCCATATATTGACAGCTCCGGAAAATTTCTATCCAGCCTACAAGTGTTCTATCTGTCTTGAGAAATATACACCTCTCAAGTCGCGGGTACTAGTGCTAGATTGTAAGCATATTTACCACGAAAGGTGTTTGTCCAACTGGTTGATCAACTTCAGAAGAAGTTGTCCCTTGTGCAATGTCATGATAAACCCGTCTACGGAGCCATATCTTCTTGCTGGACAAGACAGTTCGTCTTCCGACTACGGCAGCATCGACGAAACAGACTTAGAAGCACAGTCCAATCCTCCTCTCTCCTCTGAAGGAGATATTGAGTTCATCGCCGATTCGTTTTCGCAAGAAAGCGAAGAGGAAGAGCTCTACAATGACTTCATTCCTCCCAGCACTGGTTCCTCACCACAAATTCCTGATTCTGGGAACGATGACAGTGATGCCATTGGCACTGCAGTTAATGGTATTGTTGATGTCGTACAACTGTCTGTATCGTGTTCACCACAAAAATCGTTTTCTACCATTGCTTTAGAATCTACCAAACTAGACGATTCCGTTTCTCTCAGGACGTATGCGACTGCTAGCACAGGACCACGCAAGTATTTTTCGAAACCGCTGCAGATTTTGAGCCAGTTTTCGTCGACTACTGACGAGAACGAAGGTAAGCTTCTTAGCAGTCTTAGCGTCAGTATAGACTCCGGAGAGTTTGTTAATGAGAGTAGCAAAGACAGCAAGAGCAAGGGCAATAGTTACAAAGTCAGCAACTTTGTATCTCGACCAGGCTCTAAAAATGACAGCGATGCAGGTGCATCGGAGATATCAACTATCACCAAAGAACAAAGTTCGTTATAAGCTTACAGGCGCATAGGTGCATTTGATCCGTAAATTGACGGTGTATATGGGGTGAAATAGGTACAGCCACATCGGCTGCGACAAATATTGGTACTGAAGTGAGGAGTTTCAATTCGTGTATATTATGGATTAGAGTTGGATAATGAAAGGTGGAGATTAACAAGTATAGATAGAAAATAGTAAGAAGAGCAAGAGTGATGGGAGAAAGATATAAAATTTCAAAATGGGCTAGAATAGAAAGATTGTATGGTAGCATAGTTAGGAAATCTCAGGCTTTGATTGGTAAATGGTAAAAAATAGCACAATATTCAATCGTTCTTGCAAAATAATGTTCCATCCTTTACAATATAATGGAATCCATAATTCCTTGAGCCTTTCCATACAACCTTCTCTGTCCGAATCCGGATACAAATGCCATTCATTTCCCTTCGTTGTGTATTCTGTTTTATCACCAATCCCCTCCTTTCAGCTGTCAAACAGGTTATACAACTCCTCATTCCACAAGTTTATTTTGCACCCATAAAAAGTTGGGCATATCAGCCGGTTCCTTCCGGGTGGGTTGGTGTAAGCGAGCCCGGATGTAGCAGGAATGCCCCACAAATGAGTCTATTCTTAGTGTCACGTGATATATCAAACCCAACCATATCATTTTTTTTGACAATCCCTAACCAGGCCACAGCATGATTAGGATTTTTCTCCGGAGTTTTCGCTGAGCCTATAATCTTGGAGGTACCGTCAAGGCAACGACCTACGATGTATACCACGAGTCGTCAGGAACAGGATATGGAGCCCGGTGTTGACCGGGACAGTACTGGCCATAGTAATGTGAATTCTCATGAATCTCGAGACAAGAGTGATATGAACAATAGTACCCATAATAGAAATATTAATAGCAACAGTAATAACAACAACAATAATAATACCAATAGTAATATTAATAGCAGCAATAACAATAAGAACGGTCATAATACTCATATTGCTAATACTAACGGAATCGATAATACTAATAGTATTACTTTCACTACCCAGAGCACTAACGATACCAATAGTAATCTTATTCATGCTGGTAATAGTCTTAATACTACTAACTCAAATAACAACATCATCATTTCTGGCAACATTCATTCGGATTCCCTTGCATATACAGCTGCAGATCTCAAATCTGACTCCGTCAACAGTAACAACAGCAGCGCAAACTACAATAACAGTAATTCCCAAACACATTCTCATTCCAATAACAACAGCACCAATAGTAATCAACGTTCTAACGCTCTTTCAACAACTGCCCTGTCATCGCCTGAGCCATCGGGATCTTCGTTGTCGAAGAAACGTAAAAAGAAAGTAGAAATTGCTTGTGTTTATTGTCGTAGATCTCATATGATCTGTGACGATTCTAGACCTTGTCAACGTTGTATCAAAAGAGGCATTGGTCATTTGTGCTACGACGAACCTTCCAATTCTCGTCAACGTAAGAAGGCGGCTGCTCTCCGCAGGTCCACTAGCGATAGCTCAACTCCGACATTGTTATCAGCAGAAAGAACTTCTTTTCCACAGGTATCCATACCTTCTTCTTCTTTGCCAACTGTAGCTGTTTCCGGAGCCTTGGATCAACAGCTTCAGAACCAACGTGAAGGTCCACTAATCAAGGATCTGATTTCATCACCAAATACTGGCAGTGGTATTGGCAGTGGTGGTATTACTAATTATGGATCTGGATCCTTTAGTACTTCTCATACGAACAGTAAAACTAGCTCCGGTTCAAAGGTTCCAAAACCTCTTCCAGCTCCTCCCATTCAGTCAGTAAACAGCCAGCTTCAGCTTCATAAACCGCACACGTCTCTTTCCAACTCAGTTTTATCACAAACATTACCGTATAATCAGGAGCCTTTCTTCTATTCTGAGCACGCTGGAAGTGAGTTCAGTTCTCTTAACGACTTCCTTCTGATGATTGACGACCCAGAGCTTGTCAATGGAGCTCTCAACGACGATCCTACAGTCGGAGACCCCATGCTAGCCTTCCAGAATGCTGCCAATTTCGATTCTACTGGCGCTACGAGTGCTGCTGGAGGAGCCACTGTGACGGCCAGCAACTCGGCAACTAACCTCAACAGCATCCTATCCTTCTCTCCAAATCCATCTTTGTTTCAAAGTACGTTTCAGAATGACACAAACCAACTCAATCAACAGCAACAACAACAACAACAACAGCAACAGCAGCAGCAACAACAGCAACAACAGCAACTACAGCAGCAGCAACAGCAACAACTAAATCAACAACAGCAACAAGAGCAACAGCAATTTAATAGTGGTAACCAGTTCTTAAAGCCTCAGCCTCTTGTTCCAATGCAATCTGGACAGATGACAGTTCCGTCCAGTGGAAGTAATACTAATGGAAACCAGCTGGAACACCAGCCTGTGATATCAGATTCCGCTAGAGACAAGTTCTTCTTGACAGCTGCTGATCCCACTACAGAAATCTCTCCAGAAGAAAGATTAAAACAGGTTATTAAGGCAAAGTTGGAAGCTGGTTTGCTACAGCCATACAACTATGCTAAGGGCTATGCCCGTCTACAGAGCTATATGGATAACTACATGAACATCTCGAGTAGACAGAGAATACTCAAGCCATTGTCGATTTTCCGTCCAGCTTTCAGAGCCATTGCAAGAACTTTGAAAGATGTTGATTTGGTGCTTGTAGAAGAAAACTTTGAGCGTATGTTGTTAGACTACGATCGTGTTTTCACGTCCATGGCTATACCAGCTTGTCTCTGGAGACGTACAGGAGAAATATACCGTGGAAATAAGGAGTTTGCCTCGTTGGTTGGGGTTATGACAGACGATCTCAAAGACGGTAAGCTCGCGATCTACGAGTTGATGAGTGAAGAAAGTGCCGTCAACTTCTGGGAGAAGTATGGTGCCATTGCCTTTGACAAGGGTCAGAAGGCAGTGTTAACGAGTTGTAATTTGAGAACAAGAGACGGAATCAAGAGGAAAAGTTGTTGTTTCAGCTTCACAATCAGACGTGATCGCTACAATATCCCCAGTTGCATAGTAGGAAACTTTATTCCTATTGACCCTTAGTTCAACATATTTTATTCCTTGTATTATTCTTATTAATGTTTTGAGAATTATTATCATTACGCTATTGATTTTCATTATCATATAATTATTGTTTTCCTACTTGTCATGTCTTTTTGTTAGATTTATATCTTTCAAAATGACATAGATAGCATATATTTATTGTAATTTATTCTACTTCCTGTAACAATGACTAAGTTCTTGTAATTTTTCTGGCCTATAAATACTAATAGTAATGATACCTACATCTATTCCTGTTCTTCTTCCTCAGAGCCATCTTCATTGTCCAAGTCTTCCATATCAATGTCAGAATCGCCTTCCTGGTCTTTCTTCTTCTGTTCGGCCCTTGCCTTTTCTTCTTCTTCCAAAGATTCTCTCATGATTCTCAACTTCTCTTCCTTCAATTGTCTCTGCACTACAACATATTGACCCAAAGGAGTATTTTCCCAGTCGAAGTCATTCAAGAAGAGCTGTACTTCGACCTTGTTGGAAGGACTGTATTCTACGTTAGATCTCTTTCCTGTGACAAACTTAGCATTCGCATTCAACTTTTCAATCAACTGCTGTAACTGCTTGTTGAACTTGGTGTTTCTGGATTTCTTCACGAATCTTCTCAACGACAATACCGCTGGGGTAACCAATTCCGGGAATGCAATACTTTTGGCATATAAGCCAAAAAAGTCACTCGTGAGTTCAATGAATTGTTCACACAAACCATCCTGGTAGATTCTGGTACCAAGGTAGGCTTGATTGACCTTGATGTTGTGTTCGAAATCAACAGCTTGCAATGATGAGCCCTTGGGTGGCTTTGAGAAGGCAGTGGACGTCAATATTTCCGATATTAATGGGAAGATTGGAATGAACATTCCAGTGGCCTGTGAGATTCTAATCAACGCTCTTATCAAGTAGAATCTTAAGGGAAAGAATTGTGCAGTGGGGATCAATCTAATGGCACCCAAAGTGACTTGGACCAAGGGATATATTAACTGTCTCAAGGGTGACTCCTTTGACTTGTGGTTTCTTAATTCCTTTTCTGGGTTACAGTGTTGAGCAATGACTCTGGACCAAAAGTCCAACGAGTGGCAGTATTGCCAGTTATATATAGACTTGAATCCTTCTTTAGCGTTGGAGGTAGCATTAATACTATTTCTCAAGTGAATAGCCAACTGTCTCACACTTTCAAACCCTACCTGGTACGACAAATTTTCGTCCAAGCCATACAATTCAGCAGCCGAGTTCTTGCAAAAGTTAATCTGAGGCATGGTGTGGATATTGGTTTTACGACAGTTTTGCAACAAAGAAGCGTACGTTAATGTCAAGATGGTTTCCAATACTGATTTTGGAAATTCCTTGGCAACATTGTTTAAGAAAGCAAAGGTAGCAATTTGGGTATCGGTTTCAGTAGTAGTGGACCACACATTGACTACACTAGAAAGCATCTGTTTCAACAACCTTCTATGCGACAAATAGTAGGGGAAGATTTCCTGAATGGAAGCCAATACCAAGGCAGCAGTCTCAGTGTTGGTGATATCTTTCAACAAGGTGATCAAAGAACCAGCATGAGACTTCAAAATCTTAGAGATCTGAGACACATTAGGGTTCTTCTGAGGAATGGTCCTGACTCCCTGTGCACTGACTTTGTACTTGACCAACTTCTGGATAGCTACAGGAGTCTTCTTCAAGACGAGCAACATCAACTCAGTGAAAGCCTTAGGATCGGTAACTGAATACTTGTATTCTTCGTCGTCTGCATTGTTGATGTTCACGGCAGCCTTGAAAGCAATAACGATGTTTCTTAAAGTTTTCACGGTTGGCTTGTCAAGTTGCTTATTCCATGTCTTCACCAAGTCTAAGGTAATTTCTATCTTGTTATCTTCTACATCATTATCCTTCTTTGACTTCTTTGAGACTTCTTCCTCCTCGTTTTCTTCCACTTCTTCCTCTTCTTCACCATCACTAATGGCATCCAAGGGGTTGACTCCCTCAAAATCGAGCAAAGCGCCATCGTTCTCTTTCAAATACTTGTAGAAGTCAGGATCGTTCTCGGCCAATGATTTCATGTTCTGTTTCATGGCTTCTTCATCCTGTTCTTCTTCTGATGATTCTTCTTCTTCTTCTACAGCCTTCTTCTTCGGCTTCTTTTCTTTGGGAACTTCAAAGCCACCTTCAAAGAAGTCTTCTACCGACATGTCTTCAAATACTTCCTTAGCTTTTCCATTGGCACGTACTGGCCCAGTGGGTTCTGCAGTCCCATTGCTCGATGGCTTCTTCTTTTTTCTCTCTCCAAGCTTCTGCTTGTGTTTCTGTACCTCTCTTCTGTGCTCAATCGTGTGCTTCAAGTGTTTATTCTGAAACTTCTTAGTCAGCTTCGACGTTTTGGACATGCTTGCTGGTGATTGTCGTGGGTCTGGAAGTTGTAGCAAACTTGATCTTTAGGAGAGAGACAAATATTTCAGTCTGAAAAATTCATAAATTTTAGCGATGAGACAAATTTTTGGTTTTGTGGCATTTGTATGCAGACAGTTGAACCAACTCCTAAAGGGAATCGCGATAGATTTCTCTAACGCACAGCTAACAAGACGTAATATATAAATCTCTTCATATGAGTCTCATTCTAAAGCTGTTAGTAGACTTGATACATAGCTATACTTCGCACTTTCTTAGTAGCGACACTAACACAGTAACTACATTCGCTAGAATATTTCACGAATATACTCGTGTAAAGTTTGATTATTTCTATTCTCTATCTATACAACTCAGCGAACTTACCCATAAAGGCATCTCTCAACCAGTTAAGCAACTTATCAAACACTATGGAGTTGGCATTGTGGTAATAGATCCCATGGTCACTGTCTGGAAAGAAATGGACATCGTAGTTTTCTACTCCTCCAAGATTGAACTTGTCAAGTAGCCAGAGCAGATTCTGGAGATGAACATTGTCATCAGAAGTTCCATGCATAAGCAAGAATCTTTTCAACGACTTAAAACTCTTGTAGTCGCTGATTCTCCCGTACTTCTCGTAATTTCCATTGACCTTTGGTGGGTTCATGTATCTTTCTGTATACACCGAGTCGTAGAATAACCAATTCGTAACTGGTGCCACTGCCATCCCATATTTAAAGGTCTTTCCACAGTCAAATTCTAATGTCTTCAACGAGGTGAAGCCACCGTAAGACCATCCCCAGATGGCAGTTCTGGACTGGTCGATAAACTTCTTGTTTACTGTTATATACTCTGAAGTTACAGTGGTGATGTCTCTGGGTTCCCAATAGCCTAGTCTATTCTTAGCAGTGCTACTGAACTTCCAGCCTTGTCCTCCAGTACCTCTAGGGTCTATAACCAATACCAAGGCATCCAAGGAAGCACTGACAATGTGCTGGAAATCTATGTCAAACGACTTGTCCACAGTTTGAGATCCAGGACCTCCATAAGCATACACTAGCAAAGGGTACTTTTTCGCCCTGTGTGGGTTGAAGTTAGGAGGAAAAATTTCAATCACATTCAACCGAAGTGGACTTCCGTCATCATATTTGCCTACTTGAATAGTCTTGTACACTTTTGTAGGAATGTTGGTATTCTTCAAGTTACCTTCAGTAACGTCAAAATGGTTGATAACTTCACTCTTCGAGATAAGGTCGTCCGCACCGCTTCCTTTAAAATCTTCAGAGGAAATGAATTCATGAACTTCAGCCATATTCACTAGTCTCTGCCACGGCTGTTGGGGTCCCTTGTAGAACAAGTTCAAATGTTGACCTGTCTTGTCAAACTCAACTTGGTATAACCCGTCTACTTCGGAGCTTGTGATAGGAATCAACTTTTTGTCGTCAGAAGAAAGATCAACAGCATATAAATGGGCATCCATGGAACTTCTTATCGTGGCCAAGAAGTATACTACATTAAACTGCTTGTCATGAACTAATGGAGAGCTAAGTGGAACTTCCCACGAATCAGAGGAAGTCAATAATCTGGCATAGTCTTTAGATGTGGCAGATTCAAAAAGTGCAATGTGGGTGAAGCCATTAACAACCACTTTGTCAATATACAGATTTTCCTTATTATCGTCCTCTGTTTCTACAATGGCAATTTGGGAAAGTTTATCGATCCATCCTCCATATTCCTGAGTCACATTCATGGAACTGATTTCAATAACTTCAGAAGAAATAGCTGGCTGGAATACTTTCTTCTTGAGAATAGCACTTGTTCTGTCTGTAAGCTTCATGAGAAAGTTTTTGTTATCTACCCAAGCAGCCTTATACAAGATGAAATCTTCTCCCAAGCCATCCTGTAACTTAGTAATTTCGTTGGTAGACTTGTCAGAAGGTCTGTAATTAAATAATGTTAATATTGGGTTCGAAGTTCCAGGTTTAGGGTACTTAATCGACATCTTTATAGGATACTGGTTGACATCTTCGAATTTAGTTTCCAGCAGTTCTTTATACAGGGTTCCTATTTCAGTTCTGTCTTTGATATAGTAGTCCAATTCAAAATCCTGGACTTGCGTATCATTCAAAGAAGCAAACACTAAGTTCTCCTGGTCTGGTGACCACCAGAACAACTTGTAATCAGAAGCTACTTCTTCTTCATACACCCAATCTGGTTTTCCATTGAAAATGCTAATAGAACCTGTATCGGTGATTCTCTGAATCTCATTGGTGGCTACATTTTGCAAAAAGATATCGTGATTGAATCCAAAAACGATATAATCACCCTTCGGAGAAAAGTCTGCGAAGTGCAACTTATCCAAGATCTCCTCTTGCAACTCGTTATCATCCTGGAGCTTTTTCAAATTCTGAGGGGGTTGTATTGGAATATACTGTGCTGTTAATGGGTTGTATATCCAGTACAATGAGAAAGTCAGACTCCTCCATTGTTCGAGTTTGTCTGTTATAACTATATGGTAATTGTCTGGATCGTCAATTGGCTTGTGTGGGTTCAATATGACATCCGTGATGTAGAAGAAATTGTTTCTGTATGCAAATTGGGTCCTTTCTATAAAAGAGGCAGAAAACACGGTATTCATCTGCCTGATATTGTATCGGTTTGAATCTCTTTCTAGGTAGTATCCCGATCCACGAGGTACTGGAGCCGAATCTCTGGGGTACTGTTTTGGTTCTAGCCATTTTATAGTCGTTTTGTATGCTGCGTACTTCGATTTTCTCATCTGGTTTAAGGTAATATTGGCGTATTTTGGGCTGTATTTGTTCAAAGTGATATTTTTACCACTAACCTCCACATCTGTTTGCCAGGTTATACTCTTTACGGCAGAAGATAGCGACATCTGTGAATACACAAGAAGTCCGGCTAGCCATAATAAAATAGAAAAAATACAGAGTCCCATACAAACTCTTCTCATCCAGACATTAGCTCCTTGGTACTTCAGAAAAACAGACTGGAATAAAGGACTACTGCTGAAATCGTCAGCTTCAGCACTATTATTTGACATGTACACGTCTATGTCGTCAAATAGTTGTGACAAGTCCGATTGTAGCGAATCTCGTGTCTCCAACCCTTCCTCGACTTCGTTGTATGGGCTAGGTGTCGTGGCAGACTCTGGCTGTGACGACTGTTGCAGCTCCAAGTCTCTTGGCTCCTGATCAAGTAGTTCGTATTCTTCAATTGGCATGTCAAAAATTAGTGTATGAGGATGTAATGTTAATGTTCGTAATTTGAAACAAGATAGTCAGCTTTAATGTTGACGTAATAAAATGCAGTTGTTAAAGATGGTGTGAAGGTTGTTCATTAAATTGAATGTTCAATAATATTCAATATTTCACTATTATTTCTTTGGATAATATGCCTTCAATTCAATTTATTCTAGTTTGAATTATCGAATATTCAAAATGTAAATACTCAGTTACCAAGAACAGTGTGTCCCCTAATAAGGCGTTTTGAATTGCTACAAAGCTTTGTTAGGATGTTCTGAGACTATGTGAATCAATCTGTATTTGTGTTTGTGCTGTCTGAACAATTCTTGGATAGTGAGAGAAATTCAGAAGCTCCGCTAAACCAGCTCTGTGCCTTCCAAAGACGCACTAGTGAAAATACTGGATAGTAAAGAGTACGAAATGACGATCCACGGCAAAACTGGATCTTGTATAGTAATTTCTATAGAGAAATCGTAAACTGAAAATCAGACTTGTTCTATCGGACAAGTGGTATCTAAACGGCGCACGTGATACACATGGTATATTGATGTATTAAGCAAGAACGGAAGATTACCAAGCAAAAAAATGCAAAATGGACGCAAAAACTCGGATACTTCGAATTGTGATTTGTTTTGTGATTTTGGGGTGTTTGTTTGGAATTTTTTCATCAAATGTGTAGCACAATTGATCACAATTGATCTATGGCTGCTACTGTAATAAACTGCTGGAGAAGGACTCATGCAGGCGCACCACTTGATAAGAATGGTACCATTAGCGGAAAGCATATAGATAACGAAGAGAGGATGAAGCAAGAAAAAAACTGATAAGTTGGCAAAGTATTTTTGTTGTAGATAACACCTAACCGATGCCCACACAAAATAAGCAAGACGTTTCAGTCAAGAATTATGGAAATGTGAATACGTATTCTGGAACATTAGACTTGACTGCGAAATCTGATGCAGATCTAAGATCTAATCAAAAGCGATAAGAGATGTGGCACATTAAAGAACAAGTATATATTATAACAAATGTATTCATGTTAATACAACAATACTAATACACTATTAAAATTCTATTCAGATGCCCGAAAGTTATCTCTAAGCTTCATTTTAGTATATGCTACCGGGATACGAACAAAGGCTCCCGCGCTCATGGCGATAAGGAGAAGGTTCAGCAGCATGAAAAACCACACAATTGACATTATTAAACAAAACTCAACAAATCTTCCCAAATCTAGTTCAATCAAATTGTCGCCAATATTGGCATTCTAACCTCAAAAGCCTCTCCAATTACTACCGTACTGCCACATCGTACAGAATGTGTGTCGCATGTCGTTCCCCAGATCAGACAGTCCTGACACCTACATACAAAAGCAGATATGGACAAGGATTTTTCAGCTTGCAATTGAAACTTAGATTTATTCTTCTTATGGTCTTGGTTTAATTCTTTCGTTGACTCTTTTACTCATCTATTTCACCCGTCCATCTTGTCATTCTCTGCTAATGAGCTCTCCCATCCAGTTGTACTCACAACTTTTCAATCCCCACACTGTAAGAAATGTCGCTTTCTACCAGTCTATCTTCACAGCACCAGTCGACGCCGACTCGCTCCTGTCGGTGTTGGTGTCCCACTCTGAAACAGTCTTCACTTCCGAAACGCTGCTAAATACAGTGGTGGTGTTAAAGGAGCTTTTGGTTCACGGAATTGTTCTTTTGGCAGACGCCATGCGCTACGACTACGAGTTAGAAAACCCATACACAGCCTCCACCATCCACGAAGATTTGGTCAAACTCGGATTTCTGAGTCTGGTGCTGCTGCTTAAACACTCCAGTTCGTTGCTGAATGGTATTGGAAGCTCAGCAAACTCTCGTCGCTCTTCGCAGGCTCCACCATTACAACCTTTCTCAAACGCCGTTGTAGAACTAGACGATGGGGGTGACGATATCACCGAGCTCAACGGCTTGACGCTGGATAACTCGTCGGCTCAATTACTCAAAGTTTTTGATGACGGTGATGACATCACTACATTGAACGGAAATGTCTCCAGTTCCAAAGCCAATGGAGGTGTAAATGCAAAATCAGTTTCTTCTAATAGTCTAGGTACCAGAAGAGAAAGCGCAGTAAGTATAGGAAGTATACCCATGGACTCTTCGACTAGTTTGCTCGCTCCAGACAGCCTTTTCGCCGACATTGATGACGACTTGCGTGCCGAATTGATCTCTAACATCTTGAAGGTCCTCCAAATCTGGTTCAGAAGCATCCAAGGAACAAACGACAAAGTCAAGAAAACGGTCAACAGCTTGGGCAAGTCCATCAGAGTCGATATGATAACGAAAGTATTCTATTTGCCTGGTTCCAGACACTCGCTTGATGAATCGACGCTCCTGGATATGTTGTACAAGTTGAAGTACTTTCTAGATTCGTCAATAGAAGAGATACTAGTCTCTGAATCGAGTTTGTTCACCAATTTGTCTCCCATAAAAGAAGCTGTTTATTTGCTTGGGGACATTGTACAGACGCTATTCATGTCTATTGTCCTTCATAAGGAAACAAGCAACGACTATGTCGTTGTCAAGAGTCTCATCTATTCTTTTTGCAAGGTTGACTTTTCTGTGACTCTCGATACACTTTTAACTGTCACCAACGTCACCAAAGTAGTGTCTAAAATTGAAAATCAAGTGGACAAATATGAACCTCCTAAAGTGCGCCTTTCAGCCGAAACTTTGGTAAAGGTTTATACCATCGTTGGAGTTCTCAGCAATATCCCTGCCTCGCTTCTAACTCTGACAAATGTCTCTTTGTCATCTGACATCACCAACTTGCTGCATGATACTCCCAATCCGTATGAGCACATGATCCATACCCTTAAGGTGTTTGATAGTCAACTGTATTCTGTAGAGTTCTGTCAGCGTTTGGTGCCGCTCCTTGCGATGCAATTTAACTACTGCTACAACTTTAGACCTGATTTGCTTGAAGGAAATGTCCAAAGCACGTCCTTGTTTGACTGGTTCACAGGCGGTGCCTCTACCGACAAATATTCGAGTTTTGACACTATTCATGATGTAACAAATCTTCTTTCTAATGGTAAACTAAGCTTGCTTGGAGAAGAAAAGGATCCATACTTGATAGACTTGAACAACATTTACGAGAAAAGAATCAAGAAAAAAAACCAAATTGCTGTAGATTTGGATATTCTCAATGTTCCTGAGTTCTTGCCCATAGCATTGTTGATATATACCTACACCACCAATTCCAGTTTCTTGCTTAACTTTTGCAAACAGAAAAATAGCATTGCCCACAAGATAGAGGATATAAATCCTCAGGACGACACAGAAGTAGAGCTCTTTGAACTCTGGCTTTGTTTGTTATCTTATATCTTTCAGTACCAATACCGGTCTGTGAACTTGCAATATGGTGTATGTCTTTCCTTGCAAGTTCTTCTCAAACTTACATCCAGAAACGTACTCATTAAAACGGAAGATAGTGGGACAGTTTCACTTCTTGAGAATGTCAAACAGTACCAGATCAATGAATACAAATGGAAATTGTCGCACCAGAAGTTTCCGTTTATTCCCAACAGCAATGGTAAGCTCGGTATCAAATCGAGTTTATTCTACATATTAGATATTGTTCAGAACTTGATCCGATTCAACTTGAACAAGAAGTTGAATGTAGTAAACTATAAAATGGCACTCAATCTTATCTACCAAGTGCTCACCGAACTCCATGCTGACACGGATATTGACATAGGCAAGTACGCATGGTATGTGTTGGACAGCACTATTTTCGGTCTCTTGAAGTTCATCAAAAAGCAGCACTTAATTTCTTCGAAATACTATCTCAGTTTAAATCAGACCGAACTTGTACAATCAATGGTAGAAGAGATCTTGTTGATAGTCAACTTCTTGCTAGAAAGACGATTCAACGAGGTAATCCAGGTTTCTGACGAATTGAACGGGGCCAGAACTGCTGGAGCACATGCTTTCATGTCCATCAGCTACGACTTAATCTACAACATCTTATTGCATTATGAAATAGTCAACGACCTCATGGTGGAACACAATTTCCGAGAGCTGAAGAACTTCCGCAACTTGGACAGATGTCTCACTTTCTTCGAGAATGAGTTCCACCTCACTGAAGAGTCGAAGCTATCCGACCGGTACGGCAAGCTCGACTTGTTTGACCACGACTTTGACTCGCCTGTGCTCATCGAGAAAATCAACTCTTACACTCTTAACGAAGAGTATCCTAATAGCATTGAATTTCATGAAGAGAGGAAAAGTTTTTCGACTCTGGAAAGTGATAAGCCAAAATACACTAATAAGGAAACTTTCAAGTATATCAATCGGGGCTATGAGAATACGTTTTTTGTCGAAGGGGAGATGTTGAGATTGTTTCATTCCATCTTCGCGTTGAAAGCTTGAACTTATAGAGAATACTATTAAGATATCGCATCAATATGTACTTTTATATTTAAATATAAATTATATCTTTACAATAGTTTTATATATAGCAGATATCTCACAGTGCATATACATGTAATCGCATTATAATATTTACATTATAGCATCTACTTCCCTTCGTGGATACCTCTGAAGAAGTCCATAGCTGTAGTGAAAACGACCAACAATATACCACCACCAGGACCCAATCTCAAGACCTTAGGAATGAAACCTTTGTACAAGGCACCGAACCCTTCTTCCTTAGCGACAATCACCAAGGATGGCCAGGTCCACTTGTACTTGGTGGAACCAGCCTGGATTCTCGACTTAACGACATCCATAGGTGTGTTCATTATGGTACCGAAAGTACCACCGATCGTACCACAGGTCAAGTCGATCAAAGTCTTTTCAGTCGAGTTCTTGGGCTTAGGCATTACTGACTTGACCTGGTGGATCAATCCGAAATAACCAGCATTCCACATGATGTGTCTCCACAATGTAGACTCTAAACCCTTGTACAAACCAAGAACACCGTTGGTCTTGATGATGTCTTTGACTACTTCACCCATGCCGTTGAACTTGGAAGTCTTATCTTGCAACTTGATCTTGACCAACTCAAAAGGCACCACGACAAACGATTCGGTAGCACCAGCAGTGGCTCCGGTCAAGACAGCAAGAGATTGGGTCATTTGAGAGACGCCAAACTGCTTTTTGTAGAACTTGCCCCATTCGTCGTTGGCAGCAAACTTGGTGGCTCTCTTGGGAGCTTCCATAAGAATAGGTGCGGTGATACCCTTGTACAAACGGGAGAAGCCTTCTTCCCTAACAATCTTTTTCAAGCAGTTAATGGTACCGTTGTAAGCATTGGTGGAATCCAATTGCTGTCTAGTCTTGACCACATCCAAGGGGTACATGACCAAGATTTCCGAGACACCGGCGATGGCACCAGAGAGAAACTGGTAGACGAAAGGCAAAGGCTTAGGATCCGACATTGTAGCTGTAGTATGTGAATAAGTTGAAAACTAACAATTATCTGAAATCAATAGTGAAAAATTATCGAAAAGTCAGTAGGAATCGATATGAACTGTGAGGTGTCGGACTATCAGTTTGTAATAGGCAGGCGTGTCAACAAAATCGATATAGGGTGATGTATAGGGATATAGAGTTATATCCTATTGTATACTATCAGAAAAGTGTATCAGGAATAAATATGCCCTTCGATTGGAATATCACAGTTGGCTGGTGAAAAATTGGTGGACGATTTACAGGCACCTGAGTCAAAAGCGTGAAAAAATGATGGGGAAATGCGGAGCTGCTACTGGTAGATAAGCTACGGTATAGACACTTCGGTAAGGGTGTTCTATGAGAAACCGCTAGGAGGATGTAGAGATAAAGAAGAAAGAGAGAGGAAAGAAGAAAAAGAAGAAAAAGAAAAAGAAAAAAGTATCAAATTGTAAAATCAGTGGAAGTATTACCGATCTTAAATTTATAATTTGCTAAGGAAATCTGACAGCACCGGCCAACGGGAGATTCCTCGTTTGACTGTTCTTTCTTGAAGCCTCCCCACTTCTAGGACTATTCTCCGAGACATATGTGGCAGTGGGCGGAAATTGGCGCGTCCTGAAGGGAGTTAGTGGTAGCGAAAGAAAAGTAAATAGCGAGAGAATAGCGAGAAAAATATGAAAGATAATGAGAAATTAGAGACAATTTCCAGGAACAGAAATAACGAGAAAAAAGTCGAGAAGTAACGTTGTTTTATGCAAACAGTTCCCGTTCCACAGTTGCTATTCTCTTCTCTTTGCTGTTTCTTACTCACAATTCCATAACTTCCAAATAGGCCACTTTGGACGACATTCTTAATCCTCCTCGCTCCGAATCTACCGTTGGCTCTCATTCCTCTCCTTCCCTAAATCTCTCGCTAAGTCCCCGAGCAGTTTTTTTTTCTCTCTCCAAAGTCCTCTTCCCCACCAGATGTTACCATTCAGGTCCAGCCGGCTGCTACCGATTCCGACATTTTCCTGAGCCTTCAGCTGAAAAGTCTTAACACCCGTTGTGAACGTGACCAGGACTTAAGACAGATAAATTGCCTGACTTAGTCGATATACATTTCTGGTAGCGCTGCCGCTATTGGCCATACCAATTTATATGGCCAATATGTCTACCCTCCAATACCATATATTTACTCAATAATATCAACTGTCTGACTCGTCTTCGCTTGCAATTCAGTTTCTTCAAGCCGTTACCGGCCTGACTCAATCCTAGCGCAATTTCTGCGTCCCTCACCTCATTTATTACGTACATTTTTCAGTAGTGCAATAGCCAGCGAATTTTTCACTAGCAGTTGAAAAATTATGCTAACTACGCTAGAAACTATACACTAAGGAATAAACACAATAGAACTAGGTAATACGTACAAATGACTGTCGACGTGTCGTCTCGTCTCGTCTCTATGATGTATCTGAACTATCCGTGCCCTTGGTTATTTGCAGAACCGGGCAAGTAACTTCCCATACAATTGACCTAGCATAATAACCCTAATCCTAAATCCGGGTAACCTTTTGTCTCATCTATAAAGTGAAAAATTTCTGTCTCAATATAGCAAAGCATGTTCTAATACTTCTCTTCTTCGTGCGGCAGCCAGAACTATTACCGTGTTGCTTGTCTTTTTCAGTTATCCCAACGAGTTGGCGAGCGTCAAGTTCCTGGCGAGAATATCATCCGTTTTCTCTATGGAAGCGGAGTAGCGATCATCTTAGCGCCCTTTCATCAGCATCTAATCGGAATATGTGGACTTGATCCATGTTATCCATGGGAGTTGGTGAGGGCTGGTAGATCAAACATTCTCTCGAAGAAGTGTAGACAAATGTAGACTATTTACTATTTACTTATTCCTTGATTGAATATTGAATATGATCAATAGTACAACTCTATTCCTCTAGCATGTGCCTTAATTCGAAGAAATGTACAGTCTAACTTCTATTGTATAACTTTGTACAGCATATTTCAAGTTGATATTGACAGCTATATTTTGCTATCTGCTGCTTACTATACAGTAAGATAACTATAATTATAGCCATCTTCCTCTGCACACTGCTAAACCGATATTTATGATAAACCCCAATATCACCGAGTGTTTGGTTCTCTTGTTGAAAACGGAGTCGTCTGCCATCAAGAACACGATACTGATGACTCCAAGGAAGATTCCAAGCAAAAGACCCAAGAGTATATCTTCGTTTCCGTGCATATCATCAAAATCCGCCAGCGGTTGTGGAGGAGCATCTTGTGCGGGTGTAGCTGTTTGAGGAGCATTGAAAGACAGATTTGCATTGTCAGCAGGTGCATTTTCCGCGTTTCCCCCATTGACAGTAGACTCTATCCATCTTTCTTCGAGTTGATGAATAGCGCGCTGGTTGTTTTCCTCTTCTTCTACGTCACTAATCTGGTCCCGTGTTGAGGTTCCGAACAGTCCGGGGCTGTAAATCAGATAAAACTGGCGTCTCAAGTCGTCTACATCTTCTTGCGAGAAGCCTTGCTGGAGCAAACGGTCAAACCCCACAACCTGTGGAGTGGTGCTTACAGTCTGGGGCTTGTTGTCAAGCTTGTTTTCTTCAGCGAGTTGTTCTCTCGTTAATTCTTCACCAATCACACAGTGGATGTAAATTCGATCTTCTGCTGCAAATGAAGGTGAAGAAGACGAAGATGGAACTGGAGTCAGCACCGAAGATGCTGCTATCGCTGGAGAAGGTGCAGAAACCGGCGCCGAAGTAGATGCCAAAGGCAATGGGGTGCTTGGAGAACTTGATGTCTTTCTTTCGGATTCTCTGGTGGATTCCTCCTTGTCTTTCTGCAATTGTCTCATTCTAGGCTCAAACACTTCTGCTCTGAAGTTTGTGTTTTCGTTCAAAACTCGTCCAGAGTAGATTAAACGTAAACGGGACTTGGAAGCTTGTGATACACGTGCTCGTATCATACTTTTGATCCATTTCACACTCACAAGCCTGTTGACGTCGTCTTTATCGAAGTTGATGGCTAGGGGAATGTCTAGATCCCGCACAGGCTGAGTCGAGGACGAGGTATCGGTGAACCGAATAACGAGGATGAACCGCATTTTGTGTATATATAAGCTGCTGTGTATGAACTGGTTGAGAAGGATAAACGTCTTTTGTTTATTGATATATGCTTTTCTGTTTTGTAAGCTGACGTTAGAAGAGTATATGAATAATTATTATCATAGAAGTCTAGAATAAGAACAGACCTGTATGATCTTTGTGCAGTACATGTTTATCGTGGCTCAATTATTTCTCTTACGGTTCTGATTTCAGTATTAAAGTTGATAATATTGACTATAAAGCATCTTCAAGCTTTTCTACTAATATTTCTTTTGTATATTTCTTTGTATTGACGTTGTATATGAATTTGAATCACAATTTTTATCGCATCCATTTAATAGCATAAATTTATTTAGGGGATCATTTCTCAATCTTTCTATCAAAATGATATTCATATACTCAATAAGATTCGCAATTATTAGTCGTTATTTAACTTTGACTATCATTTGGTATATTCTCTTATAATATCCTAACAATTGTGTCACTTTTTGTTGTGCTTGTATTTCTTGGAAATTCTGGTTGCTCATATTCTCATATCTTCTTCTTCATTTTATTACAGTATATAAATTTACTCTGATGTATATACGTACTTTATTTTCACTTATTTACTAAGATTAAATATAGTCAATGTCGTATCAATATCTTCTTTGTAATTGTCGTATATTCATTCCGATATCAACATGCCACTATGAGCTCTTCCTCATACTTTCCTAGCCTTCTGACTTCTCAAGTGTATTCTCCACCTCATAAATTCGTAGCTCATCTACGCACCAATAATAGATAGCCATACTTTTCCTGTGCCAGCGCCTTCGGGCTCAATACCCGAATCCAGCCTGTCTGTGCCGATGCAAATTTCACAACCATTTTGCCTTTGCCATTGCCGTTGGATTGTAGTCTTTTTCCCAATTGCCTCCGTTACTGTTGTTGCTGATACACAAACCGACAAATTCGCCATCTTGACCAACCCCAGAACTTTATAAAGTCTACTGTAAGTTCTTAATTCACTTTTTGGACATCTTCAATTTGCCGTCGCATCTCAGCTTTTAGATCAACTCCGATTCACGAATACTTAAAGATGACAAAACCCATCGCAGCTAACTCTTCCACCGAAGTCAATGACGATACGTCTCTCATTGAGCAAGAATCTGGTCTCAGATACGCTGCCTATGCCAACCGGTTCAGAACCATCTTGTTAGCTTCCCATAGGTACGTCGCCTACACCTCTGATATCGGAGAATCGTTCCGTCCCGTCGCCCATCCCTTCATTGTCAAACTAGGCTACGGTGTTTCATGGATGTACATTTTGGCCGATGTCTCGTATGCCTCGTGGAAAGTCAAGGTCAAGTCCGAAGGAAAGTACACTCCTGGTTTAAGGCCCTGGAGCACACAGCCAACGAAAGTAGACGAAAAGGCCAAGACAGAATTCTTATCAACTCATACATCTTTGCTGGAATCTGATTGGAGACTCGCTGCTGTGAAAAGAGGGATCTTCCAAAGTATTGCCTCTATGGGTTTGCCAGCCTTTACCATCCACAGCGCTGTGAGATATTCTTCCCTCTTGTTCAAGAACACGTCCATCAATGTACTCAGAACATACGGACCCGTAGCTATAGGTTTGGGTATAGTTCCAGTGTTGCCATACATTTTCGACGAACCTGTAGAAAAAGCCGTTGATTGGGTATTTGACCGTGGTGAAGAGCTCTACGCCCGCACCAAACTTGAGTAATAGTCGTCTCGCAATATATACAATAAACATAACTAGTCTAGATCTATCCAATGTTAAGCTGGCAGAATACATGAATTCATATCATCGTCATAAGCATCATGATCTTCTACATGCTCTACAAATTATTTAGCCTTTTCTCTTGCAACTAGTTTTTCTGTTTGTTTATATTGTACATCAACATTTTTATAATGTCTTTTAACACCTTTCTCTTAATCGTCATCTCATCTCATCACATCATCTCTCGTCGCCTATTGTGGCTTCGAGTAGTTCAATGTTCCACACTTTTTGCATGTTCTGCTTTCCTTATCGCCATCAAAAACCAAAATAGCTTCCTTGATCTGCGTACCCAAGTCGATCAAATGGAAGGCCGCTTCATGAACAATCTCTCTACAGTTGCTACAGTACCATCTGAGTCTGTCAAGCGCAGATTCCGGTCTATCCTGTTCTACGACTAATCCAATAGTATCTGCAAAACGAACGGGATTGTGTGGAGTGTTGCCAGGTAGCAAAAATGAGTCGCCTTCGTTAATGATAATGTCTTTGAACTCACCGTCGTCAACTACCTTCAAGCACATAGCACCTTTAAGCTGATGGAAATGTTCGGGTGTCTCGTTAATGTGATAATCGGTTCTCTCATTGGGTCCTCCTACTATCATTACAGTGAAACCTCCACGATGAAGACAATAGTTGTTCACAGGAGGCTGGAGAAGATGGCCGTTTTCTTCAATCCACTTGTGGATATTGATAGGCTCTGGAAGCATGATCGTACAGCACTTAATGAAAGAAAGTGGTAGAAACCAATTCTGAAAATTTCAACAGCATTTTTCATCTACGTATACTAATCGGTTTGCGCTTCCGAAAAATTGCACCATTCTCGGATCTAGTTTCCGTGCTCAGAATCAGGAGAGACCCATTCTCTTTCAATTATTCTATTACAGAAGCGTTCCTCGTATAATTAAGCTTGGAAATATATACTATATATATGTTTTTTTAGTGAACTTTTAGACATAATCTGTTACTTAGGCAATTGTGCAATCTTGAATCAGCTTTTCCAACTTCAATAAAATTAATAAAGTTCAATAAATTTCTAGAAAAATTGCACCCACCTATCCGAAGACTAAATTATAGTTTTTAATCAACTACAAAAAGATAACAATGTGAATAAGCTCTTCGAGCAATTGCCATCCCAAGTAACTAAATAGTAAATCTATACTAAATAAGTGTATCAAGTAATTAAAAAAAGCTTCCCCACCAGGAGTCGAACCTGGAATCTTCTGGTTCCAACCGGAAGTGGTTACGTAATCGTAGCCAGACGCCTTGACCATTGGGCCATGAGGAACGAAGCTTGCTAGAATATGACTATAAAACATATCTACTACAAATAGATATCACATTCTTACCTCAATAGTTAATAATTAATTTAGTAAAAAAAGAAGAGTTTTCTCCATCCATTAAGTATGACTTAGAGGAAGGCTTATACGATGAAGTAGACAGGTTAGTTCTTCATACATGCTACTTCGTAAAAATGGAAATAAGATAAAGAACAAAAGTTGAGAATTTACTGTGAGTTTTGACTTTAAGATTTCCTGCAACACTAGAAATGTCTTCCAGAAATATTTAATTACTACGTAGTACGTAGGATAGACTTCAATACATTCCAATTTTTAAAAGAATGTTATGGTTTCACTTAGTATTTCCTCCACCCTCCGATATGATTTAGAAGAAGATTTATATAGCAGTAGATTGGTTGATATTAATCTAAATACATTCCATATTGTAGAAAGATAACAATAAAATTCATACCTTTTAATCTTATTTCGTTTGGAGTTCCACAAATCGTTCTCAACAAAAGCTAGGTAAGTTCTAATTGCTAAGTGACTTATTAGAATTTTCTTCGTTGTGCCTTAAAGAATCAGAGTTGCCTTCAGTTTGGTCTAGAATGTGACCATCCTTCAGGCCAGGAGAATCCTCAACCAATTTTTTAGCATCTTTCACACCCTGCTCGGTGTCAGATAAGAAATACAAAATAAGAGAGATTACAACCAAGATGCAATTTGGCAAGAATGGAAATCTGTCATTATTAGTTCTGTCCTGGATAGCTGCATTGACCAATGAACCGATCCATCCTGTGGCCACACCTAACATAATCTCAAGACCAAAATATTGAGCTTCGTCTCCTTCAGGTAAAAGCGAACTGTAGATGGTTCTATTCAAAGACCTCATTGCCGAACTAGAACCTGAATAAAATACTTCAAATAGCCAAAATTCCCATCTATTCTTAAATCCAATGGAGAGAGAGCGTCTAATTCCCAAGCACCCCCAAAAGTTTGTAAATGCTGAGAAAATAAGAAATCCATATCCCCATGTCTTGATTTTAATTCCGCATTTAGGATAAAGAAGCATCCAAGCAATCGAGCCCAATGACGCAGTAACATAAGACATAAATGTGTAAACAGTGTACTCTGAATCTGAAGAACCAATTCCTAGAGTTGATCTGAAGAGCAACACGAATACATTCATGAAGTTACTAAAACTTACGTTCCAAATGACCCATGAGACACAGTAGAGAAAGGCATTAGGGTACTTCTGGATGTTCTTCAAAAGCATTAGAAATCTTCTTACAGTTAAAAACAACAAAATTTCACCTTCTGGCTTAGGTTTTCCTTTCACACTGGGGATATAGAAGGCACTGAAAATAGAGAAGACAACTGTAACGCAGCCTGCTATAGTAATCGCAAGTAAGAAATTGTGATAACCATCTTCCATTGGACCCCCTCTACCGTAAGATATAATTATGCCGATAAGTAGTGCGGTAAGACTACCACAATTTCCCAAGAATAATCCCATAACACTGACAACAGATCCTCTTTGCAAAACCCTTGTATTTCTAGCTTCTTCACCTTCATCATCCTTCTTAGGTACAGCCCTCATAAATAAAGGAATATAAGACCCTTCGAGTATCTGGTAGACTGAATCAATTACACTCATTAGAGCATAGAACACAGAAATAGTCTTTAAGGTCGAATAATTCTTTCCCGTAAATGCTGCAAATGGAAGTGCAAAAATACCAAACAAAGTAATAGAACTAATCAAGAGGATTTTTCTATAGTTCGAGTAGTCAGCAATACCCATTAGAAATATAGATATCAATCCCTCAAGAGAGGTGTAGATGGCCTTAAGATAGAGAACAAAAGAAGTGGAGTGAACTTTTCCCACTCCGAAGTCGATATAACAATCGTTTCCTCTTTTTTCACATCTACCACCTTCACTATTTCTTCCAACTTCTGTTGCAATGGATTGAATAACTGCTGGAATATATGTCCTAGACATAGAAGCTACTGGACCCGTGGAAAAACATAACAACAACCAAGCTCTATAGATACTTTTCTTTGCCCATGGAAAGTCATTAACCTGTTCATCAAGGCTGGTAGAAGAATATCCTACCTCAACGATAAAGGGATCTTTCAACTTTTTCAGCTGTTCCATTTTATATTGATGGTGAAAAAATGATAAATTAAGCTCTCCTAAGGATTTTGCTAGGGAATATATAGTTTTACATTTTCCTATATGGGAATGCTGCATCCCCGAATATAGTTTAAGGTTATTTTAGGAAGAATAGGTTTCATATGAATACAATACAGCACACATTAAAGAGCAATTTTTTATTCAATTTTTGACAACTTTATTCTAAACTTACCTATTTCGTTCAAAATTCTCTCTCATTTTTTGACCGTATCGCATAAGTACCAAAACTATAGCAATACCTGCAAGGTCAATAAACCCGAAAATTGTAAAACTCCATCCAAAGCCGATTCTTGAAATTACTTTATCAATGATAGCCGAGGATATTGCAGCAGAGGCGTTTCTCGTGACATTTCCAATAGCAACATTTGTAGCAGGTTGTCCGGTTGAACATTCTGTAAGATACGTAGTGTTACCAACGAATACCCAAGTCATACCAAACCCAGCAAGAAAAACAACTACATATATTGGAGCCAAATGTGTATGCCTTTGGACACACCAACCATATGCAATCATTCCGGCCATGGAAATTAGAAGACCAAATACTTGTAGCGAAAACCTTTTTTCAGGAATATGCTCCCCATGTTCCTTGATTATTTTTATACTTATCTTATCTAATATTCTGCCAGCAAAAAGAGAGCCAGAAATCATTGCAATACCTGGGCAAATATATGAGATACTTGTTTGCCACAAATTTAAACCATAGTCGATTTGTAAAACTCTAGCGAAGGTAATACTTATACCATAAAATGAAGCAAATAAGAAGCCACCATTAACCGAACATAAAAGTAGGGGTGTAAATTTTAGCAATTTCCAATAGACTCCAAGGGAAGGCTTAGGTGGCTTTGGAAACTGTTCAGTTGTCGTTCTTTTCTGAAACAATTTTGGTTTAACCAACCATCCTTTACTTGAGTCTCCTCTACCGACAAGGTATCTTAATGTTTCAGGAAGGAGAATCAATACCATGAGATAGGCAATTGAACCTAAGATAGTTAAGAACCCAAATATCCATCTCCAATGGCCATTTGTGGCAATTAGACTTAGAATTGGACCAAGAATGGGACCAAGTTGAGGTCCCAATAAAAAATAAGAAATGGCTGTCGCTCTTTTCTTCGGTTCTGTAATATCCGCTATAGACCCAGCTCCTACAGACATTACACTAGAAGCACCAAAAGCTTGAAGAATTCGCAAAACGAATAGAGCACCAATATTTGCAGGGACAACAGCAAGAAGAAGATTAGCCAATATGAAGAAGAACAAAGAAATAATGTACAAAGTCTTTCTTCCTCCAAAGTCTGCCCAAGAAGCCCAAAAGAGTGGTGCTACAGCAAATATCGCCATGAATACTGAGACTGTTGCATTGATAGACGTAGTTGAAACGTCGAACACTTCCTGGAGCAAGGGTAGTAATGGAATGTAAATGTTTCCAGAGGTGGGACCCAAGAACCCTGCAAAAGTGACTATGAACAAGATCAATTTTCTCCTACCTTTGGTAAAGGCTGAATACTGAATTTGCTTTTCTGGATAATTTGGAACAACCTCATGGCACTCTTCAATTTTAGGACTGTCTGACTTTTCCATCGTTAGTATGAAAGAAAAAAAAATATGAAGAAGAAAAGTGCCAGAAGAAAATGTATATGTTTCAACTATTTCATAGTCAAATATTTATACTGCTGGGATACCTATCACTGAGTCAATATATTACCTGCTTCAGGAGTTTAAGACGCAAGTTAAGAAAATTTTGCTGCAATTCCACGCCATTTAAAACCCCTGCATAAAGTTTAAAGACCAACTGATAATATTTATTAAGAAAAAATAACATAAGCATCTGAGGTATTAATTAATCCATATAGGAATATGCATTCTTCTTGGCAGTCAAATTTTGCGGCAATTATACGGTGTAATTATATTCAAAATTCAATCTTCTTAAACTTAATTTTTAGCCCGAGTGGGCAAATGGGACCAGCAGGAGTGATTTTTTCTACCCAATTGGGGTCAAGCAGAAGTTGGTACAGTTGTAACAATGTTCGCACAAGCACTCTTACTTCTTCAAGAGCAAATTTTTCACCTAGACATGCTCTCTTTCTGCCATGAAATGCAGGTAGGATTGCTTTGATTTTAGCTTCCAAATATTTTCTGTTGATTTCTTGAGCAGTCTTCCCCCATCTTTCGGGTTTGAATTCGTCTGCGCTTTCACCCCAAATCTTCCTGTGTCTTCCGGTTCCAAAATTGTTGTAACCGACATATGCGCCCTTTGGAATTCGGATGTTAGAACCCAATATGACATTTTCTGTAGTCCGTCTATTAATTATCTGCCCTAATGGTGGTAACATTCTTAAACACTCACAAATAACTGAATTCAAATATGGTGTTTCATTTTCATCAGTTTCTTTTCTAATTTTATTTTGTACTTCGGGGTATTTGGCAACAATATAGAAAAGAGACAACAACAAGAGCAATGGGTTTTCATGTCCAGCAACCATTAGAATTATACCATTATCTGTAAATTCCTTTTCTGTTAAAGTGTTATTATCTAATGCTTTCCTTAATCTGATAGCCCCAGTTTCCGTGCCCAAATTTTGGCAAGTCCTGAGAATATTGCTGAAATAGCTTCTAAACAGTGCCACTTCCTTCCTAGCTTTCATCCTACTGGGTATTGGCAACTTGTCTAGGAAAGGAAAGTTCATGTATAAAGGCTGAAAGATTTGCCTCTTCACATGCTTGATTCTTTTATGAATTTCTGCATCCTTTTCTTCCATTGTATTGAACTTAACACCAAGAACAGAATCTCCAATATTAGCAAGTGTATACCTTTGTAGTAAATCTATTACTTCTATTTGGGAGTTGTTGTCCAATTCTTGATGAAGTACCTCTAAGAACCTTTTTGAATTTTCAACTATTGGTTCCATTTCTGGAAATTGAACACTGGAAGCTACAACATTACGGTACATTCTCCACTTCAGTCCGTGGGCACTAATAATGTTTTCTCCAGTGTATTGAGCCAAAACTGAGTAAGGAATCTTCTCCTGATTACCACTTTTTGAATAAATGTTTTCATTTTTGAACAATTGTAGCAAGTATTCGGGCTCTATTATCACAATATTCCAGCGTGAAGCGAAATACAATTTAGCTGCACCGTACTTCTCCAACTTTTCTCTCATGTAGTAGTTATAGATATCTTCTTGATCCATACTAGTATAAGCCCCAAGAAACGAAACGTAGAATGGAATTGTAGGAATAGTCTTAGGAAAATTAGAAGGTGGAAGTATAATACTTTTAACTACGAAAACGATACCCAATGTAAGAGCTGATATGATACACTCAAACCAATGAACCTGTATCCCAGCCCAAAACATCTTCAGGCTGTTTAGCAATATTCTCTTTTTCAAACAATTTGTTTCAAGAGACTTATAACACAAGAATTTGTTCTTATAAATACAAAATAGAAAGTTGGAGTCATTATTCATTCTGATTTTGGATAGTGTGAAAGTATCCGAGTTTTCACACATGAGCAAATATTAGTCAATCAATGTAGATGAATGCAATTTGAAACTACTAAATGTAGAACAATTGTTTTCCTATTTTGTGTTTACGAGAGATACATTTTATTTTGTGATCAAGACAATATCATTGGCAGCTCCAGCTAAGAAGTATCAGCCAATATTTGAAGTGTAAATCAAAGGAAACTTCTATTTCTATTTGTCTAATGTAGCAAAAATTATATAAAGAGTTCCGTATCTATACTGCTTATTTCAATTTGTTAGCTACCATTCCAAAAATGACATTTGAAAATAACTTTTCTGATATCAGTAAGAGCAGTCTGGAGTCGACTCTGGATTGTGATAGTATCAACAAGCGTCCTACTACATATGAGAGAATTCAATTAATATATAGTAGAGACAAAGATGGAATTGTAAGTAGAAGAGAGTTCTGTGATTTTGACCTCGACAGTTTTTCTACTTCTTTGAGGGAATCTAATAAAACTGTTGAGATATATAGTGATTTCCACATGTTCAAAATTAGTTCAGGAATTGCTTGGGAATATAGAAAACGGAACTTGTGGTGTGGTGTTGTCACAGAGGATTTTGAATCCACAGAATTTGAATGTTGGTTTCTTTATTTGGTAGCAAAGGAATCCAATGTTGACTACCCAAAGGCCGGAGCCATTGGGTCAGACATATATGCTGAGGTCATTGCTAAAATGTTTTCAGAAGGATTAAAGAATACTGTTAAGGACGACAAATGGGAAAGCTTGGGAAAGACAAAATTCATTAAATCCGCAAAATTCTTTACAGAAAGATGGCAACCTTTGGAGGCAGTTTTGCCTGCTTTCCCATGTAAATCATCTAATTCTGAGAAAGTAGCAGGTAGTTTGCCTGACAAAGGAGAAGAATTGGCGATCACCAAGCTAATTGATTTTTCTGAAACAGTCAAGCAATTGTACCCACCAGGTATCATAATTTGGATTGTCAGTGATGGGCATGTATTCAGTGATTGCAGTACGTATTTTGTTTGCTAGTTTTCACTAGTGTAGCATTTCTTACTAACTTAAAATAGTTGCTGTCAATGATACAGTTGTCAATGTTTATGGGCAAGCTTTGAAGGAACTATATAATAAAATTAGACCATTCCTGCTTGATCCAATCAAATTTTGCTCCTTACCAGAATTATTTTCCCTCAAAGCCATGAAATTTGATGAGGCTCTTGTTGAAGATGTCCAATTGAGTCATTACCTTTCAACAGAATTAGACAAAGAGTCTGAGATTTGCAGAAAAATTCTTGTAGCTTCTTGTGATACAGACAGTGGAAAGTTGCTTAAAGATATCAATACTGAAAATCATCCAAGATTACACTTATTCAGAGGCTTTTCTAAGTTCATGACTGAGGATTTGATTAACAATCCTTCAGTTGAGAAATTTTCAAGGAAGAAATTTAAGAAAGTTGTTGCCAAGGTGGCTTTTGAAATGATCAAGGTATGTGTATTTAGTTTTACTTTGATCAAGATGAATATACTAACATAGACAGAGGAATGACGCTTACTCCAATTTGGTTGAGCTTATGTTTCCTTTTCATTTGCGTTTTTCAATCCATTCCCACAACAATCTGGGACCAAAGTTTGGAATTCAGCTTCTTTCTCCTGTGGGACCAAACAAGTGCCAGGCAATCATGGCAATAGAAGATCATAATGTTCCCCTTAATGACGATTTGCTTCATATCCCCACCCCTTGGCACAACTGTATTGTCAAAATTGATAACAAGGATACTTTCTTTGTAGTCAAGTCCAGTAAAGTTGAGCAAGCTATTGAAAAGGGAAGAGGTTCAGGAAAATGGGATGATGGAAAGCTCCATTATGTTTTTATTTCCAATTAAAAGCTTTTAGCTATTGTTTTCTTTTATCAGTGTTTTGTTTTATGCTTATTGTTCTAATCAGATAATATTTTGGAGAAGTGCCACAAGAATGTAATTGTACTTGTATATTTTATGCTAACTGTGTTAGTCTCAACAAGAGTCACTGAAGGGGTATTCCTTCCTTTAATAGAACTAACTGTGATATGATTTGATGGTTGCAACCTGTGTCCCAAAGTGGTAAATATTGCAGCAGCGTCTGCAGGTTTACCTTTACACGACCTATTTACACGTCTGGAATTTTTCAGATAAAACAACACGAAATAATATGTTCACGCTTCTATGAAAGTCACCTAGGAACATGTCTCCAACTACGTTGCAGATCAAGGTCAACGCCTTGAAGAGATTGTTGAAGGAAGAGAAGTTGTACCAGCAAGAAGTCACGGAACAAGAGCAATATGTGCAGCACATGAAGTCGAACAATGCAGACGAATATGAGTTAAAGAAGCAGATTGAAGTGTTGCAAGAATCTCAGAGAATGGTTCCACAAGTCACTAAAAAAATCCAGGAACACAGGGAAGGCTTGATAGTATTCTTGAAAACCTACAAGGGAGACGAAGACATTAGCGTCGCTCAGGAATTGGTGGCTTAAAAGAGCAGTGAAGAGTATTGAAGAGTAGTCAAGCATATAACCAACAGATATAGTCTAATAATGAAGCTTGATTTATATTAACACCACAGTGAAAAGTGTAGATGTAGTACAATAACAATAACAAATATAATGCATTTTGGGCTTTATATGGACAGAATACAGAACCAATATAATTTTTTATTTTTCAACACAAATATAGAACCAGCTCAGAGTGAGAGACACCGATATTGACTAATGTTCCAAGATAGTCAAGTTACCCGTAACCACAACATTCTCTAAGACGGAACCGTTAGGAATATCGATCTTGTCACCGTCGTTGCACACAATGATGACCGTACCCTTCAAGGTGACACCTCTACCTAAAGTGACGTTACCAGTGATCGTCAAGTGGTCCAATTCCAAGATCTTAGGCATGTGAGGAACTCTCAGCTGGAAACCACTGACCTTCTTAAAGTGAGAGCCCAACTTGATCAAAGGATTGGCAAAGCCATCTCTGGTGGGATCCAACTTCAATGCACCGTGTTCCAAGAAGAACAAGTCAGACTTGACCAACAACAAGTCGGAACAGGTCTTGACAGGCAAGAATCTCGATCTTGGAACGACAACACCATGAGCACCCTGGAAGTGTCTGATGGCAGCACCGACAGCGGTCTCTAATTGCAAGACGTTAATGTCTACGTTACCTTTGGATATGGTCTTCTGATTAGGGATGATTTCGGCCTCGATGGAATTGTGTTCTACCAACTTCTTGATGGCTCTCAAGTTGATCCACAAGTTATTGGTATTGAAGTACTTGAACTTCTTGATACTCTTGAACTCTTCTACATGTTCCTTAGGTACCTGGGCGATTTCCAACAATCTGACGGAACCTTCGTAGTTAATCAAGGTACCACCTTTGACGTCAGCTCTGGTCTTGTTGGTCAACTCCATGATATACTCGGCGCCAGTTTCGATCATGTGATCTAAGATCTTGGTGTCAACAGTAGCACCCAAGTTGTCACCGTTGGAGACAAACAAAATTTCTCTTCCTTGAGCCAAAAGAGCATCCAATTCACCAGATTGAACCAACGACTCAAACAAGTCACCGTGTCCAGGTGGATACCACGAGTCCAAATCATCGTCATACGATTCAGGAACTGGCAAAAGAGAATCCTTATAGATACGGGGGAATCTCGACTGGTTGAAGGTCTTGACTCTGATTCTATGGCCCTGGTACTTCTTGATGATCTTGGCAGTGTCGTTGTCGGTGTTGAACGAGTTCATCAATAACAAGGGAACATCGGCGTCGTATTTTCTGTTCAAGTGTTCGATCTGTCTGACAGACAAGTCCAAAAACGTGTTCCCGTCTCTGACTTCAATGACGGACTTAGGTCCAACACATCCCATAGATGTACCTAAACCACCGTTTAACTTCAACACTGCCAACTTGGACAAGTCTGTGGCGGCGCTTTCGTTCAACAGATTGTACTGGACGACTTCATTAGGAGAAGGAGACTTGATCTTGTCCCAATCCAAAGTAGAGCCGGAAGCCTTGTCGGCTAAGTATCTTCTGAAAAGAGCAAAGAACGAGTCCATCTCATTTTCAAACCTCTGCTGATGGTCGGGGTTCTCAACGGTGTCAGCGAGGTTGTTCAAGGCGTTACGCATCTGCGATGCAGCAACGGTGGTGGCGGTGTTGTCGAAAGCCTAAATGTTAGTATTTGATTATAATGTGGTGAGCTGGTGCTAAATAATGAAATCGACAATGAGAAATGAGAATTATATCGAGACGAGATGAATAATATCGAGATCAGTAGCATCCATTCTATCAATGACGTTGTAGAAATATAATGATTATGATCGATTACACCAAACAAACCACACATCAGTGATATTCATAATATTATTAATGTCAATAAATCCTCCCGGGGTCAATAGGATCAGCATTCCAATGATATCATATCAATTCTGTCGATCACATCACCTTTAGTAATAAATTGCCATTCAGATATCACTAATATCTCAGATTTCAGTATTCATATCTATCATAATTGCCAAACGAGCGCTACTTACATAGGTCGACTGTGTCTTTGTGTGCTTCTTAGGGGTGGAGACGGAGGCCATGGTGGTCAATTGGATTCTGCAACGAGAACTGAAGGAAGTCGAAATCAAGAACAGTTCGGAAAACAAACGAAACTGCAAATCCACCAAACAATTTGGTGGATTCATCTCCAATTATATACAACCGAGAAAGACTCCACCACCATCAACACCATGCACGAGTCGTGCGGGGGCCCAAAGTTAGGGGCCCATCTCAACACAGAGGCGCACCCACCCAAAGGTGGAGCAATGGCAGATCTGAAGAAATCTAACTAAAAGTGATTAAAGTTGTAGCAAAAGGAAATTGACATTCACCATTATAGCTCTGGTGACTTTTGACAATCTTATGGGAGATGCTGGTGCTGAAAATACCTCTGCAGATTTGAACCATTAAGCATTTCTCAGCCAACTATAATACCTAAATTGAAGGTATTTTTAGTGTGGAATTTTTCACATTTAATATTTTGCCATAAATGTTTGTTCTTGTGGTTCCCAATAAGATAATTTAAATGTTGTATGATAAGTTCCTCTGCAATGTATTACTATTTCCATCTGTTATTACATCGGCAATGTCGCACAATTCCATTGCTTTGCCAATTTACAATTTTTACGATATTATTATGGTGTATTAATTCAAACATTTTCATAAATTAATTCCACACCAGAACACACTAATACAAAATATTAACACATTGGAATCACTGCCTCATTATCGGATTGGCACAACGCATATTGTGATATGGCAACTTTGCCCTTAAACTTGACTTCTACACGTTGTAAAATAATGACAATCTTTGATTAGGAGGTGTGTACTTCCGGATCTACCATCGACTCGTTGGGATAATCATGCACAGAACCATCGCATCACCAGGTGTCAGCACTACATGTACTGCATTCTCCGAATGAACCCCACCATTACGGCCAGAATAGCAACGTACTCAACCAAGATGTGTAGAGTAGAAGTGTTAACAGGTTCTGGAACTTATCGGACAGTTCGAATACACCAATTCAAAATTTTAAAAATTCTTTGAATCTCAATTCTCAGATCTCAAATCACAAATAACTCTGCTATTTTCTCTTTTCTTGTGTTGCATCCTTTCTCTTTCATTTCACAATTCTATCTCAGATCTTTACGTTTCTTTTTCTATCTATTCTGCCATCTTTGCTCACCTTAATATCTACTAATTTCGAGTAGCAGTGATCCCGCCTTAGCTTCAACCAACAATTCCCTCGTCTTGTAATCCATTGGCAATCCGAGGGTAAAAGCTAATCGCGGTACCGGAAGTTAATTGTCATTTCTGCTCCACAAAAATGTCGTGTATTTTAATAGTAAGTGTCGCTACACGTTGAATGTATTTTCGTAGGCAAGCAAGAACATAGTCGCTTTCAATAAAGAGATCAGTCGCATAGCTTCATACATTTTGGCGTAACATTTCAGATGAAATTGTCGTCCTCATTGGTATTAATAGTTGGTTTGTTCATAGAATTTTCATGCGAACAGTAGCAATTCTTCGGATGTTAGTTAGTCTAGTGTTTGACGTCTATTACATATGGAAAGTAACGACAGCCGTCTTCTCAGTTGGCGACAAAATTGTACCAAGTGTAAGACTGATTTGTTAAGTGAAACTGACAATAGTTTTCAAAGTGTCCGACATTTTTGTTGAATAATCCGACTCGTTTCTTCAAATGTGCCGAACTATTTCTACCCTCGGAATGCCATTATTTTGGGATTGACTGAACCTGAACCTGGATCGACCTCTCGTTAACAATTGCTTTTGTACTATTTTTAACTCGACGTCAATTTTCCCACTCGTCAGATCCCAAAATCTTCCTCTTCTATTCGCCTATGCTGTATTTTCTTACTTCAATTAATACTCTAAATTGCTAAACTCTATTTTCAATGCATCCGCTCTTGTACCTTCTTTCTTATCGCTATCTCGTTTCAAACTAGATCTACCTCTACAAGCTGAACTTCGTTTCTCCGAGGTACTAATCTTTACCCGAGACCATTAAACCACACATCATCAGTTTGCCGCTCACCATCCTCCCCTATAATCTTCGCATAGAGTAAAATGAAACACGAATTGTGAATAAACTACCCATTGAAATTACATGAGTTACGTGCATTTATAATTGAAAAGTGCTATAGAGAAGCAAATATATACATAACCTAGTAGAATATTTGAAACTTAAGACTGCTATATCTGATTATGATATCGAATTATTTCATCCATCTTGACCATTTCTAGGAACATACATACCTGACACGCTGCCACAGCAAAAGGCAAATTGTCCTTTAAGTAGCAGGCCAGAAACTTCCTGATCGATATGGTCAGAGATTTCTGTTTTCACTAGACACCTTTGTGTATTCATTATAGTTGATTTTTTCTCTGAGGGTTATGGCCCTATTTCTTCATTATTCTCATTTCAATTACATTTTCTCATTCTTGATCTAAAGGTGAACTCATGACATGTTTTTCTTTCATAAAAATTACAACTCGCCAGAAATTATGAATCCATTTATATGACTTCTGCCAGGGGACTGCAAATAGAATAAAAATCTCTATATCCATCCAATCTTTTTTGCAGATGAGCCGTATATCAATTTAAGACGCCCAGAAGTGAGTGGTATTGTGATCTCGTTAGATTTGCACGCGATTTGACTTAACCGACCATCTTTTATTATGAAGACATATCTTGAACATTGTCATTGATGTAGTATATAAACTACATTGACATACCTAAGCTGTTGTTCTTCTTTGAACTTATTTCTTTTGGTGTTGTGTTAGAGTGCCACGGGCATATCTCAGTACCATCCACTTCCATTCCTTCGAAAGCAGTGAAGATTCATAAGAAATATTATGACAACTTAGAAAATAAAAATTATCGTGGTTGCAGGCTGATAGAAAATGCTGTCTTCATTTTCATTAAGCAATACAACTTATCACGACTAGGCCCAAACTTATTATTCACAAGTTTGAAATGAGCAACCTCTTGGTCGAATTCTTGTGTTTCATAGACCAATCACGGCCACAGAAGTGTGAGTCTCTGTAGCTATCAACGGAAGTATTATTGTAGGTGATATTATCTTCCCCACAGTTAAAAAAAGTGAGATTTGTTCCATTTGACAGGCTCATAAGACCCTTTCCATAACTCACTCCACAATAATAGGCAACACTATTTGGGCTTTTGCTATAAACAAATATGGTAGCATCATATGAGCCACTATCTTAATAAAGTTGTGTTATTTTTGGAACGATAGTATCATGAATTTCCTAATAAATATTAAGTAACATGGTAAAATTCGAAGAATATATATAAAAAGAGATTGATAATGGATTTTTGAAGTTGGTGTCCTACGATTGAGGGCGTTTTCAGAGGAGAAAGAAAGATGCAGATTCTTCTTAATTTATATACACCTGAACAAAGAAATGGTGAGATCTGCGGAACTTCCAGATTGTCCATTATGATTTGATAACGCTCCTCTAGTTTTGCTTCGTGTATCAGCTCCAAGGAGAACAAGAATTGGCAAGATAATAGAATTTAATAGAATTCGCTTCTTCACATCAAGACAATCTTTTACTTAGTAATAGAATACTTTTCATTATACGGCCAGAGTGGAATGTAAACTTGACCACTTGTTCAGCAAGTGGCTATTTTCTTTAGTTTATCTTCAATTATAGATTTTTAAAAAGCAAAAACGGGAATAAGAAAGAGTGAATGGAACTGTTGGATAACCGAACCTCCAAAACACAGCATTCTTAAAGATTTGGCTCTTGAAAATGTAAAAAGTGTGCTTTATATGCATTTGCGAAGAAAATCATGAGAGAAAACATCTGTAAAACAGGTGGAAAGAACGAACGGAAATTGCATGAATTGATTTCTTGCACAACCGTACAGCCTCCAAGCTTGAACTGCTCTAATTTGAGATTCACAAAAATTACAAGTAGCATATTTCTTTCTTATACTAGGTAACAAGTATTAAGTTCAACGACGGATGAGGAATCTTACAGAAAGAAGTCAAGTCGGACTTGGTTGCTAATTAAATTGAATTTAAAAAAGCCATCTTTCTGTACTTTAGTATAGAAGTAGTGGATACAGTACAGTACAGTACAGCTTTTGAATTTTATGTTCTTATTGCTAAATGCGGATTTTGTTGTCATCTACCTCGATGTTGCAACCCACAGGAATTGTTCTGAACAAATAAGAAGTAATACGCGAATCGTCACAGCATCACGAAGAGCCTCAGTAACAATTAATGGAAAGTCCTCCACTGTACTCTGTATAAAGAGAATCTACACCGAAAATGGTAGCTCCGACCTTCATCCATCAACATTTTTTTGCCATTAGAGCAAACGGCTTGTCATTACTTGTTACAGTGGCCAACCGGTTAAGGCGACACCCTGCAATTTTGCGGTTCAGACATTGGGATTTTCTTTGGAAGATTCGAACCTTGTCTATGCCGTTATAAGCTTAGCATTCACTTCGAACTGATATTTCTCCTTGACTACGACCGTAACCTCAATACTATATTGGATTTTGGCAAAGTCGGCGCTACCACACAATAGTTTTTTGAAAGTAAATTATTTTTTCGCTAGAAGTTGGCTGCGAATTATGTTATAGCTACAACAACAATCTATCCGTCACATTATCCATTACCAACCGTTCAAAGGCCTTTAAAAATACAAAGATGACTATTTAATCTTCTTGTGTTTGTTCCACTATTTGATTGGCTACGTTTTCGTCCATATCACCTTGATGGTACCATACATCAAGAACATACTTGAACCAAGCTTGCAGCTTATCATTAACATTAATAGTCAAACCTCTTTCACCTGTCACAGGCAGCCCAACAACATCGTAGGCACAGTAGTAATGATGACCCAAGTAACCTGCAAATTTCACCTGTTTCAACCACGCCTGATTAGGTTCTTGAAATTCAGAGGAGTATATCGGCTTTTTAATAATAGGTGGACGCAATATGGTGTCAATGAATAATGGGTTCGTCACCACTTTCTCTTGGAAAATTGATGTATCTTCCCTAACCACCTCTACCTTACTATCCTCTTCCCCAGACTTGAAAACATTGTCTACCAATCCAGTTTTCTTCAATGAGTACTTGCCTTTTAAGTTTTCCTTGAATGTCATACCCTGATAAATCCAATTTTCCAATTGGTGAGAGGTAACATATAAGAGTGTGTAGTCGTCTACGTCCGAAAGTTGAGCCCATGATGTGGAGCATAATTCAACAGCAGCAGATGCAACAGGACTCTTGTTCTCTTCCGGAGTCAATATGCCAGCAATCACTCCATAATTGTGATTGAAATTGACCTTTTCATTGGTGCCTGCCAATTCTTGTCCTACCCAAACGAACTCAGGGTTCAAATCGTCCATGGTAGGGACAAATCTTAGTTTGAAGAGATCATATAATTGGAAATTGGTTCCCATCAACAACCCACTCATAACTTTCGTCTTATTGATCACCATTACTGAAGGATCCATCAAATTTTGGAAGTTTTCTTCGTATATTCTGTTCGAAGATTCTACTTCGGGATTTCTCAAATTAAGACCAAAGAAATCTTTGTCGTTCTGGGATGGAGTCATATACTCACGAATGAGGTTGGTGAGCTCATGAAATCCTGGCTTGAATCTTCTGATCTTGCTTGTATAGTATGAGGGTTTTTTGAATAACAAAATTCCATGATCTTTGTAGGATTTATTCTCAAAGAAGGTCATTTCCAAATTCTCTGCTAATGGAATGGCAGATGACAAGAGCACAAGTGACTCTTCAAAGGAATTGAAAATAGTGCTCAATGCAAGAACAAATTGGGCACTATTATATGCGGAGCTCTTTGCAACAAGAGGGTGCTTCATTTTATTCTTTACGGGCGTTAAATCTACGAACCACACTTTCTGTTTGGGGAAATCAGTATTCGACACAAATTTGTGCTCTTTTTCTCCCAGAACATCGAGATAAATTGTATGAGAAGAAGGCAAACGGGATACTTCAGTTCTGGCGGCTGCAGCTAATATCTTCTTTTCCAGATCCAGGAGATCTCCAACATGAGTAATTTGAATAGGGAAGGTATTCTTTAAACCTCTCAAGACTTTTATCAATCTGGCAATATTCTCCACTTGAATATTTCTCGAAGAAGTTGGTAGGATCGGTATTACAATTCCTCTTCCATTACTTTTGCTCTGCCAATCCTTGAGGAATACTTGCGTTTCTTGATAAGCATCGAATTTTACGTTGTCAAAGACAGGAATTGCGTCCTTCTTCAAAATCTCTCCCCGCCAATTTTCAAACGTAGGTATTTCTTGAGAAACCCATGGGTAAACTTTCTTCTCGAACTCGGAGCCCAACATATCGAGTTTCTGGATCTGTTCTGAGCTCCTGTTCTGGTTGCCTAACATACATTTGCCAAATACTCTGGCATGGGCAAACTGGTCGAATACAGACCTCTCTTGTTGGGAAAGAGTTTTGCATGCCTTTGCATAATCGAGCTCAATCTGGACAATATCTTCGTGGGACATTCTTCCCGACGAGCCTCGAAAGCTGATAATCTTGTTTCTTCTTCTACCCGAAACCCACTTCTGTTTCTTGAATACTGTCGACTCGTATTTGGAGCTTTGAATCTCCTCCAAATCAACAATAGTGGGTCCAGGGTTTCCAGGGTATAGTTTCGAAAGTTCTTCGAAATAGGCTGTGCAAACTGATTCCAACGGCACATCTTTGAGATATTGATATTTGCTTATAGATTTTGCGTTTTTCTTATAATTCCATTTTTCGTAGATTGGATTGACAAACGAACGTCGGGCACCAATGATATCAAACTCTGTGATTTGTATGGGCTCAGACAGTAGATTTTTCAGATGGTATGAGAGATATCCTATCAAGACAAGAAGTGAGAATATAAGAAATTTCGATCGCCGCAAGGAATTATAGACTATTCTTCTTAATGCTGATATGGAATTCATGGCTAGTGGTGGCAGACAACTGCTGGGGATATCAGAAAAGAAATTTCAATGAAAGAAGGGAAAGAATGAGTGAGAATTGAAAGTTCTGGTAAATGTGAAAATTTGGGACTTGATTCACGTCAACATAAATTAGTCTGTACTTAAAATTCATTACGCGCAATAGCAAGGTAAACTAAACAAATTTATTAACATACAGATTGCCAGCATAGCCGAAAGAAATTGCTACTTGACAAAGATCTAGCTAGATTATATAGCCATATTTAAATGCCAATGGGATGTCCAACGTTTTCACTTTGTAGTGTGACTTTTCAATTTATAGCAAAGGCATATTTCTGATAATACGGTTATGAACAGTTGAATATAATAGCATGTCGTTTGAAACTTAAGAGCTAAACGATGTTTCTCAATCACAAAGAAGATTTTTCAGCATTGAAATATCGAGCTGTTGAACTATTGAACTAATCTTTGAAGTAGAGTATAATCAACTCTTGTCGTATACAAATAATCACATTAAGTATAGATAGCCAGCTCAAGCTACTAGCTAACTATGTCTAGAGAGCAAGTCGCTACAAGTGGATCAAAAGTCTACTCAAACAGAATCGCCACATAATCTACTTCACTTGACTATTACTTAGTTTTCTCGTGTCGCCAGATTAGTGATCCGTGTTTATTCGGTTTCTTTGGAAGTTCTCGCTAGACCCTTTTGAATTGTTATTCCAAAGCGAAGCGAGCTGACTGAGAACTTTGGTTTGACACAAATTATTTTTTATTGTAAAAATAATCTATCTTAAATGCATTGAACTTTTATAATGGCCCCAAAATAGAACTTTTCAGATATTCTACGCAATGTCAGACAACTTGATGATGATATTCTGGCTATGTCATTCTTATTTTGGGCGACTATTCTTGTATGGAAGTGTTTTCCAGGTCAAGATAATCAATGTTAGACGAAATTTCTATTCAGGGCTATTGTAGTTCTCTCAGTTATAGTTATCATTCATGGCTCTCGTTTATAGAGAACATTCGCGGCTGTTAATTGAAGCCGATAGTCATTCAAAGATGACCATGCTTTGAACATGGAAATGTGCCCCAAAACGTTTGCGCATACTTATCAAAGAATGCATGCTTTGAAGTTGACTTCTGAACCGCAAGGAAAGCTTGGCTGAAATAAAGTCATTTCTTTATCAGCTCTACTTACTCTGATTCATTTTCACCGATATAGACCAAACTATAATTACACTTATATATCTCTACTTTCGCTCAAGTTTTATGTTATATAGATACTACACTTTCATATACAATTGAGTCAAACGTCCTAGTGGGAAAATATCCCTACGCTATCATACGGGTCTCAGAAGCAGACTGAACTACCAGGTCACATTCACAAAGATGAAATCGTCGTCTTGCCTGAAAAGACCTAAGATCATCCTTAGGCGTATTTTGGACCGACAAACGTAGATGTCGGCAAGGGCTGGAGATTCATGTTATGCAATAACTTCTTCAATTCTAGTGCAATAGTGTTCGTCTCAGCTGATTCTGTGGGGAAAAACAAATCGTTTGAGGGGGCCAGCAGTGAACAGGCTATTCAACAAACTCGCGAATTGCAACCACAAGGCATTGACATTCTGTTGATAAAAACTATTCACAGTGTCAGTTTTCGTAAGTTTTTAATTAAACGGTCTTATGTGGAAAAGGAAAAGAATGAGTCTCGAGGCTTCAATAGCAAGAAAAAATAACATGACTTCTGTGTTGTACGGAAACATTGTCATAGCTCATATTCTGCTTATGAATTAAAGTTTTCTCCTGGTCGCAACGACTCGAGCCAGGATTTCACCATCGTCATGTTTCAGCATCGTATAGTACCAATTGCGGAATATGTGTATATAGGCAGTCGTTACAGGTGGATATACAAAACAAAATCCTATGAGTCAGGGTATGCTAATCTAATTTCCTCTTGTATCCAGGCCAACATTCATTGACAGACATTTGGGACAATGAAACAAATAAGTTGGATAAATTAATTGGCCCTGGTAACCTTGATAGAAAGATATAATTTTTCTCGATTTGTTCACATTTAACCAAGGAAGAATACTATTCTCCGATGAAACAAGCCTAGTTGGACGAAAAGAAGGACTGTTTACCTATAAGTAGCTTCAGGCAAAAAGCTCTGTTCACAGTGAGAGACATAACCAATATATCCGACGATCATACAGTTGATTATGAAAGTATAGATTAAGTGAATTTGGATGCTATTACCGGACTCTGTATGACGCTAAAACACACGTCGCCAAGGCATCAAAAAAGAAACTAGGGATGCATTAAAATAAGTTGATAGAATTGATACGTAAAATTGTTCAATTTCATAAATTTTATAACCTTTAATGACATTTCATGCCACTTCATACTTCAAGCGCCTGGTGATGTCATCCTTTATTCTATTCAAATATCACTTCTTGACTCTTATAGCCCGTTCGACCATGTTAGGAACATCAACACCAACTCGGGCGAAGAACCTGGGTAAACGAGAATTCCCGCTTTCTTCCAATATTTTGCATTCGAGTTTGTAGAATATTTCAGCATAGTTTACATTATGCTATTGCTAATATGTCAGAAAACCTTTCACTCCAAAGTAATTTGTTTGATATTTTTAAAATCTCCGATATTTATAAGCAGTTGCGGCAATTTTATTTATGAGTTAGCTAGATTCTTGTCTTGCCAAACACCTTGTCCAATTCATTGATCTCTTCTTCATTCTTAAGCACTTTGACCTCCTGTTTATGTGGCTGCATAACTCCGTCAAATGAAAACCCTGGAGCCACCTTTATCAGTTGGGCTTTGATCCATTGCTTATACTGCTTGACATCTTCATCGTTTTGGATGGCATTCTGAATCTGGAACTCTGAGCTTTTGATATCACGTAGCCATGCCTGGATTTCTTCATCCGCCAAATTGATCTTGGGAGGAACTACAGTATTAGATAGAGTGGGAATAAGAACATCATAATTGGCATTTAGCGTGATTGCCTTGGGAGGCTGGAAGGCTGGATTGTTGATAAGAGGTACCTGCCTGAGAATGGGATCCGCTAGAAAAGTTAGTAGACTGGATGAAAATATAGACATTATGTTCCTCTAAGAGAGACAAAGAAGGAATGAAGCGATACTTACGTCTTTCTGTGTCGTCCATGGTTGATGATGAAGAAGAAAGCGTAGTCGATTTCTCTGGGGCAGAAGACTGCAGAGAAAAAGTACATGGTAGTGCTCATAGTTAAGGATGCTGGGATTTTAACTTAATGCCTTAAACATTAATGTGAACGACAAAGGCGAGCTCAACCTTTAAGTAGTTCATATCAGAAGTATTGAAAGTATTACGAAACAAACACATTCTTAGTGTTCATACTCTCGCATTCTCCGACCAACTAAATCCTTTGGAGAATATGCCAACAAGTAGAGCACCATCTCTTACTCTACAGTCTACAATTCCCTGGATACGTTATTTATAATATTATAGTACACAGATGAGTTTTAGATGCCAAAGCATCGAATCTAGCGGAATATGCATGAGACAAGCCTCGATGGGCACAGATTCGAAGAAACGTGAGGTTAACAGAATCAGAATCAGAATCAGAACCATAAATTGCGATCAGCGACCTTTTTGAATGAATATAAGATCAATATATTTTAATAACTTGATAATTCTGAACTGTGACATTTCAATAAATTTGAATCAACCCTGGATCGTTTCCGTTCAAACTGGTTATGAGATCAATGACTCAGTTGTCCTTATATTGACGAATAAGAATGTAAGCGTTTTCTTGCTTCAAGTTGGACAAAGAACGGTAGCCACCTTCCAAACGCATCAACAAACCGCCAAAAGAAACATACACGGACATCTTGTCGTTGTCAGCATTTTCTTCGAACTTGTAGACAGTTCCGTACATAACGTAGTCATAGTCATCAGCCAAGGATCTGTCATCTGGCTTAGGAGGTCTCCATGAGCCATTAGAGGTTAGCATAGAGGACTCGTTTCCCAAAGAAGAAGCCAAGGTAATGGTCAAGGAATCGTTTGCTTTCACAGGAAACAATTCACTATTGATATCCAACGAGATCTTGATATCTTGCGAAGTGGAAGAGTGGCCTGTTATTCTTGAAACCTTGTTGTAACGGCCCGAGTCGGTCGACTCGACCACAAACATATCTTCAAACAAGATTCCCGACATGACTTACTGTGACGAATTGGAGTAGATACGAATAGTCGTAGATTAGACTCAGAAATAGATGAGATGAAAAATTTGGTATAACGATCGAAAGCACGTGAGCTTTACATGTGAATATATGAACGTGATCCGAATCATCTGACATAGTCCACACTTCTTTCGGTTATTAAAATGCACCTCATTTGTGCCAGGCAGAACGCCCTCCCAATCAGGACTGGTGTAAACACAAATTGCCTAATATAGCCATCCCCGTCTCATCAGGACTCCATTTTCTAAGAAAAGATTTTTAACACACTTAGAGATTTGTAGAAGCTTCACAGTCTTGTTTATCCTAGCTACAACTCGATTCGTGATCTTGTTCTTGTTCAGACCACAGAATAAACAGCACAAGCAGGGTTTACAAGCGACATAAAGCTTCAAACAGCGAAATAACGCCTTTTTTCGTGCAACTAATTTCACGTTAGAGAAGAGCTTTAGAAACGGGCTTTAGGCTTTGAACATCTGTCAAGGAGTACAAATCGCCACATTCGTTTACAACATAAATTGAATCTCGATAGTTGTCAATATAGCAGCATTCATAATCACGATAATATCAGAGTATTCAAGTTTCGGGATCGACTTGAATCAGAATCGGATATTCACTCGTTAATTCTCAAAATCCTTATTTCAGATTTTTAATACGCACAGATATTTATTAAGCGAGTCCACGATGTTCTCCAAGACTGAAGAATTGTATGGAAGAACCCAGAGAAGCTCGCCAGCTAAGCACAGAGGCTTGAAAACCATCATAGTAGCAGTTTTGATGTTGGCTACGTATCTTGTCATTTACCAGACTTCACAGCCCTGGTTAGGAAATGAAATTTCCAGCTTCGAAAACTTCAAGAACTTTTTCGGTGTGGAACACTCACTGGATATTGTCAGAAGAGCCGACGAAACCACCGACAAGATCGCAGACAAAACAACTGAAGATAAAAAGACCGCTGACAAGACCACAGAAATGGATACCGAAAAGGCTACTACTACTGAAAAGGACATCAAGCAGACTGGAAAGCCAAATGTTCAAAAGAGGGAAGACACAACTACAAGTCATCACTTCACCTACTCTTTGAAGTCAACTAGTACCCCTAAACCTACGAAATCTGGAGGTACTAACAATTCTGATAGCACTGACAAAACTGATAATTCCAACGATGATGATAACTCGGACGGTTCAAATTCGGCTAGTGCTACTGCTAAAAGCAAACCCGTTCCTATCTACGATCAGCCTGGTATACGGTTTGCGTTTGTTCTTGGAGGGTTCATTGTGTTCAACATGATTGCCATATGTGTCCATCACGTGTATATGTTGTTGACCAACTCAACCAAATCGTACCGTAATGTCAGTCAGAACATCTCCCCCTTCTAGACGTATATAAGAAAGAAATAAAAAAGGATACAATAAATAGGAATAAATGATATTTAAAGGAGATAAGCAAATTTAGAAGACAACTTCTGGTTTACAGAAAATAGTTGTAAGAATATAGAGACAGAGGGCATATATGGAATAAGTCAAGTCTCGTAATGAATTTTAAAGATTCAAGACTAAATCTAGGAATACAATTAAAGATTTAATATGAAAAAATTCACAATTAATACAAAAACGTATTCGAGCGCCGGATATCGACTTAGGCTCTAACTAAGCAATGCATATACCAAAAGCCCCGTTCGTGCATTTCGCCCAGCTCCGTTCTTATTCAAGACTGTTCGGCATACTCCGAAGCAGGTAATACGTAATGAAAGTTTTGAGAGAATACTCACAGAAATTAAATACCAATTATAATAAAAGCAGTAGATGTAGTCGGCAATAATAATGTCTTCAATGTCCTTTCACCAGGATCATTACATACTTGATCCTTAACTTTTATCATCCTTACAACTCTTGAAGAGAAAATCAGTTTACAATTAGATTACCTGCATACAGACAGTTGCAATTATTATTTTATCAAGAGATAACATTTTATGGATAATTTATTCCGAGATTGCATTGAAGAAATATATAAAAGCCATTATATTCTTTTAATTTAAAAATTGTTCAAGTTGCAACCTCGACTATTCTATTCATACACATCACTTTTAATTCCAACTTGAATCACGTTACGGACGTCGATTCTCTTGTTCAGATTTCTCCAGATTGATTTCAAAAACTTTCAGCTTTTCATACCATAAAAAAGACCCCAATTTCTGCAAAATTTCAAATATAAAAACAGTTAGTCAGATGCACCATCTCCCGCCATTGACTACCAGAATTATCCAAGTCTCCTGCGCCATCGCCTGGTGTCTTGTAGCTGCTGGGCCCGTTTTTGGATTTGCTGCGCTCAAGCCCATTCTCATAAGTGAAGGCATCTACAAGGAGAGATGCGAGGCATCTTCTACCGGTTTGGCCCTCTGTGATGAGCAGGATTTGTCTCTAAATTTCCTATTCACACTTGCATGCATGGTAACGAATATTTGTGCTCTTCCCGTCGGATCCATTCTTGATTCGTTTGGGCCAAAAGTTACTGGCATAATCGGCTCTATATTGTTGGCTCTCGGTGGCTTAACGATTGCGATTGGGGCCCGAATTGCGTTTGTAGATCCGTATTTAACCGGTTATACTTTTTTGGCTTTGGCTGGACCATTTGTGTTTATCTCGTGTTTTCAGTTGGCTAACAGTTTTCCAAAGAACTCGGGGCTTGTATTGGCTTTACTCACCGGAGCTTTCGATTCCTCTTCGGCTTTGTTCCTATTCTACAGATTGTACTATACCGAAGTTCTGCAATTGCCGTTATCGAAGTTTTTCAGCTACTATTTGGTCGTTCCAGTATTTATTTTCTTAGCCCAAGTGTTCATCATGCCAACAGAATCCTACAAAACAGTAGGAACTTTAGCCAAAATTGCTGAAACTGGAATTGACGAAACCGGAAGACCTTTAGATGATGACTTGTTACTTCCAGAAGACCGCAATGTTGATCCTACAATTCGATCAGACTTTATCATGCAGCCTTCTATCACGGAAACAACTTCCTTGTTAATACATAGAGCCTCCTTTGGCAACAGCAGAAGAGTCTCAGTGATTCTGAGAAATTCTATCGCTTCCAGGAACTCTACGAAGTCAGTCTACGAACAAGAAGCCGATGCTAAGCTTACTCACAAGTCTGGTGGAGTATTTGGCGTCTTGCACGGATATCCTGTAACAGAACAGTTCAATTCGTGGTGGTTTTACTTAGTGACGATTTTCACCACCATACAGATGTTGAGAATTAACTTCTTTGTTGCCACAATCAAGGCTCAGGAATTGTACTTATACAATGGAAACGAGGATGTCGCTACCGCTATCAACCAATTCTTTGACTTGGCTTTACCTCTAGGAGGATTAGTCTCTATTCCGTTCATAGGATTAATTCTAGACAACTTGGCCACACTCACAGTGTTGTATATCTTGACAATCTTATCAGTTTTCATTGGAGTAATGGGCTTCTTTTCATGGTTGCCTGCTACTTATGCTGGAATCATCGCTCTTGTCGTTTACCGTCCGTTCTACTACACTGCCGTCAGTGACATCTGCGCCAAAATATTTGGCTACGACAATTTCGGCACCATCTATGGAACCATCATCGCTTTTTCTGGATTGTGCAATATACTACAACAGGTATTTGACAAGGTAACACACGAAGTGTTCCATATGAACCCTACCCCTGTCAACGGTTTGCTCACGGGACTTACAGCTGTCATTGGCTCATTGATAGTGGCTTTCGTGAAATCTAAGGAATTGGAATTAAAGAGAAAAGATTTGGAAACCGAAGCACTGGAAGCTGCCAGTGAGTTCATTCCTACGTAAGGCATTAAGGTATGAGAATGCCACGCCAAAACTAGTGTCATTCTCTATCTCAAGTTCTTAATATGCGAACATGAACAGGTGCATGAACGAATCTAGATCCGTCAATAGAATTAGGATCAAGGATCTTCTGAAGTGCTTTAATCCCAATTTTAGCCTAGAGATAATTGTTGAATTTAGTGTATTTCCATATCTTTGAATCCCAAGTTTCTTTTGCTTCTACTTTGAAGATTCCTATGGGAAAATAAATCACAAAAGATCCTTCAAGTTGTACTACGAATCAGAAGCATGACCAATCTTCTGTAACAATGAATCATAATCGTAACGCTAGGTATACTAATAAAGATCATGCTGTGTATTGTGCTACTGTAGACTGTCTAATTTTACGTTTCTTTCTTCCCTGCTCATGTACGAGATCAGGATCTAATGCTATGAGCCTGGGAATGCAGCTAACGGGCTCTCCGGCATAATCCTCTCGGTTAATAGTCGGTTTGGTATCTTTATTTCTACCAGTAGTCGCCCTTCTTGGTCCACTTTTATCAGAATCAAAAGTATTTTGAACATCTGTAATTCTTTCATTTGAGTTTGAAGTTTTCTCTTCTGGTTTCAGTACCCTTTCCGGGAAAGTAAGAATATCAAGTAAAAACAGACTCATCAGCTCTTCTTGTTCTTGGCTGCTTCCTTTTCTTGTCTTTCGATTTGTCTACGCGATCCCTTGATCAACTCCAAATGGCCAACTCTGCTGGCAATCAACTTTTCAGTAGAGGACATCAACTGACTCAGATGGACTTTGGCCAACTTTTGGGCCAGCTTGGGTACAGACTTCTTGGGCTTGATAATCCTGGGAGAAGCACCCTTTGGGTTCGTCTGTTTCTTGGTGACTCTGGCAGGAGCTTTGGACTTGAGCTTTATCTTCCCTTGGGCCATTTTGGAGAACAATGTAAGGAGTCTGAAGTGAGAAGATAAAGCAGATAAAATTAATCTCATCGCAATGAAAACTTATCAGATCACGTGAGTACAGTGAACTACTCTAAAGAGATGTACTACATATTCATTGTCAATTCAGAGCCGTTTGCCATTGAAAACGTCTCGCAAAGTTGGGATGTCCATGATGACACGTCTGGATATGTGTACACTATAGTCTCTGGTTCGATATTGATTTCGCAGTGTAATATTCATGGATCTTGATACAGTACCATGAGATGCCATTTGAAATAGAGAGATGATTTAGTGGTTAAACGAAAGGCTACATAATAGATATAAATCTGTCAATGCATAGACACCCATATAAGCGTATGCTGAGCAACGAGTTAAGATGACATTCTGATGACATTCTCAAGCAGTTAATTCAACTTCCTTAGAAATTGAACTCATAAAACGCAGTGACTCTCTCCATATAGTCTCTCCGTCTCTCTATCGCATCGCGGAAAGAGTCAGATTTAATTTTGACTCCTGTACTAATTACTCGCGAAAAATTACATATAAGCTGAAAAGTTTCGCTCCATCAACAATCTATCTCTTTTCTTCACGTCTTGTCTCTGTCCAGCTAGTCCGTAGTGCTACCGCTTCCAGTCCCCGTCGTCTGCTCTTGGTTATTGCTGTTTTCAGCCAAACCTAATCCGACGTGACTTTTCTCCAAAGTCATCTCATCTCAAATCATCTAGTATATTCTCCACTCCTTCACAATGACGGATTTCCTCATTTTGCCTGGCCCCAGTGCCCTCTCCACCTTCAGAGTGTGCAACTTAGTTGGTGAGATCGAGCTGGTGTTGCAAAAGTCTGACGTCATCGAATCGGTTGTCTCGTCTTACACCCATTACATCTCGCTTTCGCAGAAATTGTCTGAGAAGCAGTTGGAATTGGTTAAGATCTTGCTCCACTACGATACGCCAGTTGACATCAATGATGCTTTATCGGCCAGTTTGGTGTCTCTTTCGGCAATCAGTGGTAATGATGATGCATCTCTCATTCAATTGCCCGAAAATACCCACTTAATTCGGGTGTTACCTCGACCAGGAACCATCTCTCCTTGGTCTTCCAAGGCTACCGATATTGCCCAAATCTGTGGTTTGAATGAACAGATTGAACGTATCGAAAGAGGTTTGTCACTCTTGATCAAGACCAAACCAGGCTTCGACTTGGGCGCCCACTTGAACTCTGAAGGCAAGTTCTTGACTTCAGTTTTCGATAGGATGACTCAAACCTTGTACTTTGACTCAAACGCTCCCAAGTACGACGATCTTTTCGCCCACCACAAGCCCAGACCACTTGTGCACGTTGACATTATTTCTAGCAAGGACAACTTGTTGACGGCCAACAGGCAATTGGGTCTTGCCCTTGATTCCGGAGAGATCGACTACTTGATTCATGCATTTGGTGAGACTATAGGTAGAAACCCAACCGATGTTGAGCTCTTCATGTTTGCCCAAGTCAATTCCGAGCACTGTCGTCATAAAATCTTTAACGCCGACTGGACGATCGACGACATCAAGAAAGACTTGTCATTGTTCAAGATGATCCGAAACACTCACAACAAGAATCCACAGTACACCATCTCGGCCTACTCTGATAACGCAGCCGTTTTTGAAGGTCCGGAAGGCTACGTTTTTACCCCAGAATTCGCATCAAAAAAATGGACCTCCACCAAAGAAAGGGTCCACACCTTGGTCAAGGTTGAAACTCACAACCACCCTACTGCGGTCTCTCCCTTTGCCGGTGCCGCTACTGGTTCAGGAGGTGAAATCAGAGACGAAGGTGCTGTTGGACGTGGCTCGAAGTCGAAAGCTGGTTTGGCCGGATTTTCTGTTTCCGACTTGAACATCCCAGAATTACCCCAACCTTGGGAAAGAGACATTGGCAAGCCTAACCATATAGCATCATCCTTGGACATTATGATTGAGGCGCCTATAGGTTCTGCTGCCTTCAACAACGAGTTTGGAAGACCAGCTATTAACGGTTACTTTCGTACATTGACTACCGAGGTTACCAACCACAAGGGTCAGACTGAATTTAGAGGTTTCCACAAACCCATCATGTTGGCCGGTGGTATGGGTGCTATCCGTCCTGACTTGGCTCTTAAAAATATGAAAATCACACCCGGTGCTAAGTTGATCGTTCTCGGAGGTCAATCTATGTTGATTGGACTCGGAGGTGGTGCTGCCTCTTCGGTTTCCTCCGGTGAAGGTTCAGCCGACTTCGACTTCGCGTCTGTCCAAAGAGGTAACCCCGAAATACAGAGAAGAGCCCAGCAAGTGATTGATGCCTGCGTTTCTCTCGGAGTTTCAGGCAATCCAATCCAGTCAATTCACGACGTAGGTGCTGGTGGGTTGTCGAATGCCTTGCCAGAATTGGTTCACGACAACGACTTAGGTGCCAAATTTGAGTTGCGTCTGATTTTGTCGTTGGAACCCGGAATGTCTCCAATGGAAATCTGGTGTAACGAATCGCAAGAAAGATACGTTATGGGTGTGGCGCCAGAGAACTTGGACTTATTTTCCAAGATCTGCGAACGTGAGAGAGCTCCATTTGCTGTAGTTGGAGAAGCCACTGTCGAACAAAGATTGACATTAACGGATTCTTTGTTGAACACCACGCCTATTGACTTGGAAATGTCCGTGTTGTTCGGAAAGCCACCTAAGATGTCGAGATCTGCAGTAACTCAAAACTTGCAGTTGAAACCTTTCGCTACCAAGTCTTTGAACTTAGACGAATCTATAGCTAGAGTGTTGCAGTTACCAGCCGTTGGTTCCAAGAACTTCTTGATCACCATCGGGGACAGATTCATCACAGGTTTAGTCGACCGTGACCAGATGGTTGGCCCTTGGCAAGTTCCAGTTGCTGATTGTGGTGTCACAGCTACATCTCTCGGTGACGAAATCTTGACGACTGGTGAAGCTATGGCTATGGGAGAGAAACCAACATTGGCCTTGATCTCTGCTTCTGCTTCCGCCAAGATGTGTGTAGCCGAATCGTTGTTGAATGTTCTTGCTGCTGACGTTCCATCTTTGGATCACATCAAGTTGTCCGCTAACTGGATGTCTGCTGCTGCTCACGATGGTGAGGGTGCCAAGTTGTACGAGGCTGTCCAGGCTATCGGTTTGGACTTGTGTCCCGACTTGGGAATCTCCATTCCGGTAGGTAAGGATTCAATGTCCATGAAGATGAAGTGGGATGACAAGGAAGTCACAGCTCCATTGGCGCTTACCATTACGGCATTTGCTCCTGTAGACAATACCAGCAACACCTGGACACCTCAGTTGCAAAATGTTGAATCATCAATCTTGGTCTTGGTAGACTTAGCTGCTAAGACGAAGAAGGCTTTGGGTGGTTCTGCCTTGGCTCAAGTGTACAGGGAAGTTGGAGATGTTGCTCCTACAGTTCACTCTAACGAGGTACTCAAGTCGTTTTTGCAATCTTTGATAGTGTTGCACAAGCAGTTGGATGTCTTGGCTTACCATGACAGATCAGAAGGTGGTTTGATCACCACTGTCTTGGAAATGGCCTTTGCTGCTAGAACCGGTGTAGAATTAGACATCGTAGGTGATGACTTGTTGACAGACTTGTTCAACGAAGAGTTGGGTGCAGTTTTCCAGATTAAGGCTCTGGACTTAACAAAGTTCAGCGAAGTCTTCTCTACCAACAACATCTCTGAAGAGTATATCAGCGTGATTGGTAGACCTAACTTCACCTCACAAGACATCAACGTCTCTTTTAACGGGTCTGTTGCTTATAGCAACAGCCGTAGCAAGTTGCAAGAGTTGTGGGCTGCAACTTCCTACCATATCCAGAAGTTGAGAGACAACCCCACGACTTCTACCCAGGAATACGCTTCTATTGCTGACAGCAATGATCCAGGTTTATCGTACCAATTGACTTTCGACGTTTCAAAAGATATCACAGCAAAGTTCGCTGGTGACAGAAAGCCCAAGGTCGCTATCTTGAGAGAACAGGGTGTGAATTCACAGCAGGAAATGGCTTTCTCGTTCCAACAGGCTGGTTTCGAAGTCTACGATGTCCACATGTCGGATATCTTGGCCGGCAGAGTCACATTGGACGACTTTGTAGGTCTTGCCGCCTGTGGTGGTTTCTCATACGGTGATGTTCTTGGTGCTGGTGCAGGTTGGGCCAAGTCTGTACTCTTCAACGACCGTGCCAGAGCCGAGTTCAAAAGATTCTTCCAGGACAGAAACGACACCTTTGCTTTCGGGGCTTGTAACGGTTGTCAGTTCTTTTCCAGAATCGCTGAGTTGATTCCTGGTACAGACAACTGGCCAACTTTCGAGAGAAATTTGTCCGAACAGTACGAAGCCAGATTCATAATGGTCGAAGTTGATAACTCTGAAAAGAACAAGTCCATATTCTTGCAACACATGAAGGGTTCTAAGTTACCGATTGCTGTTGCCCACGGTGAAGGAAGAGCCTACTTTGAACATGCTGAAGCCAAAGATGCTTTTGACTATGGCGTCGTAAGATTCGTGGACAACTATGGTAACGCTACCGAACAGTATCCATTCAACCCTAACGGTTCCCCAGAAGGTATTGCCGGTATCAGGAACGAGAACGGAAGAGTGTTGGCTATGATGCCTCATCCAGAAAGAGTCACCAGAAAGGAATCCAACTCCTGGTACCCTGTTGAACAAGGTAATACTTGGGGTGGCTACGGCCCATGGATCCAGTTGTTCAGATCTGCCAGAGAATGGGTAGGTGACAACTTCTGATTGTATTATGATGTTTGACGAAAAAATAGTATGTTTAATTTTTATATAAACAATAAGATTTAAAATAGAGAAATAGAGAACTAGTGGAAATGTTGGTGTAGTTGCATACTATGTTGCATACTTGTATGACAAGCAGTTAATTAACATATCGATTAATTACTGAATATACCACTATGGGCTACCTAATACTGCTATCCATACCGCTTACTATTTATATTCTATTTTACCTGCTTTGCCAATATTCTTCTGCAAGTAAATTTGAAATGGGTGCAAACTATTACCTATATACAATACTATTTTTCGCGCTCAAAAATTCTCTTCAAAATAGTCGTGTGCGTTCAAAGTGAAAATTTTCAGTCTGAATGTCTAAAGAAAAATTTTTTCGCCAACATATTTTGCATAGTTCATCTTTCTTCTTCATCCAAACTATATTTCAAACATGGTTGCTGCTATTTTGTCCAAGAAGAGAAAGCTCGTCGCCGATGGTGTTTTCTATGCCGAATTAAACGAATTCTTCACCAGAGAATTGGCCGAACAAGGTTACGCCGGTGTTGAAGTCAGAAAGACCCCAACCAAGTTGGAAGTGATTGTCAAGGCTTCTAACACCCAAGGTGTTTTGGGTGAACAAGGTAGAAGAATCCACGAATTGACCTCTTTGTTGGTCAAGAGATTTAAGCTTTCCCCAGAAGGTATTGTCATCTACGCCGAAAGAGTCGAAGAAAGAGGTTTGTCTGCTGCTGTCCAAGCCGAAGGTTTGAAGGCCAAGTTGTTGTCTGGTTTGCCAATCAGAAGAGCCGCTTACGGTGTCTTGAGATTCGCCATGGGTGCTGGTGCCAAGGGTGTTGAAGTTGTTATCTCCGGTAAGTTGAGAGCTGCCAGAGCCAAGTCCCAGAAGTACTCTGACGGTTTCATGATCCACTCTGGTCAACCAACCAAGGACTTCATCGACATCGCCATCAGACACGTCTTGATGAGACAAGGTGTCTTGGGTATCAAGGTCAAGATCATGAAAGACCCAGCTGCCAACAGATTTGGACCAAAGTCCTTGCCAGATGCTGTCAAGATTTCCGAAGCCAAGGATGAAGACGAAGTCATTCCAGCCCCAACTGTCAAGAGCTACAAGGCTCAACCAGAAGCTGAAGCCCCAGTTGCTGAAGTTGCTGCTTAAGATGTTCATTTGTAGTTTGTTTATAATATAAATTAAAATCTTGAATAGTTGTAGAGAAGGAGAGTACAAACGAAGTAAAGAAAAGGAGATATTTATTCACGTGATAGTGCACGTGGTTGGAAAATATGATTTATACAGACACGTGACGTTTACGTTTACAACCGATGCAGCGCCGATCGAATAATCGCCCGAGCTATACTTTTCGGACTTGGCTGGTCGTGTAGCGGCGATGACTATTGAATCATGGGATTGGGCCACAGAACCAGTCAGCGAAAAGATAGAAAAGACGGGACGGCTATGTAAAAGATTCGGCGACTAGATCCAGGAATGGGCAAACGATTCTATTAGTAATTGGGAGCGGGCCACACCGACATTTGTTGTGCCATGAGCTCCTATTATTGGAAGGGCCTGCCCTGCTAGTGATATCTTTCGTTGTAAAATTCCTGAAAAGTTGAAATTGCCAGAAGAGCTGAAAATGCGAAATTTGACGTTTTTAAGTTTTCATTAGCCGCTGTGAATAAATTCAGCCACACAAAGCGCATTGTGGATATTCCTTGTTTACTAATCTTATCGTATTCTGGTCATCTTCTAATGGTGAAACTTTTGATGCTTCCCCTCTGCTGTAAACTGCTGTGAATTTAATCATGAGGGCTTATAATTTTTGTTATGTGCCATAGGCGCCACGGTATTAGAACTCCGGCGAAGGGCGTGCAGGAAGCTTTGCCCATCGTGGCAATCTCCATTTATCCAGCGTAGAACCATTGATGGAATGGCAGCTTCCTTTTCTCCTTTCATCGCTAGACCAACCGGGTAGTCCGGTCTTCATAGTCGTAATCAGGGGCGACGGTGCAAAAAACACTAATAAAGATAAGCTCGAATTCGAAGGGCTTCAACTGGTTTTTGCCGCAATTGTGTCGTTGGCCTCGTCCCATTTTTCGGCAATAGCGTACAGCAATAGGGGACGAATTTTTCACGCTGGAGATATCCCTCGGACTGAAAATTTTCGGAGTACCCCATATTAGTTGAGCGATAAAATTTAACATGACTCTAATTTTTTTGATTTTTTTTTCTGACCCATGCGGACGTTAATATCCAGAGCGATTATCTGAAAACTATATAAGGAGGTGCATCCCCCGAAGAGAAGGGAAAAGAGATTTGATTTGTTTATATCTATAATACATATTTGCATCGCAGTACTATACTTTTTTAGAAAAAGATTATACTGGTAAAAGTTCCCAGTGAATACAGCGTAACAAACAATTATTACACACAGCTTAGTATTTAATACTAACAAAGACTTGTCAGCTCCAAACATATATACAATGCCTAAGTTCTTGACTTTATCTACCGAGGTTTCTGAACCATTCGTCATCCCAAACGTCTCTCCTGTGTCGTCTCCAAAGGTGGAAGCCGTTAGCGCCACATACCTGCCAGGTGCTGTTTCTCCTTTGTTGATTGTCGAGGACGTAAAGAAGGAGAACGACGAGGATGCCACTTTGATTTCCACCAGATCCATGTCTACCATCGAGTTAAACTAGACATGCAAGTCTACTTCTTGTTACGATCACGACATGTCATTTTTGGGTTAAGAGTTGCATTTTTCAGTTCGGGTTTAAATTATTTTGTCTATTCAGTATTACGTTCTTATAGAGGTACCAATAAAAATTAAATTAAAATATCATAAAGTAGATTTTGGGAAGATTATGCAATTTAGAATGGGTTTTCAAATGCGATAGCCAGACTCATAAAAACTGTTGACTTAAGTTGTTTCTGCTTCGGTTTCTGTTTGTATTGTCTGAATTTAATTTTTGAAAAATACCAGTGTCCAAACTGTTTCAGATTTTCTTAATTATTCATCATTGCACATGGGAAAAGTAGATAAGCTACACTTGAAATTCAGGAACATAAACATTGCTATATACACGGCATAACTAATCATAGATTGACCCGATGATGAAGGAACACATATATTCTGAACAATATGATTGATTACGACCTTTAATCTTGCATTGGAAGATTTAGAAATATTTCAATTGTGATTTCCCAGAATTTTTCAAATTAACCCATTCTCAAAATTTCTCTCTTTTCAATATTCAACTGGAGTTGCTTACTTGCCATCTATTTATTCATTAGTCAGCATATATATGTCTTCTCTCGGATGCAATTGACCAAGAAAATCAATTCATAAACCTTCAACTGCTAGCATACTATTTTGTCCTATAACAACGGATAGAATTCGTTGTACTTCTTGACATAGTAACCAGTAGACAAACCACCCAAAACAACCAATGCCAAAGGAACCGGTTTCTTGAATTGAGTGGGAATGGCTCTTCCGAGACCAGCCAAAAACAACGTGGCCGATGTACCCACTGCCAACTCCAAACCCCAGTCGGCGTTCTGTTTCAATAAGTAAGCAGCTGAGCCATACAAGGCAGAAAAAGTGAGGCCGGCTACGATGGAAGGAACGGAGCCCTTTTTGACGTAGCCCATGACTCCGCCGACAGCGCAGAGTCCAGAGAGTGTGATGGCAGGATGTTCCATAATGTTAGAGTAATTGAACCGTAGTTATCGGATATATGCTGTTTGATAGAAGAGACTAGCTATTCAACACAAGATATGAAGAACTACACAAAGTGCAACGATGGATATATGTAGCAGAGTGTAGCAGAATTTCGTGACTGAAATATGGTCGGGCGATTTTCTTCTAGTGGGGCAGGAGTTTAATAGGGAGTTGAATTTTCACTTGGTGGAGTTGGCGATGTTTTGTGGCCCCTAACCAAATCTCGGCATTGCATAGACTAAACGGATTAAAGGGCTGCGACGGCGTGACGAGGGTCATATGATCTCGTGTATGTTTCTGTGGTTGATTCAGTCATGGCTTCTGATTGGACATTGACTGGTGGACAGAACAGAGTTTCTGGCTGGGTTAAAGTTTGTGCTAGATATTTAGAGTGTAAGAGAAAAAGGTAGCACATAATAACCAATTTCAGCCTCAGCTATGACTGGCGGCCTTTCTCGTATTGGCGATCATTTGATCATTTGCTCATTATGTAGAATGAATGTATAGCGATGGGTCATTGTAGCATTGTAGAAGATATATCTTTGCTTAAGTGCCGTTTTTTCTTGCTTGATGCGAGCCTTGTAAGCTGATCTTTGGCTCAAAGTCCTCTCAACTCTACACACCGTGCAACTCTACCAATTTCTACCTGTTCCTACGAGCAATTCTAGATCTACGTCTACCAGATCGTTTCATTCAACATCTCTGATTCGCCGAACTTCTCCCAAATTTCTATTGCAATTTTTTGTATTCATCTTCTTCGTCTTCAATATCTCCAGATTTCTTACTCCACATACTAAACTCTACCAATTATATCAAAATTGTAAATTAAACCAATCCAAGAATCCTACAAGTTCCGATGCAACCCTTACCAGATCTTCGTTACAGAACTAGTTTCAGCCTTCTCTCCTCTAGTAATACATCGTTCCGTGTGCTCCACCACGAGCCGCATCGCCCAACTCACTAAAATCTCGCTACCACTCTCACTGAAAATCTCGGTAGCACAAACCAACGGGATGGAGACAGACGAAAAATTGGACACTGGCAAGAGCGAGACCCGTTTCAAATTGTCGACTCCACAACGAACGACTTTTGCACTTTCTTATTTTGTCGCCAGAATTGCCCCAACGTGCAAACACTTTCTCGTGGATACCATTGCTTGTGATAACCACTGTTTCATCAAGTAAAGTCGCGATAAACGCATAAGCATCATTACAAGTAGCGATTCACCAAGGTTTGAGACTGAGAATTGTATTTATTGAAAGACCCGGCGAAATTGGTAGTAGGCATTTCCCCCGTTTTTGTTATTCTTCTACAAATCTGAATCTTGCCACCATACATCATATTTGTCGCGATAGATATACAAGTCATAATTCATTGATCCATCTTCCAACTTCGATACTCCATATATTGGTTGGATCAGCCTGAATTTTTCACTATTTTCAATTTCATCGGAATTTTGCCATTAACTACCCATGAATATCTCTTCCATGCTCTCCAACGAGAGCAGTACGCCTCCACCAGAGACTTTTGTCAAGAACGAAGATCATGAGATCCCCAACGGAAAGACTGCAGTTGAAAATGTGGAAACCCTCGATAACGTGATAGGACCCATATTGAAAGTTCCTTCATCCGCTCACGCCGTAAATGGCACTGAAGAAAACGGAATCGATCTAGACTACAAGGCGAAGTTCGAGTCACAGGTCAGTATCATGGCACAGTTGGATAGAGACGCTACATTGGCTAACGAGTTACGACTTTTGGTCTTCGACGAAGTCAAGCTCAATAATTTGATCTTGAAAACAGCAGACATGTCATACAACTACATTGACCGAGTTGTGGCAGAAGACATTTCGTCAAGAAACAACAAAATCTCAGACACCAACAAGAATAAAGACTTGACTCCGCTAGACTACTCTAAACCTCTCCACCACAACACCACTAGGGGTAAGGAGTTCAAATGGGGTTCCACCAGAGAAGTCAACAAAATCGAGCCCAAAAACCGGCGAAAGAAACCGTCGTCTTCAGGAACGCCACTGGCTGCTGGGAACGCTTCTCCTTCTGGGAGGGGTGCATCGAAAAAGAGCTCTAGAACAAAGAGAACAACAACCGATTCCCCAGAAGTAGCTACAAAAAGACATAAGAGGGGTAAGGGTGACGAAGATGAAAGTAGAACTAAACTCAAGATCAAGATCTCGCTCAAAAAGGACTCCAACAAAGCTGAAGAAGCCAACAAAGCCAACTCTAAAGAACTCAAAGCTCTTGTCAAACAGTACGACAACACATATGTGGCTATCTGGAAGGATATGTCGAGAAAGGATGGACCTAAGGTGTCGAGATTGATGCAGCAGGCTACTCAAGCCAAACTTATCAATCTCAAGAAAACGTCAATTCTCGCAGCGAGAGAAGCCAAGAGATGGCAGCTCCGAAACAACAAGAACCAGAAGGATCTCACCACAAAGGCGAGAAGAGCTATGAGAGAAATGTTCAACTTCTGGAAACGGAACGAGAGAATAGAACGAGAGTTACGTAAGAAGCATGAAAAAGAATTAATCGATAGAGCTAAAAAGGAAGAGGAAGAAAGAGAGGCCAAACGACAGCTGAGAAAGTTAAATTTCTTGATTACCCAGACGGAGTTGTATTCCCATTTTATTGGTAAAAAGATCAAAACTGACGAGTTTGAAGGTATTGATTCAGATCCGAATACCAGGAATCTCAAGACGGACAGCAACTACGATAAATATGTAGGCGTAGATGGAAGCAAAAAACACGATATCGACTCACTTGATTTCGATAACGATGACGAGGAAGCCTTGAATAAGGCAGCAGCTGCCAACGCACAGAACGCTCTCAGTGCTGCCCAAAATAAAGCTAAACAGTTCAACGAAGATCCGTTGAAGAATCCCGACACCAACGGAGAGGAAATGAACTTCCAGAATCCAACGTTGATGGGAGACATTTCTATAGAACAACCCAAGATGTTGAAGTGTACGCTCAAGGAATACCAGATCAAGGGTTTGAACTGGTTGGCCAATTTGTACGAGCAGGGAATTAACGGTATTTTGGCAGATGAAATGGGTCTAGGTAAAACAGTCCAGAGTATCTCTGTTCTCTCCTATTTGGCCGAGACTCACAACATCTGGGGTCCCTTTTTGGTTGTAACTCCCGCTTCTACTTTGCACAACTGGCAACAGGAGATCACCAGATTTGTTCCTGACTTCAAAGTCTTGCCGTATTGGGGTAACGCGAAAGATCGTAAGGTCTTGAGAAAGTTCTGGGATAGGAAGAGCTTCAGATACGGCAAGGATGCCCCATTTCATGTATTAGTTACTTCATACCAATTGGTCGTTCAGGACGCAGCATATTTCCAGAAGATGAAGTGGCAGTACATGATTCTTGATGAAGCTCAGGCTATCAAATCTTCTCAATCTTCCAGATGGAAGTCTTTGTTGTCATTCAGTTGCAGAAACAGATTGTTGTTGACTGGTACCCCTATCCAGAACTCGATGCAAGAGTTGTGGGCTTTGCTTCACTTTATTATGCCTTCACTTTTCGATTCCCATGATGAGTTTTCGGACTGGTTTTCGAAGGATATCGAGAGCCATGCCCAATCCAACACCAACTTGGATGAACAGCAGTTGCGTCGTTTGCATGTTATTTTGAAGCCGTTCATGTTAAGAAGAATCAAGAAGAACGTCCAGAGTGAGCTTGGTGACAAGGTCGAGATTGATATTTTCTGCGACTTGACCAACCGTCAAAAAAGATATTACCAGATGTTGCGTTCACAGATATCCATAATGGACTTGTTAGATTCAGCAAATAGCAACAATGACGACGCTACCAGTTTGATCAACTTGGTCATGCAATTCAGAAAAGTCTGTAACCATCCAGATTTGTTTGAAAGAGCAGATGTCAAGCTGAGTTTCTCATTTGGCAGATTTGCTGAAACAAGTTCTTTTATGAGAGAAGGAAACGACTTGGAAATGGCTTATACCTCTGAAAACTTGATCAAGTTCAACTTTCCCCGTTTGGTATACGATGAGTTGTTGACTCCTACGTTTAATAATAGTATTGGCTCTAAGCAGAAGATCTTCGAGACATTCAGCATATACAATGCGGACAATATCGACAATAGTAACAATGACAGCTTTGGTTGGTTGAGATTCGTTGATCATTCACCACGCGAGTTGAAGAAAAAGGCAAATCAGAACGTCTTAGAAAGAGCCATCGAGCGCAAGGAGTACTCAGACATCAACTACGATGGGATAAATCGCTTCAATCAGGTATATGACCGTGATTTTGTCCCAGTGTCAAAGCTGTTACTTATTGTAGAAAACAACAACGACATAATCCACAAGATGAATGCTTCGGATTTTAAAGAACTCTTTTCCGTCCAGCAACGTGTTTACGAGGATATGTACATAAATAACATTGATCCAGCTGCTGAGCCTATCACTTGTGCCACACCCATTTCGGCTCTTTGTAGCTCGGTTTCTTTCCCACAGAAGATTGAAAACGTCTTGTTTGATACCAAAGTGAGAGCTGGGTTAATGCCTTTATCGTTGAATAGCGAATACGAGTTATTGCAACACAATGTACCAGTTTCAGAGTTCCCCAAGTCTAATTTATTGCCTTCGGCTATTAGTAAGAAGATTGACTACTCCAACATTAGAATGCCGTCTATGAATAGATTCATTACCGAGGCTGGTAAGTTGGCCAAGTTGGATGAATTATTAGTCGAATTGAAGCAGAACGACCACAGAGTGTTGATCTATTTCCAGATGACCAGAATGATGGACTTGATGGAAGAGTACCTCACCTACAGACAGCACAAGTACATCAGATTGGACGGTTCTTCCAAGTTGGACGATCGTCGTGATTTGGTGCACGACTGGCAAACCAAACCGGAAATCTTCATTTTCTTACTTTCCACAAGAGCTGGTGGTTTGGGTATCAATTTGACAGCTGCGGACACTGTTATCTTCTACGATTCTGATTGGAATCCTACCATCGACTCACAGGCGATGGACAGAGCTCATAGATTGGGTCAGACCCGTCAAGTGACAGTGTACAGATTGCTTACCAGAGGTACAATTGAAGAAAGAATGAGAGATCGTGCCAAACAGAAGGAACAGGTGCAACAGGTTGTCATGGAAGGCAGAGCTGCGTTGCCCTCTAAGAAAGAAGAAGCTGCCAACAAAAAGAAAGACGTTGCATTCTTGTTACTTGGAGAGGACAATGACGATAGTTCAGAAAAGCTGGTACCAAGTTCTATCGCATCTACCCCTGCTCCTGAGAAAGTACAGTCTAAGAAGAAGAGAAAAACCGTCACTGCCGAGGATGCTTTATCCAGCAAGAAGTTGGAAGAGTTGTATCACGAAGGTGAAGGTTCTTTCTCTGGAAATGCCACTCCTGCTCTTTAAGGTTTTCGGTAGATATTGTAAGGTCTTTCTTGTGTACATTAAATAAATCTAACTATTAGTGGTGTATAAATAGAACTATTATTAAGAATTGAATAAAATAATAATAAATAAACCGCGCGGCCAATAGCAACGCTATAGTACATAGTATCTATCATGAAAATATTGTGAGAGAAATTTACTATAGAGACAACATGTCATCCTGTCATATAATTTCTTACTCAGAAATAGCTGGTTGAATGTCGTGGTGTAAAGACAAGCTTTGTTCCAATTCAGTCAAAAATGGTTTCTCGAATGCATTAGAGCTATCTTGAGATACTCTGTTTTCTACAGACGTCTCCAGATTTTCTTTCAAGGATGCATTGTCAAATTTGACAGTGTCGTGATCTGAATTGGTTGTGTTCTTATTCAACTTTAATAACTTATTCTCGCTTTCCAAGTTGTAGATTCTGTTGAAACTTTCCTCCAACTTGAGCTTAAGTTCTTCTTTTGAAATCTGCAGAGAGCTTTTATACTTTATTGAGCCATTAACCAAGCGTTCCTGGCCGTCTTCTTCATCGAAGGAAGTGATATGTGTAGAGCTGATTAAATCAGTCAAGCCACTGATGTTAGAATTCATCGAATTTAAAGAAAACCGGTTAGAATTTCTAGCCAAGGTATGCCTCTTGTTGTTTGATAGCTGGTCTAAAGCATCTTGGTTGTACGTTTCGTAACCACTAGGGGGAAGAATGTTGACATAATTGTCGTCGTAAGAAACACCAGCACTTCCATTACCTTTAGAATGGATCTTAGTTGGTCCGGAAGAGCGACGAGTCGAAGATACTGTCGAAGACCTTCTACTTCCTACGCTATTCTGGCTATTTTCCAAGTTCAGCCGTTTAGGATCCTCAAATACTGTCAACAATCCTAATTGAAGTCCAGTTGATAACCGTTTATATTTTTTTCCTGATATTCCTTCAGGAGATAATATTCTGTCATTATCAACTACACCTGCTCGAGGCGTAACAGGACTTCCAATAGGATTTTTCAAAGGTGTCACAGAAGATGGTAAAGAATACCGCTTCTTAATAGAAGAAGTATGGAATGACTTCAAATTGAATTCACCTATATTAGCTCTAGATGGAATCTGAGGAGAAGTACTAATAACATTTGAAATTGCTGGTGAAGCGAGCCGTCGAGCATATCCATCTAAATCGCTGAGCTCTTTGACATTTAAATGGTACATTTCCTTTATGGATTGGATATCATCTTCAAATTGATTAAAAATCATTAACTTCTCGTTACACTCATCCACATTGCTGATCGACTTCGTAGATCGATTATATGATTGGAAATACTTTAAATTAGTGCCGAGCTTGACTACTTTCCCGATTAATGATTCGAGATGTTTATCGGTATTCTCCAGCTCATTATAATTTTGAAATACTTGTTTTTCTTTATCCCTCCTGTTGGCTTTCACAGCGAGAATATCTTGGTTTTCATGGGAAACATTAAATCTTGTGTTCACTTCAATTGCAGCTAAATCGTTATTGTGAACATCATCAAAGTTATTGAATAATAGAACAAAGCTATTAATGGTTTCATTATGGTCACGAAGGACTTGTCTGACAAAGCCTAGCTTAGCTATATTGTTGAAAATGGATATCTCATCATCACGCTCCCAATCCTCGGTTTTGATAGGAGGGAATTGATCCATAAGTTTGTAGATAAAAAAATTTTTCTTTACCGAAGATTCGTTAATAGTGAGTAGTTGACAAATGAAAAGCTTCCTTAGCTGATTGAACTTATTTATATTGAACACAATTTTATCGAGGCTTTTTTCATTGGAAGAACTCAGTGGGCTATCCATTCCATTTAATTCGTCCTCGTCCCCATTTTTGTATTCTTCTTGCAATTGAAAGATATCGATATTGTTTAGGTTGCAATACTGCTCGAACAAGTCCCCGTTCAAGTTGGGCAATAATTTTGATATGGATGTTCTTAAATTAAGATTCAAAAAATGTAATGTCTTAGCAAGATGATCTCTCAAAGAATTTTTGTAAACTTCTCGGGAAACACTATCAAGATCACTCTCGTCGTTATTACGACTGACGTAATAATAAACATCCAATTCCTTTAAGATAAGCAACTTTTGGATTAATTTCTTGTTAATAGAATAGTTGTGAATGAGGAAGTTGTTCAAATACGACAAATTCAGCTGTGACATCACCAAAAGCTTGAACCGATTGAACTTAATTAACTTCGTAGCAATAATTAATAAGATCTTGAACATCTTCATCTGGTTTGAATGCGACATTGCTGTGGAATAATTGAATTGTCTTCTCTGCTCCTGTTTCATCATGAAGATAATCAAGTTAATAATGATGATGACATTATTTAAATTGCCAAAGCTCCTGGAGAAGTGAAGGCTGTATGACTTTTCTAACACATAAAGTTGACTGCCATCAAAATTCAAACTATTTACTAGTGGAAAACCTTTGCGTTCACGTATTTCAGCTTCAATGGTATCTTTGAGATTTGAGAGTGCCTGCTCACTTTTGGAAAGAATCATGGTGTCATCCAATAGATTTGATACAACCAAGCCATATTTAAATTTCTCCCAGAACGTTTTTTCAATGCCATGAAGCGACAAATACTTGTGAATATACTTAGAGAGGTTTTCTGTTGTTGGCTTTAAAGGTGATGATATATGATGGTGATAATAATCAGAGAAATCCGGTTCTCCTGGTTGTTGGTAGTATGCAGTGTTATAAATAGAGTCGTAGTTATTATAACTATGATTATTGTTGGTGTCGTGGTTTTGGCTATTTGTTTCGTAATTTTCGTGAGCTTGATAGGGCTGATGCAGTTGATTAAATGTTCGTGTATGCGTTACAGGAGGATTGTATGGTTTAAAGTCGTCATCAAAGTTCAGACTAATAGAATGCAAAGGCTGTAGCTGGTTCTGGAAGAAATTGTGATTCGAGATCGATGGTGACGAAACCGACTCTTCTATTCCCCAGTCGCTCATTTCTGGCTGCGGGGGAATCGACAAGGCATTGCTCTGATCATTTTGAGATGAAAAAAGCGGTATATGACTCAACTGAGACGTTGCCAATTGCGTTAGATGACTTAGCTGAGATGAAATATTCGACGCTGCCAGAGCTTTAGAGGGTTCTTGGTGCTTGGGACTCGGCTCATTGGGATTTCCGTGTCCGCCATAGCTGGCCAAGTAGCTTGATAGAGGGTTCAATCTGTCGAAGTTCATGAGTGCATTGGAAGATGTGAAATGTTAAAATGTACAACTGACTATCAATGAAATTTAATGAAGAGTAAAGAAGTCTGGTTTCAGAATGAGTCCTTGTATACAGAAGAAGGTGCAAGGCACTATGACGTGATTTCTTGTTAGTTGTGAATTAAACGGTTACGATCTGTTGGTGAGCACTTAAGATTAATACGGTCAATGAATAATGTGAATATGGATGTCTAATTATCATCAAAAGATCTTTGATAATGAAGATAATGAGCGATGATATTAATGATAATAATAATAATAGTGAATATGAAAGACTAGAACCAAACGACAATGACTTTTATGATTCAGACTTCTAATGATATGTCTTCTTATTATGTCTTGCTAGCGGATAAACGATCTGAATCAATCTGCTTTGATCAGATTGGTCAGCAAGATCAATATGAGATTGAAAACTCGCTTACAAATCTCTCACAAGTCAAGCAATCCCAGCAGTCGTTCTAGCCTAGTAATCCGCCTGAAAGAATACTTACATATGTTGCTAATTAACAAGTTCGCTGTGTTTTGATTAGATCATTTTCTGTTGTGCCTGTATGGTTCAGATCACGTGAGAGGTATATCCTGTTGCATATGATAAAAGTGGAGTAATATGATGGCTAACATCATTATATCCTGAAATCACGGTTTTTTTTGTGATTGTAAAAAGAACCAATGGCGGTAATACCAATATCGACTATTGTGAGAAGAGAAGACGACGATCAAGCTCCGCAAAATCTCAAGTGGCTCAAGTTGGTTCTCGCAGTGGTTTTCGCAGCTATTGTAGTCACCATCGTACTAAGAATCCACACCAGGAGAATAAGTGAATTGAACAAAATCAAGCACAAACAGCCAACACGAAGTAGGCCATTGAGAAGGATTTCAGGTCACTTCGCAAATACTCCAAACCAACAAAATCAGCACTATCAGCACTATCAGATCCGTTCGCTGTATTCGGAAATCACAGACCCATCGGCCTTTGAGCAGACTCATGATCGAAACGAATCAATTTCTTCAGATCACATCGTAATATCGTCTCTTCCTCCTATATATGACGACGACCGCCCTCCTCCATATCCTTCTATACATGTTGAACATCCTGAAAGACCAATATGCCTTCAGCGGCCTTCAGAGGACAATTGAAAGCTAATTGCAAAAAAAACACGCCAGATACAGATAATTGTTAATCCAGCACTGCAAGACACAATGACGATACGAACAAAACAACTAATGACATTACGATATAATCACGTCGCACTGATCCACACGAAACTACAATCTACCACTAATATACGATCTCCCCCGTCTATTTGGACATAGGTTAAATTTTACTTATAAGCAAAGACCACTTGATGGTGCCAGCATAGCATGATTCTGCAACCACACAAAAATAAGCGACTGGAGTGGTGAGTAAGCAGTGGATATGCAATATAAAAAATCTTCTAAAATATCTTTCATTCGACTATTCTACAGTCTCCGCATCTTTCATTTCCCAACAATTCTCTTGTGATGACGTTGTGCGTTATCTTCTGCATCGGCCGTCTATGTCCTTACTCCATAATCGCACATCCCCCCCACAATACGTTTAAATCCTCTACATCCCAGTTTGAACACCATACTAAATGACCAAATCGCACCTACAATGGTCCTGTTTCTGTTTCTTGTCCACGAGCTCTTAGAGTATGTTTATGAGGTTTCCTTGGATCCGATCGCTTCCGCAGATGGCAACTGTTCGGTAATCGTACAATTGCAAAATTATGTGCAGCGAAAAAGTGTCAAGATAATTATATCTTCAAATATCAAGGTTAATTAAATATACTACAGTTATTTTCACAGTTTTCCCCACACTCATTTCCACCAAAGACAGAGTTAACAGGTCTAGCCCAATTTTTGCCAAATAATTCTACTCCTTAATCCATACAATGTCCGCAACATAATTTAATAGCACTTCAGAATGCTATGCACATCTCACAGAGCAACCGCCCAACACAATTCCTTCTAAATTATGTGAGTACTGCATGTACATTTAAAAAAAAGATCTCAGACCTGCACTAACCAACCCACAAACTTTGTCTGAGCAATAAACTCCCATATATTCTAGTAGAAGAATCCGAATCCATACAGCGTCTGATTTCACAGCTAGAAAGAAACCTCAGAGCAAGGGAATATCCCACTAAAACCTGTCCAATGTCCACAGGAACCGCGGCTGAGAAGTTGATAAACATCACCAGTGCCGCAGTTGGGGATGACTTGCAAAAAGTGAAGGGTCATCCTCAAGGAGCTAAGATCACCGCTCAGAACGAAGATCCAGCCAAAGAAACCAGCAGAAACAAGAAACCAGCAATTGTATACAAAAAACCAGAATGGTACATACTCGCAATCTATGATGTTATTTTGTGGTTGCTTTCTGTCATTTTCGACTGTTTCTTCAGAGAGATCAGACCCCGTGGTGCCTTCAGGTTGCCCAAGTCCGGGCCCGTTATCTTCGTTGCAGCTCCGCATGCAAATCAGTTCGTTGATCCCATCATTCTCATGAATCAAGTCAAGCGTGAATCGCAAAGACGTATTTCCTTCTTGATCGCTGAAAAATCTTATAGACAGGCTTTCATTGGTCACTTGGCTAAGTGCCAGTTGGCTATTCCAGTCGTCAGAGCCCAGGACACTTTGACTAAGGGTACAGGTAAAATCTTTGTTGATTTCAAGAACAATCCTTTGAAAGTCACTGGTAAGGGCACCAAGTTCACCACCGAGTGTGCAGTTAAGGGGTTGATCGCCTTGCCTCAGTCTCTAGGTGCTTCGGAAATCACGGAAATCATCTCCGACACCGAGATAGTTGTCAGAAAGGAATTCAAGAATACAGAAAAGATCAATAGTTTACTCTCCCAGGGCACTTCCTATAAGAGGGCTGACAAGATAGATCAGAGACAAGTGTACCAGTTGGTTTTCGACCATTTATCTGACGGAGGGTGTATTGGTATCTTCCCTGAAGGCGGTTCTCACGATAGAACCAATTTGCTTCCATTGAAAGCGGGTGTGGCCATCATGGCCCTTGGTGCTATGAGCAACGATCCTAATTGTAATGTGACCATTGTGCCTTGCGGTATGAACTACTTCAACGCTCATAAGTTTAGATCTAGAGCGGTCATAGAGTTCGGAAACCCCATCGAAATCCCAAAAGAAATGGTTAAGAAATACTCTAATCCCGAGACCAACCGTGAATCTGTCAAAGAATTGTTGGACTTAGTCCAAACTGGTTTGAAGTCGGTCACAGTCACCTGTGACAACTACGAAACTTTGATGGTTGTTCAAGCTGCCAGAAGATTGTACGCAGGTAATTTTGCTCAACACTTGCCACTACCTTTGGTTGTTGAGATGAATAGAAGATTGGTGCAAGGATACCAACATTTCCAATCAGAGCCCAAAGTACAAGAATTAAAAGAAAAGATTTTGAACTACAACCAGATGTTAAAACACTTGTATTTACCAGATCATCATGTTGAAGAATGTGACGAATCTAACAAGTTACGAGTGGTCCCCGTCCTTATTTACAGAATTGCTAAATTGGTATTCTTTTTCATATTGGCATTACCTGGTGCCATCTTGTTTTCTCCTGTTTTCTTGACTTCTAAACTTATCTCGATAAAGAAAGCTAAGGAAGCTTTGGCCGCATCCACTGTTAAAATTAATGCCAATGATGTTGTTGCTACCTGGAAAATTCTTATCGGAATGGGTTTAGCTCCTATCATCTACAGTTTCTACGCTTTTATTGGTACTTGGTATTGTTATAATCATGGTATTTTGCAAAATCATAGATTGGCTCTTGTTTGGATTTTCATCTATATGTGTGGTGTTCTTGTCACTTACTCAGCATTGATAACAGGAGAGCAAGGTTTGGATTTATTAAAATCTATCCGTCCACTTTATCTCTCCATCACTTCAGGATCTTCTGTAAAGGAATTAAAGAAGGCTAGAAATGAATTGAGTGAAGATATCACCGAGTTGGTTAACACTTTTGGTCCACAATTGTATCCAAAGGATTTCAACTTATTGGAAATCAAGGAACAATTGAATATTAAAGAAGGTGTTAATTATATTGATAGTGATGAAGAAGAAGACAGAAAGACAGAAGAGTTGAAGAATAGAAGACTCAGAAAGCGTAAGGCTGCCAAGAAGGCAAAGAAAGAAACCGAATCAGTTCATGAATTCGAAGTCAGTGCATCTACTGGTACTCCAGATGACAGCCACGGGGAACTCTCCACCAGGTCTTCGTCTGTTTCAGATGGTATTTCTTTAATGAATTCAGATAATTCTTTGACTAACATTCCTATGTTTTCAGATTATCAGTTGCACCACAATATCAAGAATCGAGACCTTGTTCTTGAACAACAGTCTGCACTACCCTCTGCGGTAAATTCAACAAGGAACTCCACAGCATCAATATATGACGATTATAGACATACGCAGGTTGACCACCAACCTCATTTGCGTCCATCCAATCTATCAAAACAAGTATCGAGCGACCAAATGGAATTCAACTTTTCTTCTAAGTTAGACCCAAGGAAGATGAACCTCTCTGACAGGATAAAGACCAGATTGAGAGAAAATAGAGAAACCGACAAACACTAATTACATAGGTCTATAATTCAGTAGAGTCTCTAACACTTTTCTAAATACAGATTACCTAATTGACACTAGCCTGCCTTTCGTAGAATTCAGACACTTGTGTAGAACTTGTAGCGTCCTCGACGCTTTTATCGTCCCTGATCCTAAGGAAACGAGGAAATCTCAAAGAAATACCCTTTCCGTACTCCTGGTGAGCTGCCTTGTAGATGGGACTTAACGACAAGTCCGCTGTCAAGACTTCGAAAATGGTAGTAGGCTCGAACCAGACATCAGGTTTTGCGTTGGAATTCGTGGTATCATAAATATAATACAGCTTTGGGATAGAAATTTCTGTAGGCTTTAACTTCGCATGAAGGGAAGTCAAGTCTTCGTCAGAAAACCCAGTGCCAATCTTACACGTCGTTTCATATTCACCAGTATCCTGATTGTAAGAAGCCAATAAGAACCCACCGTAATTACCAGTGCGTTTTCCTCTACCAATATAAGCACCAATGACGACCAAATCTAACGAATCACCAACTCCCGCCAAGTAATCTTTCTTAAGCTTCAACCAATTTCTAGATCTCTTGGATGGCTCGTAGTAAGATTCCCTTCCATTAAGCATCTTCACCATTAATCCTTCACAAGAGTCTTTAACCGACTGATCAAGGAATTGCTGTAATTCATCAAGATTAGAGGAGTTTTTTGCAGTTGCAAATTGGAACTTGCCGTCCATTGGCGTCAAGTTCTCTTCCATTACCTGTCTTCTTTCCTTCAAGGACTTTGTAATTAGAGGCTCGTTATCAAAATAAAGAATGTCGAAAGCAAACAAACAAATATGCACAGTAATATCTTTTTCATCAACATCCTTACGTTTACGAGTAGACAAAACCTGAAAGGGCAAGATTTTGTTAGCAACTCTGTCCCAGGCCACAGCTTCACAGTCCAATATCATGGATGGGGCCTGGCCCTCTTGTGTCTTTATAAAATCCTTCATGATAGAAATCAAATCAGGGTATCTCTCGGACATATCTTCCGAGTTTCTAGAGTAGATTCTTACAGTACCATCATGTAAAAGATGTACTTGGGCTCTTTCACCATCATACTTATACTCACATGTGAACTCTTCCCCTTGGAATCGATCCAAGACTTCGCTAATAGACTTTGTTGGTTTGGCCAACATTGGCTTAAGAGGTATTCCAGGCGTTAATTGGCAATGATCTAACAAGTTGAAGATACCATATTCGTATGCATTTCTTATCAATATTTCATAGTTGGGGATTTGAGAAAAGGCTTCTCTCACTACGTCTTCAGATTGAGTCAATTTTTCTGGGTTCATTCTCTTGGAGTCCTTAGCTTCGTAATTGACGAAAGCTTGAGCAAGACCAATTAATACCGTCTTTTCTGCGAGACCGATTCTCAACTTACCTTCCAAAGATCTAATTAAGAACTTAGCCTCAGAAGAGTTAGCATTACATGCGGTCAACATTTTGTTGATTAATGAAATCTTCTTAGCTTGTGAATCCTTCCCAGTGGATTTGGCAATCTTTGTAAGATTTTCAAACACCTGATCTACGTCTAAAGGTGCTGGCTTGAACATGGTGGGTTGTCCAGATCTTGATTTTTGAGCGACCAAACCAAGATCGCCAACTTGTTGGTAATCCTTCTTGATTTTGCTGTTAGGTCTTCCGTAACATTCACTGATTGCTTTGATCAATATAGTCTCACCAAGACCAAGCTCTAAGTCTGGCTCATAGTCTGGTCCCAATCTGTTGATGAACAAATACACAATCTTGACAAGCTTATCTACAGTCGATTGTTTCAAGATTTTTAAGAAGAATTCAGAGACAATGGCGGTGATTTTTAATCTTGAAGACTCAGCTTCAATCTTGTCCAATACGTCTGTCATCTCAGAGTAGGGGATCTTTGCTGAAAGCTCTTCTCCCGCATGTTTTTCGTGTTCCTTCTCTGACAACTTTATCAATTCCGAGGCTTCTCTGATTTCTTCCGCCTTATCTTTTTCGGTTTCACTTTCGCTTGGATCTGTATCTGGCTTCTGTGCCTGATCTTCCTTAGACTCTTGCAAATTCAGAGATGCTTGGGTTGTTTCTTCATTGATTGGTTCCGTAGCAACAGACTCCGAATACAGTTTCTCGGACAGCTTACTGACAGGCTGGGATAATAATACATCCACAGACTTTTCGATCTTGGGCTTTTTGGCTTCTACAGTATCATCTTCACGTACTCTCTTTAATGTAGCTCCAGATCCAAAGAATCTTCCAATACTCTGTTGACGAGGTGCCATTTTTATATACAGCTGGAGCAATGGATAGCAAATGAGTCTAGTAGCCAAGATTGGAACAGGTCTGACAAAAACCAAATTCCTCAACATTAACTGAGGCAGCTTTGTGAGAAATCGTGGAGTATCTATCCATCTTTTTCACTCTCTAAATACGCGTTTGAGAATTATCGCGTATTGAGAATTGGTAGCGCTACAAGACCCTTCATTACACTATCAATATGTGATTTAAGTCCACATATAATCCGTGTTGATTGAGAGTACGATACAATTGAGATGGGCCATATGTTTGCTTTTGGCCATGCAAACAGTGGACACAGGGAACAAGGGTTGCTAGGGTAACTTGAGAATCACTGTAGGAGTTATCAGTCGAAGAGGTTGGAATAAAAGAAATTGAAACAGGGGTACAATTGTAACAATTTTGTGCAAAAGAATTTGTATTGTGACTAATTATGTCGATTGTGAAAATTTCGCTTTTATTGGAAATGATTAAGAAGATGATCAGCCCACAATCGAGGAGAATTTAGACTAATTGTACTTATGTTTGCAACCATTTTATTTTGTATTTGCAAGCTATACATGCAAGCCCAAATACATTTTGCATCCATTTACAAAGTCTATTTAAGATTGCTTTAATACTTTTCTGCGAACTGCGAGGCAACAGTATTGCAATTAAATCTTCCTAAAATCCAAAAGGATGTCTATTAAAAAAAATTAATTCTTTATCATTTGGGGAAGTTGACTTAGAAAACAAGAACCACTTTTTCCTCTATGAGATCCTGATTAGCATCTCTCTTGAGTATCTCCCAACCTGACAAATACTGCTTCAATTTATTTTGTCACCTACCATCTTACATAACGAAGTACACTGTTCTTATTATCTGCCATACAAGGGAAGACACAACGCTTCGACTTTCTCGGCCCTAGTATCTCTAAAGATGGGTTCCATAGTCTGTTCTTGTATTCTTGAATATTTCATCCAAATAATCTTTTATGAAATAGACAGCAGTTGAATACTACTAGAGAGGGAATAGTATATATGACTATATGGTGCGTTTGTAGGCAAGATCGTCCGTTGATTCCGATCTTGAAACTGTAGTTGATATCTTTAGAATCAGCCAGGATGCTAATGAACTAGTCCTATTATTCAAGTACAACCTCTACTACATTATATTATATATTTGCGGGTAATTTTACCCCAATAACAGTACATGAGAGAAGCGTGGAACACCTATATAGAAACTAAAATACAATAGTCTAACTTTTTGGAAAGAATGTTAAATAGTAACATCCCAGATACTTTGAGGTCCTCTTTCTTCGTAGACCTCACTGTCAATGAACAATTCACGGCCGTGATTGGAATTGTTTGAGAAGATTTGCTTGGAGTAGACCTCCCCTCCCAAGAAGAAAACATCTTCCCACGATCCACCTCTTTCCTTGGGCTTTTTCCATTCAGGGAAGTAGTCAGGATACTTAGCAAGCTTTATAGCGCTTGGAACTTGTACCAAATTGGAATTTGACTCGCCGTCCACAGAATCCTCTGCCTGCTGATATCTGGCAAGGGTGACATTGATACCGTTGGAGTCCTTAGCAGAACCAGATGATTCGCCAGGTTCACTGATAAGATACTTCTCTGATAATCTGACTAGCACAGCTTCCTTCAAACCAGGAATCTTGAATGTGGAGCCTACAAGAATGATGTTATCGTAGCAATCTTGTCTCTTTTCAAAGGCGGGTATCAATGCCAACGAGTTGTGTATGGCGTCGGTTACCACTTCAACCAACTTGGCTGCACTTTGGAATCTTTCCTTGCCTACGTATACTTTCTCACCCGATTTGGAATCGACAAAAAAATTCTTCTCAAGTTCCTTGTTAGGTCTTTCATCTTCGTTATCGCCGTTGGTTATGACACCCTTTTCGTCTGACGCTACAATTTTTGCCACATCAAACTCGTCGTCCTCCTGTTTGGATTCCAAGTCAGCAAACGAATAGAACGAGCTCTCGTGGTCGGTCAAAACTTCGTATATGCCAGATATCTTCAAGTCTTCCACTTGTGCATCCGTGAAGTGAGGCAAGGTTTTCTTTATCTCTTCGTTCAACGTGATGCCTCCTACGCCCGTTAAGTACCTACCTGCGAATTTAACGGTCTGGTAGCCGACTACAGGCACGACTTGGATATTATTGTGGCCCACATTCACTACGACCGAGTTTGTGGAGGAACCCACGCCGAAGGTGGATGACAATGATAAGTCAAGGATATTAAACGCTGTGAACTCCAAGGATTCAATCACATATTTTGTAATACACTCGGTGTCTGACCGGGACCACGTCAAAGAAGGGACAATGAGAAGTAAAGGAATTTGGTTGATAGTGACAATAGGATTTTTGGTGATGACACTCTGCAAAATGATCTTCAACAAGTAATTGAACGCAGGCAAGTCCACCACTTTGGAGTTATGTATGGGGTGGATTTCTACGAAATCACTGTCGTTTTCGTCACGTTTCGACTTGTATTCTTTGGTGGTAGGACTCTTATAAACAACGGAGGGTATCTTGTATTGTGGAGGAGCAAGCAGGTCTTGCAACCCAAACGAGAACAAAGTATATTCAGAGCCCGGATGGACCACTAGAAAGTTTTCTTCTTTGTACAATGGCATTTTGAATAAAAGAAGAAGAATGAAATTGAATGTATGTTCAAGTACTTCTTTATATTCGTTAAGGTTTCTCACTCATAAATGCGTATACTAAAGTTGATTTTTTGTTCACCAAAAGCGGTATGTGCACGACAAACGATTGCAAATTGTATGATTGTATATTCATATAAAACTGTAAGCCCTAGTTAAAGATGGCACTGTAGAATTGTTTAAGAATTCTACTTAGGATGTAATTGTAGTTCTTTCTACTTGCTATCAAATGACATTAGCGTCAGAGAATTGTTTTTTTTTCTAGAATTTTATTCAAAAACTGAAAAAAGGTATATTCATTACAAGTTCATGAATTCTTAAGGATATATTACTGTTGAAAAATTCTCTACAAAAATGGAATAATAGTATTGTCTCAAAATTATTAGAGGGTCATTAGCTACTATAAATATTACAGATAATGATATCATAAGGTCAGGCCTTTGTAATTCTATATATCGTTATTTTATACTCTGTTCTATCTAGTCAAACTCCAAGTCGTTATCCTGAACATTGGCCAAAAATTTGTTATAATTAGCCCGTGTTCCCAACACAGACTTCTTGCTTGCGGTGCTAACCAGCCTTTTAACAAAGTCGTTATAGTCAATCGTGTCTGGCTTGTATACTTCGTCATCAAGTGAATCGACAAGCTTGACTTCATTGATGAATGGTAAGTCTTCGTCTACAGGCGCAGGAGGTAAATTCTTATTAGGAGATACCCGAGAGCTGAATGAGTCTACCAGGTCCTTTCTGGATCTGACTGGAGATGATTGTTTTCTGTAGTTATTCATCTTTCCGTCCGCAGTGTTCAATCTTTGCAACTGAGGAGGTTTATTTGAAGCGAGATCAGGAGCACTTTGGAAACGATGATACGACTGAGGCAAATGTTGTTGCTGATGGCTATGAGAGGACTCCGAATGGAGAGGTCTGGGACTCATTCTGAAGGGAGTGACTCTTATGGAGGACTGTCTTCTTTCTCTAGAAGGAGGAGCCAAGGGATCCTCCAGTGAGTGGATTGATGGAGATTTCGACTTAGGAAACGATCCGGAGTCATCGTCTTGTGATTCATCATAATAGTCTTCGGTATAATGCAATTGTTGGTCGTCTTGTTGCTGTTGTCGTTGTCGTTGTTGCTGATTGTCTAGCTGTTGTGGAGCAAAGTCTGTGCCATTGATTCTGGATTTGATTTTATCGACGATCTTGTCTGAATTGCCGAGGTCCAGCCAGGCGACGATTCCAGAATACCAGGTGACACCACCAATGAATATGGCTAAAATGAGAAGGATTTTTACAACATTGAACATAACAATGGCATAGTGCAACAACAAGTCCTGAGATCGATACAATATTAGACTAGATACAGCCCCTAGCACAAAACTCTGGATGTGGAAGTGTTTCACCGATTGATTTCCAACAGCAGACTTCATTCTGTCTAGAATGGAGGCGCCACGAGTGGGAGTTAGCGTTGAAACTGGGGTGTAAGTGGAAGAAAAAGAAGTGGAAGAAAAAGAAGTGGGAGAAAATGGGTTTGAAGATGTTTTGGGAGAGCTTTGTTTTGATACCTTTTGTTTGATGCGCTTTTTCTCTGAAGCCTGAGAGTTGGGAGGCTGTGCTTCAGGCTTGGGTTCTTCAGGAAGCTTGTAGGAGCAATCGAGAAGTTCGTTAATATAGTCGTCGACCTTCTTTTTATCATCGGCGTACTCTATGGAGCTGATGTCGTTGTTGTCAACTTTCTTCAACCGGAACACTCCGTCATTGTCTTGTTTGTAGACTAGCTTCTTCTTTTTGGTAGTGGTTACGCTGGTAGCCATGGATAGAAGGATATATGTTTAGTGTTTGTATAAATAGTATGATATTAGTGTAAAAGTGAGAACTGCTTCAAACTTCAAACAAAGTGGATAAAAAAAACAGTTGAACACTGTTAATAAATAGTGGCTAGAGCCAGGATAGTTGACAAAACCCGGGGAAATTCAATATTAGTGTCAGATAACAACAAAGGAAGAAGACCTGGAACTACAGTTGAAAGGATAAAAAAGTCATATAACCGGGGAAAATGTTATACTATATAAGCAAGAACGAAATATACCACCACAGCAGATTAATGGAGAATATTATACTTATGTAGACGTTTGATCACAGGTGATGCAATATCTATAACCAGTACAATACAGGCACGCAGATGAAATAAGGGTGGAAAAATATAAACAATACCTCTAAAATTATTGTCTAAAGTGTTACGAAGGTTTCAGATGAAGATGAGGTGTCAAGGCAATTTGGCGATTTCACCATCATGTCGTTCCCTTTCAGACGAGAAGAACAACCGAAATTCTTGGAACCAGGCTCGACAAATCCTTGCAATACAGTTGCTATTCCAGCCACTGTGATGCGGAGGTCCCAGTAGCTATAATATCTACAGCGCAACGGCGGTCTAGTCTACTACAACTTCCAAATTGTCGAGTTAGTTGACATTGCAAATATTTTCACAATACAAATAATCACGAACAATTAATTGTCTTCAATAATTATTATCTCACAGCCAATTGCAAATCAAATTTATTGATTAGCACGTTCAACAAGGCAAATTTCACGATACATCTATCACAGTAAGCTCACAGTAAGCTCACAACTTATACGTCGGGCTCCCTCTTTCATGAGATCTGTTAAACCTGTCATACGAGCCATTCAATGTTGGCAACAGCCCCTGCCTTCCAACTTTGGTCACTTCTCGGGTAACCAAGAGAGGCGCTGTCAACTATGGCTGATTGGAATGTGCCTGAATAATTTGCTTTGTGGTGATCTGGAGTATTGACATTTTCCCGATTGCGGATGTTGAAACTTCACAATCACATTTCCCAATAGGGTATAATTGATAGTGTAGCTGGGGAAATGGTATGTCACGAGAACGCAGCCTGTATGCTACTATGGCTACAGTGCCACGAGCGAGATAATGGGGTAATTGGATTCTATTTATTATACGAATAATAGTTCATAGTACTATGGCACAAGAGATTATTGGTGGAAAAGAGTTTTACGAGATGGTGAATCAAAACCTGAAAAACCAGATGCGTGGAAACTAAGAAGGGTATAACTTTGCCAGTATTCTCCACACCTATATTCTCCACACCTATATTCTCCACACCTATATTCTACATCTATCGGGTGTTGGAGCTATACTCTACGAATACTCTCGTCTACCAGTATGTTATACTGGCTTGATGGGAAGTCTATCTTGTTCACTTTCGACCAAGACTAGCTATCTTCTGAATTATTCCTTATATTACATTATGCCATCTGCGGAGACGTAACTTCCTCCTATAAATACTCCTCTATTCTATTGTACAAGGGCGGGCCTGTAGCTCACAAATAGCCCCGAATTCTTCTCGCCAACTGGATGTCCTTCTGCATAATCGTCACCCTTTTGGCATGTATAGCACACAAGTTGGTGTCTTCTAGCAAATGCACCAAGTAGGCTTCACAGGCCTCTTGCAAGGCTAGCACAGCATTCGATTGCCATCTGATACCGTAGTCGGATCCAATGTAATCCTCAGCCACTTCCTTGACAAGTCTGGCAAACGGTAATTTACGAAGCAAGAGATCCGTGTTCTTCTGGTACTGTCTGATTTCTCGAAGAGCCTTCGTTCCTGGTCTATATCTTCTTTTCGCAGTAGCTTGCACAGTAGGGTCACCCGGCTGATTTCTATAGATTCCCGTCTGTTGCTGTCTACTGCTTCCTGACTGGGGACGCGACGCAGGAGTAGCTGAACGTTGTGGCTGTCTTCCTCTTTGCTGTTCTTGTCTTTCTCGTTCTCGCTGTCGTCTCAATGCATTGGATGAGGGCAATGGTCTATTGGAGCTTGTAGATATTCTAGCCATGTTTATCTGAAAATTTCAAGAATGAAAATATTGCAAATTTGAATTGTGGACTATTCTGTGGTAGTGTTTGGTGATACTATTATGCTAGGGATTTGTTTTCTGAACTTGATAGCGATACTAGTGATGATGGTGATTATGGAAAGTACTCGGCTACAATCCCATTAACGGTCAGATTAAAAGTAATACAGATTTGAGAAAAAACTCCTTATTGAGAGAAAAAGAACTTCAGCAAATTGTTATGCCTCCGGCTGCGACCGTTTGATTGCCTCTCTCTCTGCGTCTGATCTGTGGTGATGATTTGAAAGTTTTTAACAAGCACTCTACCCTGTAAACCAAATGAAGATATAGCCAGCCATTCATGTGTGCAGGAAACTCCAAGGATGCGGTTAAGGGGTTTTTGGGGGCTGTTCCAGAGGGATTGGTACACTTTGTACGAACTGGTTTTGCAATCGTAGCTTATTTGTAGCTGTTTCAGTTCAGAAGACGGAGCATCCTTTTTCTCTTTTGCTTGAGTATACGTTGGCGAAGTTTGTACGGGCTGAAGGGACTTAATTGTAGACAAGCAGAGCGTTAAGAATATTTTCTGCTAGAAGAATAATATTATTGGCCAGATAACCCGAGAATTAGAGGAGAAGAGAGGAATGAGGAGAAAAAGCCAGATAAAGAAATCATGGCAACAGCAAGAGCAAGGATAGCATTTGGCGGAATGTCGAGTAGCATTTGAATATCGAAGACTACGCAGTGGAAGCAATAGTGGAAATACGAAAAGAGTCTAGAAATACTAGTTATGCATGTACGTATGTACGAGAAGAGAAGATTATCCGAGGAGCAGAAAGCATGAAAGAGCCAACAGATACAAGGCAGAGGAAAATTTGCAAGAGTCTGGCTCTATTTTCTCGATGAAAACACGCTATTGTCTTAGGGTAGGGAGCTAGAGCCGAATTAGTGATTGAAGACAAGTTGTTCGCATTGTTAAGACTGGGAAGCCAGGGGATGCTAACGAGTCGTAATTAAGTAGCCGAAACGGGCGGATTTGGGAACAAAAGCAGCGTATGCTGTCAGCGTCGCAATCGTGCCTGGCGATGCCAAACAGATGTCCATATTGGCTTTTAGAGGAGCTGACGAAGACGGCCTGGAATGGCACAGACACGGGCTCCCAACCGAGAACAACTTGGATAGCAGCCCCGAGGCAGAGACAACTGTGGTGTCCTTCGTATAAGCCGAGATGAAATTTCATGCCAGTGGAATTGTCTGAATCTGACCAGATAGAAGCTGATAATCGGGAAGGCGAGGAAAGAAGAGTTGAAGATGGTTACAGTTGTGGAAGAACGAGGCCAGCTATGGGAACAATAGACTCGTAGAAGGAGCAACCGCAATTGGGAGCTGGTCGAGTTATCGTGGGGTAGTCTCGGCTGGAACGATTGTACGATAAGAATGCTGGTGCGACCTTCCTATAGTTAAGAGTTCCGGTTGGCACATTTATCGAGAATTTTGGTAGCCACACAACGGTATTCTGCCGTGTCGAAAGAAACTGTTCATGTTCGTATATATGGATAAATCTGCTGCTATAAATACGTCTTCGGTCTCCTAAGTCCGCAAAGGAACGCTTTGCCCTACCTAGACTTATATATACAATATCTGTATCTGTCTCTGTTTCTTCGTAGTAGCACAGCTCTTGTTGTCGTCCCATCCAACCAGCTTCTAGCTCCCACTGCAGGTAACGTGACTTAAATTCAGGTTCATTTTTCTGCCGCTTCCATATAAAGCTGAACGGCCCCACCCCTTTTTCCAGTTTTGAGCGACAGTGACGAGTTTTCAAAGAGTTCAATTGCTGTTGACCGATAGCGTGACACAACCACAGACATTGCCCCTGCCATAGCCAGAGCGCCAGTATTGTCCCACCACCATCTTATCCACCATCCGCCATCCGTCTATCCCCTAGTCTGGCTCCCATCGTCGAGCTATAGTCTCATCACCACCCCAGCTAGAAACTACGACAATTAACACACCAACCAGCAAGAACAACAGAAATAGAAGTTCTCCGCTACAATTGCATATACTGTCAGTAACACTATTACAGCGATTGATTACAGCAGCTCTAGTTTACTTCCCAAAATAGCAATTGCTACTATCAGTATTTCCCATTGCTAATTTCCATACTAAACAGACTATGTCGCACTCCGTCTACCAGACCAACGGAAGACCGTTATCACAACAAGCATTGTACCAACAGAAGTTGAGACATGGCATCTACACGTCGCCCGGCGCCGCAACTGTCGGAGTGACCTCCAATGCCTCCGATACTGCTGCTCTTCTTGCGGCGTCTTCGGACCTCACTGTGAGACCTTCCTACGAAAGAACAATTGCTCCGGAAGCCCACACCGCTGCCCTTGCAGCAAAAAGAGAAAGCATCACCGCCTGGTCGCGTGAAAACACCGACCCAAACGCCGATGCCGCTGCCGCCAACGCCCGGACGCTGACGTTGACGTCGAACTACTCTACGGCCTCTTCTGGAGGTGTGGGAACAGGTATCCCCTCTCTTAAAGGTGATTCACTCTACAGGGTAGCCAACAAGAACTCGACCTCGACGATGACCTCAAGAATTAACCCAGAAAGAGACATCAAGAGATCCGGTTTGGCTACGAAGTCGTCTTCTAACAATTTCGATATTGGCAAAGTTAACCAAGTAGCCAACAAGAACTCAACGAAGTCGTTGAACTCGCGTTTCAACCCAGACTTGGACTTCAGATCCGGTCTTAATGCTACCAAGAATGCAGAGTACTTGAATGACGAAGAAGAAGCCCTTGCTGCCAACGGTGCTGCTGCATCGCTCAGGCACGGCGCTGGGTACACTGATCTGGTTTCTGCCCAAAAGAGGTCCAAGTCGTTTACTGCAGCTGCTGTAGTTAACAGTACGTTGTTATCTGCTGCCAACGAGAGAGCCAACGAGAGATTGCAGTCGATTAGCTCGACTCCTCGAGACTTGAAGGCCCAGGCTCAGCAGTACGCCAGCGCTCTTGCCGTAGCCCAGAAGAACTCGGACGAACGGGTCAAGAACTACAAGGCCGGAGTTATTGACTTGGGCGGTGGTTTGACGATTTTGCAAAGTGAATTGGAAAAGATGGCTTCCCTTGTTGTCCAGCCCGTCTTGAACGATATTTCGCTGAAGGCTTCAGCCAAGAGAGAAGCCGATCTTCAGAAGAAGGTAGCTCAGAAGGAGTTGGAAACTCAGCACCAGTTGGCCAAGCAGGAAGAATGGAAAGAGAAGAACAGAGAAAAGGCTGAAAGAGAGGCTGCTAAGCAACAGAGAATTGCCGATAATGAAGACAAGAAGAAGGTGGAAGACGACCAGCACGCTGAGTACCAGAATGGCAGAAACGTCGAAGTTGCAGGCAAAGTTTCTGAGACAAAAGAGTTGGAGTTGAAATATGCCCAAGAAAAGGAAGCTTTGTTAGCTCAAAAGCAAGAAAACCAAGATCGCATCGAAGAAGAGGAGACTGGTTTGATCGCTGGACGCAAGAAGGAGTTGGATGACTTACAGGCTGAAAAGGATGAGATATTGAAGCCAACTTTGGATGAATTAGAAGAAGAAACAGCCAAGTTGAAGGAAGTTACCGATGCCAGAGATGAGTTGTTGAACGAAGTCACCTCGGCTGAGACTTTGAACAAGGAATACGAAGACAAGTTAGCTGAATTAACTAAGAGCTTGGAAGAAGCCAAGGCCTCGATCGAAAAGTACACCCTAGACTTAGAAGAATCCACCAAGAAACACGAGGAAACGTCCAAGGAAGTTGATGCTTTACAACACTTACACGACGAAGAGATCCAGAAGAATACGGAAGAAGAAAATAATTTGGATTCCGAATTGGCTGAGTTGAGCAAGACTAAAGAACAACATATCGCCGACAAGCAGTCGGGAAAACACGCTATCTTACTGGAAATCGAGGAAAAGGTTAAGGACGAACATAAAATCAATAGGGAATTACCTGAACATTTACGTTCTGATGTTGATGAAGAGAAGTTAAAAGATACTGGATCATTGTTCTCAGTGGAAGAACCTGTTGCGAAGGAAATCCCCTTGGTGAAGGAAGTGGAACCAGAAGCCAAGGCTGTTGTACCAGAGACTAAGAGTAGCACTATTAAACCTGTTCCTGTAGTGTCATCGACTGAGACTCCTAAGAGAAAGGGTACCCTCAAGAGATTGAGCGGGCTTTTCAAGACACCCAAGCCTTTGAAGAGCAAAGCCTCGGAAGTCATTTCTTCGCCCAAGAAAGAAATCAAGAAAGTAGAGGAAAAACCCGTAGAAGCCGAGAAGAAGACCGAAAGTAAGGTCGAAAAGGCTGAGAACAAGGCAGACGATGCAGAAAGCACTACTGGCGACTATGAAGACGAACTTTCATTGGGCCAGAGTGGCACCAAGAACGCAGGAGGTGTATTTAAAGAAGAGATCTAAAAAAAGATAGTTGACTTGTAAATTACAATCAAACCAGTTTGTTTTGCCCAACATCACTCGATAACCATCAGTAATGTTTTCAATTCTCTCATGGAGACATGAGCGTCTCTATAATGATTCTTAATTGTAATCAAGTTGTTTCTGTATTGACATTGTTTATCACTTTATTGTTTTCCCTTAGTTTAACCATAAAACTATGATTTTTGTACTATTTAATATAATTCATGTGTCAGCACAAGCTTAATAATAAAGTAAATAGTTCAAAATGAAGGAAGTTAGTTCAAGAAAAAAACAGCTAGTATAAGAAGTTATTAATGGAAGAACTTCTTTCCATTGGGTAGTCTGTCTGCAATCCTCCAATTCTACTACTATAGATTCATCATTATCCTCCAAACCTAATTGCACCTCCTTCCTGCTCCCCATACGATTCCCACAAAATCTGCAAAAATTCAACTTGTCCTAATTAGAGAGCCAGATAAAGATACTATTATACTATCGTCGTCACCCCCAACGTGCCCCCACGGGATTCCCCAATTTGTCTATTGAAAAGACGACAAAAAGGCAGTCTTCCAATGATTGTTACGATAACTTGATGCAACCAGATAGGATAGACAGACTAGCAAGGGAATTGTTCTTCCGCTGAATCCCCCACGGCGCTAGTAACAATATACCGAAACAAAAGAAGAAGTTGGAGGAGACAGAACAGTCTAGTATGTAGTTCGGAAAATGGAGCCGTTTGACGTATGGCTCTAGACGAATGGCTCTAGTTTTTAGCAAGCAAAGGGGAGGAACCGACAACCTCCATAATTGAGAAACTCAAGAGAGTTTTTATTGGTTCAGCTGTTATGTTTTTCCAACAATTTATTGGCTGCAATGCAATAATTTATTACGCCCCTACAATTTTCACACAATT